>JARWLC010000028.1:2375000-2975000 GCA_033318265.1 Phyllotis vaccarum
CCAAAAAAGCAATCAAATGGGTTAAAGAAATAGTTTGACTTGAAATCTAAAATAAAAGAATAAAAAAGACATAAACCAAGAAAATTATGGAAATAAACAATCTAAATGAATGAAAAGGAATTATAGTTGCTAGCATAACAAACAGGATTCAGGAGACAGAAGAGATAATCTTTGATATGGAGGACAAAATAGAGAAAATAGAGTCATCAGTGAATGAAAATACTAAAGCCAAAAAAGTCGTAACACAAAACAACCAAGAAATTTGGGACTTGATAAAAAGAACAAACCTGGGAGTAATTGGAATAGAAGAAAAAAAAAAAGAATACTTTGTCAAAGGCATAGAAAAATGTATTCAAGAAACTCATAGAATAATCCTTTCCCAACCTATAGAATGAAATGCCTATGAAGATATAAGAAGTGTACAAAACAACAAATGGACTAGACTCACCAAAAATATTTGATCACCACATCAAAACACTAAACATTCAGAATATAGAACAAATGTTAACACTGTGAACGAAAAACCACAAGAAACTTATAAAGAAAGACCCATTAGAATAACACACACGATATCAATGGAGACCTAAAGACAGAAGGTCCTGGATAGACATTATGCAGACACTAAGAGAATATGGATGTCAGATCAGACTACTATACTCATCAAAATTCACAATCACCATAGACAATGTAAACATGATATTCTATGAAAAAACAATTTCAACAATACTTACCCACAAATTCAGCACTGTAGAAATCTAGAGAGAAAACTCCAACTTAAGGATATTAAATGGACATAAGTAATATATAATCTTATAACAGGACATTTCAAAAAACAGAAACACACAAGCACACACACACAACAGGAATTAACAATCATTCTTTATTAATCACTCTTAATGTTGAAGAAATCAATTCCCCTATAAAAATAGAGAGGCTACCAGAATGGATATAAAAACTGTATCAATTCCTGTGCTACATACAAGAAACACACATCAAATTCAAAGACAGAAACTACCTCAGATTAAATGTTAAAAAAAAAAAAAAAAACACTTTCCAATCAAGTGAGTGGAATTAAGAAGCAAAATGGTGTGGTTATCTTAATACTTACAAAATAAACTTCAAAACAAAATCAAAGAGATGAGAAAGGACATTAGATAATTATTTCAGGAAAAGTCCATCAAGATGAAGTCTCAGTTCTGAACAATTGTGTACCAAATATGAGGACATCCACATATAAAAAAGAAACATTACTGATGATTTAATTATACTTCAAACCCCACATGCTAGTGATGAAATACATCAATACCTTACTCTCAACAATGGACAGATCCAAATAGGAACTTAACAGAGAAATAAGAGATCTAACAGATGTTATAACTCAAATGGACATGAGATATATACCTAACATTTCACTCAAACACAAAAATACACATTTTTCTCAGCCCCCCATGAAACCTTCTCTAAAATTGATCATATGCTTCATCTTAAAAGACATATTAATAAATAAAATATTGAATAACTCTTGTATCCTAACAGACCCCACCATAACTAAAGTTCAACAAGAACAAAACTTCAGAAAACTTAAAAACTAATGGAAACTGTACAACTCTCAACTGAAACACTCCTTGCTCAAGAAAGAAAACAAAGAAGGAAATCCAAGACTTTCTGGAATTCTATGAAAATGTTTTCACAAAGTACCCAAACTTATGGGACACAATGAAAGCAGTACTAAGAGAATAGTTTATAGCACTAAGTACCTACATAAAGAATTTAGAGAAATTAACACACTCAAAAGCTCAAAAAAACAGAAATGAAAGGGGAGACATAACAACAGACACCAAAGAAATCTAAAGGAATGGGAGGAGGAAAAGGGGGTAGAAGAGGGTACATAGATTAAAATGTCATTTTTTTAAGTAAAAGAAATAATAAAATAAAATAAAACTACACAAAATTGTAAAGCATAAAAGAAATGGACAAATTTCTGGATAGGATAACCTTACCAAATTTAAATCAAGACCAGATAAACTACTTAAATATATCTGCAACCCGCAAGGAAATAGAAATCTTAAAAAAAAAAAAAAAGACCCAGGACATGATATTGTCAGTGCATACTTTTAGAAATTCACAGAAGAATTAATACCAATGCTTCTCAAATTATCCCACAAAACAAAAATAGAAAAAATATTGCCAAACACATTTTATAAGACTATAGTCACCTAGATACTCAAACTACACAAGTATCCAACAAAAAAGAGAAAATACAGAACTACCTCCCTCATGAATTTATGAAAAGATATTCAATAAATTACTAGAAAATTGAACCCAAGTAAACATCAAAAGATTATCCACCATGATCAAGTAGGTTTCATCCCAGAAATACAGGAATGGTTCAATATATGGACATTTGACAATGCCAACCAGTATGTAAACAACCAGAAAGAAAAAAAAGTACATCATTATCTCATTTGATGCTGAGAAAGCCTTTGACAAAATCCAAAACTCCTCTAAATAAAAGATTGTAGAGATTGGTGGTGAAGAAAGATACCAAAACATAATAAAGGCAATATACCATAAGCTAACAACCAACATCAAAGTAAATGAAGAGAAACTCAAAGCCATCCTTCTAAAATAAGTTACAAGACTGTCCTCTCTCTGCACACCTATACAGTATCGTACTCAAAGTTCAATGTAGAACAATAAGACAACAAAGGGAGAGTAACAGGATACAAATTGAAAAAGAAGAAAACAAAGTTCCAGTATTTGTAGTTGCTATGATAGTTTACAGAATTGACCACCAAAATTCTACCAGGAATGTGGGAACATGATTTAGTAACTTAAAATATTAATAGCCCTCTTATGTACAAATGATAAATGGGCTGAAAAAGAAATCAGGGAAACATTACCCTTTACAACAGCTGCAAATAACATAAAATATCTATCTAAATAAGTGAAAGACATATGTAACAAAAAAATTAAGTCATTGAAAAAATGATTGAAGAGGATATCAGAAAATGAAAATATCTCCCATGCTCTTTGATAGGTAGGATCAAATTAGTAAAAATGAGAATCTTACCAAAAGCAATCTATGGAATCAATGCAGTTCCCATCAATATTCCAACA
The DNA here is from genome assembly GCA_033318265.1 of Phyllotis vaccarum. NCBI lineage: Eukaryota > Metazoa > Chordata > Mammalia > Rodentia > Cricetidae > Phyllotis > Phyllotis vaccarum. The sequence continues at coordinate 2,378,121 of JARWLC010000028.1, forward strand.
AAATTTTTTATTGACTTCAAAAGAATAATACTCAACTTTGTATGGAGAAACAGAAAAACCAAGGACAGTTAAAACAATCTTATACAATAAAGGAAATTCTCAAGTCATCCCCATCCATGACATAGGCTATATTCTAGAGATATAGTAATAAAAGCAACTTGGTATTGTCATAAAAACAGACACATGTATTAGTAGAATCAAATTGAGAACCTTAACATTAATCAACACATCTATGAATATCTGATTTTTGATAAGAAAGACAAAATATACAACAGAAAAAAGAAAGTATTGTAAAAAATGTTGTACGTAACACAGTTGAGTATTATGCAACAACATAAAAAAATGACATCTTGAAATTTGTAGGCCAATGATTGGAACTAAGAAAAATAAATTTGATTAGATAACTCAAACCAAAAGAGACAAACATAGAATGATCTCAGTCATAAGTGGATAATAGACATGAAAAAAGCATAATCAGGTGTAGTAGGAGGTTTAAGGCCTGACTTTTGGGTCTAGACTCAAGGTTTAGGCCCACAGACCCACAGATGCGCAGAGACACACAGATGCTTACAATTAGTTTTAGGCTGATCGACCTAAGGCCCAGGCATATAACTTGCTACTCTCTACCCTTCATCTAACCCATGACTCATCCTGTTCTGCCATGAGTCTCCGTACCTTTTCTTAGAGCAGCATAGTTGTCCTTTGCATCTTCTGGCTTCTCTCTGGCATTCTGCCTTGTGCTTCCTGTTCTCAGAGTTTTCTTGGTTTGGTAGCTCCGCTCACACTTACTGCCTGCCTTTGGCCAATCAGCGCTTTATATTAAACCAGAGGTTGGGATAATTATTTACAATGAAACAACACAATCTTCCACATATCTCCTTTTCTCTTTTTAAAACAAAAAGAACTCCAAATATAATATTCTTTTTCCCCCTTGTGTATAACAACTTACAAACAACACTGTAAATAAACACAAACATCCATAATCCATGTTTTGGGAATGTGGGCATCATTCTCTAGGTAGGCTACTTGCTACTGAATGGGGATGCTGGCAATCTCATAGGAATCTAAAGAAAAATGTAGGATTATGCACAAGTTTTTAGTGGAGTAGTCTGTAAGGCTGGGTCATCACAGCCAGTCTCCTGGAAATTGATCTGGTTACGGAGCTCGTGAAACTTCAACAGAGATGCTCTGAATTGCTGAATGATCTGGGCCATCAATTTCCATTGGAGATTTTTCAGGGGATTTTCCTCTATCAAACTTTATGTTCTTTATCCAGGAATAAATCCACAGCCTCTCATTTTCTGTGAAAGTAAAAAAGAAAACCTCTTCTCCAAAGAAGCATATCTTTGCATTTCAGTTTTAAAGGAAACTCATTTTCAAAATATATAGGTTGAATTAGTCCAACAGCATTTATAGTCAACTGTCTTTTAGCAGCTTTTGCCATTTAATTTTTAATCAAGAAGTTTAAAGATAAGAATAATATACAGTATCCAGATATTCTTTGCATTTTCCATCTTTATGTGGCTTATTTATTTATTTATTTATTCATTTATTTATTTATTTATTTTACTCTATTTCTTTTTTAAAGGCTTTCTCTATCTTTTTTCTTTTCTTCCTCTACTCCTATGTGTGTGTGTGTGTGTGTGTGTGTGTGTGTGTGTGTATACACTTTAAACCACTTAGACTTTAAAAAAAAAAACTGCCTTTACTGTATATTTATTTCTTAACTTTGTCTCTGACCACACCTTTGCTTGGCTAGGGTGATTTACTCCACCCAGATTCTTCTATTTCTTTCTGTTTATGAACACACTTTAATTCTGCCAGGATTCAAGGTTGGTATGATGGGTGGATGGCTCCATCCAGCTCCTAGTCTGATTTCATAGAATTTATATTTTTAGCCCAGGTACTCTGGGGAAATTTAGGGTCCATATAATTGCCAAGTAAAGCTTTGTCATCTGCTGCTCATTAACTCCATTTAAGTATTAGGCAGCAGGACCTCTTAAAAAACTCACAATAGCTTTGCCTCTAAGGCTGAATCAGGAGGAGTCTCTTCAAAAAGCCAATCCTCAGTTTGCCTTTGGCAAACAGAGCTGATCCAAGAAAACATCACCACTAAGAAGCCTTCTTTGATTTTGTTCCCTTTCTGTCCTTATGAACAGAAACCTTAAATACATCATTCACAAGGTTTTGCCTACATCTAGGCTCCTGTGAGACTTCAGGAACCAGCCATTTTACACCTTAAGCTGCATTCTAAAATCTCGCCATTATAGCTCAATCCCATGTGCCTCTCCCTGTACCACGGCTCATGTGGGAGATACAACTCAGAAGCTGCTTTGAGATCTGGACCACTTTTAAGCTTCCTATGGCTTTATGTGAGTATATTGCCCCAGGTTGGGCTTTCATTTGTAGTATGAGGTTTCTGGCCCAGACTTTTGGGCCTAACCTCAAGATTTAAAACCTAAAGACCCGCAGTCCCACAGTCTCGCAGTCCCACAGAGAGACTCAGAGGCTTACTAAAGTTTTAGGCTGATAGGCTTTAAGGCTCAGGCATATAACTTGCTAGCTCTCTACACTTCATCTAACTGATGACTCATCCTGTCCAACCATGAGGCTCAGTACCTTTTCTTAGAGCAGCATAGTTGTCCTCTGCTTCTTCTAGCTTCTCTCTGGCATGTGGAAATACCTTTCTGTATGCTGTGAATATCAATCTTTGAATAAAGGAGCTCTTTTGGCCCATGACAGACACCTTAGAAAAAGTAGGAGGAGAAATCAGAGCATAGGTAGGAGAAGCAGGGCAGAGTCAGACAGACTGAGCCAGAAGCCCAAAGGAGCAACATGTAAGGAACACAGGTAAGCCATGGGTCACATGGCAGGAAAGATTAATAGAAATGGGTTGAGTTAAGATGTAAGAACAACCTAGCAATGTGCCTGAACCATAGGCCAAACAGCATAAAGTTAATATAAGAGTCTGAGTCATTTCTTGGGCCTAAGTATCAGCAGGCAGCTAAGGGGTCTGGCACGCCAGGTCTATAGGTCTGGACCTCTGGCTGCCCAGGGCCAAAAAACCTCATTGTAACAGATGGCATCCCTGGGTGGGCTGAATATCCACTTAAGGCCTGAGAAAGTTTAAAAATGGTTCTAATTCACAGAAACTGAGCCAAAGTAGCTTCCAAATTGTGTATTTGAAGCGGGTCATTGTACAGAGAAAGCTAGGCATCCAGCCACATTCAAAATGGTGCTGGTGAACTGGCGGCAGGGAGTGTAAGATACAACCAGGCTCCTTCCTGAAGTCTCACAGAAGACTGGGTAGCATGTGATTGATTTAAGGTTTCTGTTTATTTGGAACAAAAAGGAAGCAAAGATGGATACTTAGTAGCAGCATTTTCTTGGGTCTGCTTTGTTGGCTGGCCACAAACAGACACCGTCCCTTTAAGAGAACTTACTGAATCAGCTTTACCTGCAAAAACCATGTGGCTCTTTAAGAGAGTATGAGTATTTTAAAAGCTCTTATTGTTGGAAGATGATTAAATATTCACAATAAAACAGATTCAGATGAAAAGAAAAGTCTGTAAATGGTTACATGTGTGTAAAATGTACATAGGCTTCAGTGAGAAAAGAAAGACAATATAAAACATCTTTAAAAATAGAAATAGAGTAATAAAAATATAATAAGCCCCGTAAAGATGGAAAATAGACACAAAATCTGCATTTTAGTTGTTATTGTGTTTTCTTTTAAATTTTTTACTGTTAATGAGCTAACTGCAGAAAGACAATGGATTGCAAATGCAAAGGCTACTAAATCAAACAAGAATACATATTTTAAAGGGATTTTAATTTTGAAATTTGTGTCTAAGGATTTATTGTTTTGGGAGAGTTCTGCTTTTGTTTCCACAGAAGATGAGAACCTGTGGATTGCTTCCAGGCAAATATGGTTTCATCAACCAAGAACCCCTGAAAAAAGTCACTGATGGGAAGAGATGGCCATATCAGATACATGGCTGCAGACTATGATCCAGTCTCAGGAACTCATGAGATTTTTCAATGCCCCTTAATCAGCAGGAAGTAGTATTGGAAAATTATTCCCAAATTCCCAAAATATTGTTTATAAATGTTTGTTTTCATTAAAAATGGTTGATGGCCATAATTAATCTCTTTGTAAGAAGAAAAAGGGGATATGGTGTATGAATGATTTTTTTTAAAAAAAATATTATTGAATTTACTTAGGTCAGGAAATCAGCTGTTAATTTCAAAATGTTTTGCATTGGTATGGACTTTGGTATACTGATACAAATTTTAGGTCAATTTTGTTATGCTGAAATTATTTTTCTACTCTTGTTTACAGTATGATGTTCATGTAACTGATTTAAAATTGTAGTGTATAATTAAGAAATGCAGGATAATAGTCACCTTTGATAATCAAACTTATAGTTAGGTGAGTTAGGATTTTTAGATATACAAAGATATATTTCAATTAGATAAGTAATCTTCAAAGACTTCTAAGACCTACAGAATATGGCATTTAAAATATTTTAAGAACTTAGACTTTTCTGGACAGTGAAACAGATTTGCTCCTGGCAGCACCAATCTTTTTAAAGAGAAAAATGGGCACTGAAGAAACTCCAAAGGTGATTCAAACCTTTAATCCAAGCACAGGGAGTATTCTGGGAGTGGTGACCTACACCCTTAATCCCAACTGAGTCAAGGTCACTTCAGACTATAGAAAGTATTACAGGCTTCCAAACAGGTGTGGTGAGGCCACGCCTTAATTACAGAAGGAGTATTTAAGACAGGATAGAAACACAGAGGAGGCCATTCCAAGGGAAGCAAGGCTGAGGAACCTGAAGACAGCTGGGTAAGATCTTACTGTGATGTTTATTCCCTCTAGTATCTCCAACCTCTTCAGAGATCTATCCCTGAGTCTCATTCCTTCATGTGACAAATCCACAACTTCTGTACCCCCCAAACCATTCAATATTATATAAATAAATGCAGATCATACTTGTTATACAATTCTAACATCTTACAATTTGGGGAAGGGGATAGGGTGTGGGGAGGGGGAGGCTGAAAGTTTATTGGGAGTGATTGGGAGGAGGGAAAGGAGAGGAATCAGGGAGAAATATGGATAAAGAACACATATTTTATAAAAATAATAAAGAAAAATCTTAAATTTATCTTTTAACCCATACGTGAGAATATTTTCAAATATAATTAAAACAGTCAGAGATATAAGAGGAATCTACCCACACTAGGAGGAGATGGATCTGTCCTCTGATCCTCTGATATCTTTTTATTATAGGGAATTTTTTAAAGCAAGAGAAGGTCCTTGGTCCTTCTGTGATCTTCTGCTAGATGATTTGGTATTATAATTAGTGAAGGAAAAGATAAGTAAGGTAGATGGGACTATCATAATAATTATCATACTGTTTGTTATAAATATTTTGTGTTTGATTTCTATTTTATCACTTAAAAAGTCATCTAGTATAAAGGCAAAGAAAAAGGTCTTTGAAAATCCTGTCAAGAGAGAACACAAAGATGTCCAAATTCAAGCAGAAGAATATGAAAAAACAATTTCAGCAAGGTCATATAAAATTAGACAAAAACAGGCAACAAAGAAGCTAGTTGGGATCGAATACAAATGCTAGAATTAAGGAGAGTAAAAGAAGCAATTGTAACATATGGGATACATTCACCATCGGTAAAACAAATGTTGAACAGTTGGTCATGCTGTAACCAGATCACTCCAACAGATTGGCTAGATATGGTTACAGCTGTGTTAGAGGTAGAATTGCTTATACAATGAAAATCACAGTGAAGTGAGAAGGCTGAAATAATAGAATAAAGAAATGGGGCCAGAGGCAAAGAAGTCTCCCAAGACAAACTTCTTGGGGAGGGAGATTATGTTGATATTGAAAGGCAGTCTTTATAAAGTGAACATATTCTGAATTTATGTTGCATGGAAGCTTTAAATGCCTGGGGCCAGATTGAAGAAAGAGGAAAGAAAACTGAATTATTCACAAAAGTAATTCAAAGACACAAAGAAACCACAGAGTAACTGTAACACTAAACAGAAAGTTACTGACTCAGAAGCCAGGTGAATAATAATTGAATAAGTGAGTTTTGAGAATACAAATGCACAATGTAGAAAGGTACTTAGACCATTAAAGCAAAGTCAGCATTTTTGAAGGATTGCATTCATGAAATAGTTAATATGGAGTCTTATGACAGTGATGATAACTGGGTAGGAGAGTGTATTTCAAGAGGTATAAGAAATAGTCAAAATATTAAACTTTACTGTAGGCGGAGTTTTACTTACAAGGCACCAGTCCAAGATAAATATTTATTAGAATATAAATCAATACTCATGATATTAGTAAAGCTTATAGTGGCACCTGAACAAGGACTGGCATATACAAGCGATGGATGAGCGATGGACGTGTGATGGAAGGACAATGGATTCCGATCCTGTCTCTCCATCAGCCAGCAGCGAGGAAACAGGAAGAGAAAGTCCTCCTGTCCCAGCAGCCACTTATCAATGGGGTTGGTCACACCCCCTCCAGGTTGGCCACACCCCCTCCAGAGTCCCGGGCTCCTGGATAAGCATCTTCTGACCTTATCAATTGACACATTAATCCTGCCACACTTTACAATTGTGGAAGACAAGTCATTTTAAAAAAAGAGATTATAAACAAGGCATTCCCAGAAATAGGGCTTTTGTTAGGAATAATCCCAAGAAAATGCCCCTTCCTTCTGGAGTATGCAGAAGGTGTGGAAAAGGAAGACATTGGACTAATGAGTGCAGATCCATAACGGACAGACAAGGGAACTTTCTGCCCATGGGAAATGCCCCAATGGGGGCTCTCCAAAGCCCACATATCAGGTAACTTTCTTCCCTCAGAAAATGCCCCAAGGGGGCTTTCAAAAGTCCCCATATCAAATCCAATCCAGTCTTACCCTGCCATTGTGGAGGAAACACCTTCCCAGAACAATTCAAAAAATTAAAACCTATTGTTTTTGCTACATTGAATGATAGAAAACCTACAGAAAAAAAAGAAAAAAATAAGGAAAAATTATAAAGTGATTATTTTGGACAGCTTCTATCAATGAACAAAGGCCAAAATTAAAAGTACAAATAAATGATGTGATTATTGAAGACTTATTGGACATGGGGGCAGATGTATCAATAATTTCACCAGAGTCAAGGCATCCAATGTGGCCCCTTCAGTAGGTCAATGTTCAGTTTTGGTGTATTAGGTCAATGTCTCAGGTAAAACAGAGTGCAAGATGGCTTGAGTGTATAGGACAAGAAGGATAGAGAGGAATATTAAAGCCATATATGGTTGACATTGCTATAAATTTATGGAGATGAGACTTACTACAACAGTAGAACACACAGATTAATATTTCTCCAAACAGAAATAAGCCCTAAAATAGCACATGGTTCTAGAAAAATCATTAGGAGGTATTATAAGAAACAGTCACAGACTATTCAGGTTATAGAGAAACAGGGCAAAACATCTGCTGATCTTTCAAAAACACCCACAGCACTACCTCTAAAATGGCTAACAGAGAAGCCTATATGGATTCATCAATGGCCTCTAACAAAAGAGAAATTGCAGGCCTTAGAGCATCTGGTACAGGAACAATTAAATGCTCAGTAAGTATATAGAAGAATCAACCAGCCCTTGGAATTCTCCTGTATTTGTTATTAAAAAAGAAATTTGGAAAATAGATAATGGTAACAGACCTAAGGGTAATAAACAAGGTGATCCAACCAATGAGTTCTCTACACTCTGGAATTCCTTTGCCTTCTCTGTCACGTAAATAATACCTACTATAGTTATTGATTTAAAAGACTGCTTCTTTACAATACCTTTATAAGAACAAGACAAAGAAAAATTTGCCTTTACAGTGACCACTTATAGTAATTCTCAGCCTATAAAGAGATACCAGAGGAGGGTCCTCCCTCAAGGAATGCTGAATAGAAGCACTCTGTGCCAGTATTTTGTACAAAAGCCAGTAGAACAAATACATTACAAATTCCCCAAATCTATAATTATCATTACATGGATGACATCTTGTTGGCAGATTCAAATATAGATACCTTAGAAAAAGTTTTTGAAGAAGTGAAAAACAATTTGCCTTCTTGGGGATTGCAAATTGTCCCAGAAAAAATACAAAGAGGAGTTTCCATTAATTATTTGGGCCACAAAATAGGCCAAGAAAAAAATTAGACCCCAAAAGGTACAAATAAGGAGACATAGATTGAAGATACTTAATGATTTACAAAGACTAATAGGAGACATTGCCAACTAATGACCCACTATTGGAATTAAAAATGATAGACTAATTTTTTCAAAACCTTAAACAGTGACAAGGACTTAAATAGTCCGAGAGAATTGTCACCTGAAACTAAGAAAGAATTGGCTTTTGTGGAAAAGAAATTAAAGGATTCACGTGTGGATCATGTATATATAGATCTTAATTGCATTCTAGCTACCTTGCCTTCTGAGCATTCTCCTACAGGAATTTTAATGCAAAGGGAAAATCATATATCGTAATGAATATGTCTTTCACACAAACTGAGTAAGATATTAAAGACATATGTGGAAAAGATTTCTGAACTTATTTTTAAAGGAAAATTAAGATTTTGTCAATTGATAGGAATTAACCCAACAGAAATTGTAGTACTATTAACTAATGAAGGAATTGTCCAATTATGAGTAGAAAGTGTACCTTTGGTAAAGAACCTGCAGTAATTTTTTGGAGAGATATTAACAACAAAAATCCTCAAGGTGAAAGAACTGAATTTCTAAAGATAACTAATTGGATTCTTCCTCATATTATACAAAATAAACCAATTTCTGGGCCCCTAAATTTTATACTGATGCAAACAAGTCAGGAAAGGCAGGTTACAAATCAGAACATATAAGTAAAGTGGCTCAAAGCCCTTATAATTCTGTTCAAAAGTCAAATTTATATGCTAGTGTGATGGTATTAATGAATTTTACTGAACCTCTTAACATAGTCACTGACTCTCAGTATGCCATAACAGTTGTTCTACACACTGAAATAGCTGATTTTATGAATAATGAGTCAGAATTAACTTCATTATTTATTCATTTACAACAAATAATGAGGACTAGTAATCATACCTTCTATATAACACACAATCGATCTCATACAGGTCAGCCAGGTCCTTTAGCAAAAGGTAATCATGAAATTGATAAATTATTAATAGGGAATGTACTAGAGGCCTCAGAATTTAATGAAAAAAAGCATCACATCAATAGCAAAGGATTAAAAAAGACTTCTCTATCACTTGGCAACAAGCTAAAGAAATTGTAAAAGGTGTCCCACCTGTTCTTTCTATATCCAAACTATTGCCAGCAGGAACTAATCCTAAAGGTATACATAGAAATGAAATCTGGCAGATTGATGTATTTCATTTTTCCGAATTTGGGAAATTAAGATACATCCATTATACAATAGATACATTTTTAGGATTTAAATGGGCAACTGCTCTGAGTTCAGAAAAGGCTGATTCTGTAATCACACATTTGTTAGACGTTATGGGCACCATGCAAATGCCTGCACAAATTAAGACTGACAATGCTCCAGCATATGTCTCTGGTAAAATGAAACAATTTTTTTGCTTATTACAATATTATAATATATTTCAGGAATACCACACAATCCTACAGGGCAAATAGTCACAGAGAGATTAAATGGACCTCTAAAGGATATGCTAAATTAACAGAAAGGGATAATAAGGACCCCCAGAGATAGACTACATAGTGCTTTGAACTTACTCAATGCTAATGAGAAAGGAATGACAGCTGCTGAAAGGCATTGGACTATAGAAAAAAACAGCTGAATGAAATCAGCCTGTTTACTTCAAAGATGTACTAACCTCTGAATAGAATCCAGGATAAATGCTATGTTGGGGAAAGGGTTTTGCTTTTGTTTTCACAGGGGAAGAAAAGTTATGGATACCATCAAAATTAATAAATATTAGATTTGAGCCAGAGAACCTTCATGAAAATAAGAATTGATAGCTCACCCACCCATATTACAATTCTTTAAGTTGTAAGAAAAAAACAAAGGGTTGGGAACGTTTTTGTTTTTGTCTTAACAGAAAACTGGCAATACCCATCTTCAAAAAGTTATAAGGCCTTGGACATCTAGATATCTAAAGCAAAAGGGAGGCTATCCAGAAAAATTTACAAGCAAAAAAATATCGGACCTATTGGTACCAGTATACTTCATAGGGTAAAATCTAATTGCTTAACTTCTATTTTTTTTTTTTTTTTTTGGTAAGTTGATGTCCCAGTTTAATTATAATTTAAAGCTGGCTTTAGAGTTGGAGTGTGGCTGTCCTCTTCTCTAAACTCAAGCATACTTGTTAAAGGAAAATATGAAATCACCTGATATGGCACAGAATAATAACAACAAATAAGGGACTATTCTATTATTACTAATCCTATGCTGAATAAAGAGTTATACATTTAGCTTCCTAACATTGTGTTGGGTTTTAGTCTCATCAGTTTTCTGCAGTGATCCAGGACAAGGCCTAATTGAGAACTTGAAATATCCAAAAGGAAGATGGGGCCCCACAACGATGATTTCAAATGGACTATGACAAAGCCACTAGGCTGACAAACAACAATCAAAGATCAGATTTGGACTACAAACTGCTCACAACAATTTCAAGATGGCTATCTGAGACTAGCCAGCTTCACAAACTACGATAGCCAGGACTTGAGACAAACCATGCACTTTTCTATAATGCAAAGATTGGACAACAAATGATACAGCTACTTATTTAAGAAATTGACATTTAACAAAACTTTTCCTTTCAGGATCCCCTAAAGATGCTGTTTCCCCCAGACAGCAGGAAGTAAATTTAAGAATACAGCACCCACATCTCCAAGAGGTGAGGTGGGTTGTTTTTGGTCCTTCAATGGGTTATGGATGATTGTCATTGTTTAGATTAATTGATTAAAAATTGTTAATGGTTATGGTTAGAAAAAATTAAACAAGAATGATTAGATTCAAGGTTTGTGTTAAAAAATAGGAAGAAAAGAGACATTCAGATATGTAGGATATAAGGATAGATTATTGAATCTTCTTTTAAAAGGATTTAATAGATTTAAATATGTTTCAAGGTCAAACAAATATATTTTATATGAACAGGTTTCTTCAAACACTTCAGAGATCCATAGAATATGGCATTTAAAATATTTTAAGAACTTAGACTTCTCTGGGCAGTGAGACAGGTCAGCTCCTGGCAGCACCAATCTACTTCAAGCAAAAAATAGATATTGAATAAACTCCATATGTAGTCTACTTTCTTTGTCACAACAGTTAGCCACTGGTCAAGAAATTGTTCTTGTATTGATTGCTTGACAGTATGCTGTTTAAACTGGACATGCAAGTTCCATAGGAAAGAGACCTCTGAACATTGACAGAACAAGCTGAGATTGTCTTTCAGGTTCCTGCTTTTCAGAGAAAATAGTCAGATATTCTTCAGGACTCAAGGAGAAGCTACTGATGAACTATACCAGAATGGGCTGAACAGATTTCCTGCTTCACTGAAAATAAAATAAACTCTGGGCCTCTAGGCAGAAGATAGATGCCCCCCCCCTTTATAAAGGAACTTTGGGTGACTGTGTAGGCAGATAGGTATTATCTCTGTCATTTCTAGATTTTGGAAATTGCTTGCACTTCCTGTTTACTTGGGTAAATATTATTTCCTTCTTGGGTCTCTGATGTAGTTGAAGATAAAATAGTTATAGTTATAGTTTTCTAGTGATAGTTTTAGAAAAGAAATTTTGAAGTTAAAGTGTATAAGTTTAAGAGATATCAAAATAATAGTTTTTAGTTAGTAATACAAGTTAGAGAGAAAGTGAATTAGGTACAATCCTTTGGACTCATCAAAATAGGATAATTAATGAAATATTTTCATTGAATTGTCAATTGTTAAAGTACTGAAAATTACTAATTCATTGTTTATATATATTGTATATAATTATTGTATCTATTATATATGGGTTTTCTTATGTTAAGTATAACCTTCTTTTATAAATTTGACACAAAAGGGGATATGCAGGGATATTTTAAAATATAATACCTTTATAGTATAGTTTGACATCCATTATTATTAATTGAATTTATATATTATTTTCGTCAAAATATGTCAATTATTAAGAGAAGTGTCAAAAATATTGGAATATTTTCTAAGATTTGTTATTTGAGTTAAAGGTGAAATTAACTCTTTATTCTGCCTTTTTAATCAATATTCTTCTGTATTTAGGCATATGTACATATTATATATCATTGTAGAATATATATGAACTTTGAGGAATAAACATACCCTTTCTAGATTTTTATGAATATGATTATATAATATTTCTTCTTAAATGTACTTATATATTATATTTTACTCAAAAAACTAGTTTTAATTATTTTCATAAATTTTTATAGCTATTCATACATATCATTCTTACTCTGGATGATTAATAAGGACTTTTATTTATTTAATTTTTTTTTTACTTATGCCAAACACATGCTTTTGAAAACACATGGCACTATAATTTTTAAATACAAACCACTCAAACTTGGCATCTTTATTTTTGTCAGAAAAGTTCTTAGCTTGTTATTAAAATATAAAATTCTTTTGTTCCTTTACTCTTTCAGTTATTATATGATCTTACTGATTTCTTCTTGACATTTCTTGGCAAATATAGACCACCTTTTATCAATTTCTAAGTTATCATATTTCAAAAATTTTGTAGGTAATGCCTATGTCACATACACATACCACAACCTCAAAACAAGTAGAGAAGCCGGCTGCTCAGGAAGCCATTAACCTCCTTGAGAACCAGCTCTGCCTCCGGCCATTTTGAAAGTCATGCTAACTTTATTGATGTAGTTTTCTAATTTTTTCTCACTAGCTTCCCCCTCTAATAGCAATTGTGCTGAGGAAGTAGCAGCCCTCACTGACAGCTTTCTGCTGCATGTCACCATGGAGATCTTTAGTTCACTGTAGTATTTTTGTAGTTTAAGTTGACAATGAGCTGTCTTCTTCAAACTGATTGTCACTTCATAATACTATGCTGATTTTGCAAGGCCATCCCTAATCTTATGTGTGCAGATTCAAAGAACTTCTAAACTTCTAAACTTTCATGACTGTTAATATTTAAAAGACACATGACGATATCCTAGGCTTCTTATTGAGAAATCTGATTTAGACATGCAAAGGAGTGAGTATTCTATTACAGCTTTCTGCATGCTTTGTTGTTTTGTGAATGGGCATATAAATTAGAAGCAGGAGCAATAGATGGACTAATATGGGAAGTTACAAATCATGAGATATCACTCCTATATAAAAATTATAGGTAACTAATGACTATTGGGAAAGATAATTAGCAATGTCCAGGGATACGGACACTTACTGGTTGTGTAATACACAGTGGTCATTCCATGTGACTATGTAAAAACAAATCAGAAAAGGGTTTATGATGATCCTCTACTTTTTGGTGGCTATGGCTTCTGTGTAGCATACAGTTAAATAGTTGAAAATTTTGCAAATATCTGATTACAGTGAAATCTACAGTGCTTTACACCAGAGAACTGCTTCAGTATTTGTTTTGTTTGGTTCTGTTTAGAAAAATTTACTTGAGGACTCAATTGACATTTTCTTTATCCTAAATATTTAAATTTAGGTAGTGCACTGAAGAATTTATTGGTTTTATATGATAAAAAAGAATGTCTCAAAATTGGGAATTCCATTGTTTCATGGACCTAATACTATAATTAAAATGATGCTTTTTATGTAATGGACTAATCTCATTTTAGAGATGAGGAAGAAAAAGAAGCAAGGCGGGGCAGGGGAGAAAGGAGAGGAGGGGTGAAAGGCAAATGGAGGGGAAAGGAGGAGAGAATAAATTCTTGGGTCAATGGATCCTCTGAGACATAAATAGATTAAAAAGAAAATATAAATTTAATATCTGTAGGAAGAAGGTCACTAATTGTTTATGAGGATACTTCATAATTTAATTTCAGTTTAAGGTAGTATTACAAAATTGTTTTTGTGATCATTAGGTGATATCTATTTCATGTAGTTTAAATATAGAACAATTAACTATACTTTAATAAAAATACATGAACAAAAACTATGTAAAATTATAGAAATGTATTATTGACTTGTTATTGATAAAAAGTAAATTCTATCATGTAATGCTGAGGAATAAAGATATATTTTTGGCTTTTCAAGCAATTTCGTTCACAAAAGTATATTTTTAAGAGATATTATTTGGATGATGACTTTATAACTAGCTTTACATGAATTATTATTACATGAATCTCATTAAATTATATTCTTAAATACATTCAAGAACATTGGCCTAAAACATTTTTAACCTAGGCTTAAATAAATGTAATAAAATAAAAAATTTTGTTTATTTTACAAAATTATGTATCTCTATATATTCTGTTTTACTGTAATTGTGACAAGTTACATTTTGTTAAATATATACATTTTATTTTAAAATAAATATAATTAAACAATAAGATTTATTGTAAAAGCTAGTAGTCACTTATTTTCCTTTAGGAATATTTGTCAGGAATATTGCATAACAAGATGAATTGATAGATGGTCCCTTTGAACTCAAGTAGCCCATAGATTTGTCATGAGTTATATGGCAGAATTTTATTACTACTGCATAACAAATTGAATACAAACATAAACAAAATTAATTTTTAAGAAAAAAAATGTTTTCATATTTAGAAAAGAATAATGAAAGTGTATCTAATCTTCTTTGCTTTGCATTTGATAGACTCACATAATTCTTTATAAACTTAATAAAGCTTTTTACAGTTATAATAAAATCACATCATTTTTTTCAATTTCTTCTTTCTAAACCTCACACTTTATACTCTTTTAAGCTCCCTTGAAATTCATAGACTTTTCTTGTTTTATTTACATTTTAATGAAACAAAATTAATATGCTTGTTATATTTAAGTATGTTTTTAGAACTAGCCATTTGCTATCAGATAATTGATGTTTTTTTAATTAATTTTTATTCTTTTCTGAGTATTACTCTCAGTATCCTTTATTTACTTGTAATTCACCAGAAGGCTCAATTCATGCTTCCAAAGATGAAAAGCAGTAAATACCTCCTACTTGAAGTTGGTATATGGGCATGAACACCTTGGTGATAACCAATATCTCTCAGAATTTGATTTGCCTACCTTTAAGAGGTTTCTCCTTTGGAAACTGGGACACCAACCCAAACAACACTACCTTCAACCTACAGTCTCTTTTACCTATGGGATGTGCTGGGGTAAGAGTGGCACAGAGATTGTTGAAGTGACCAACTAATTACTCTTCCAGCCTGTGACCTATATACGAGGTTGAAACTACCACTGCACTACCTACAGTGTCAGAATTCAGAGGGTGAATGGCCCAGAGATCTAGGACAAAATCAAACACTGCTGTTTTAAAATATCAATGTAGTGATTCCTAACAATATAGTTATATACTACTAATTAATATGTTATGTTACATTATATTATATTGGTAATAGAATATTATACCCTTATAAAATGATGCTGTTTTAAAACATTTATTTTTTGATTATATATTTTGAGATTTTTTTTTACTTCTATGTTTATATTACTTGCACTTCTGCCCCGCCTCCAAGCTTCCTCTTAACTGCATGTCCTAATTATTGAGGTTGTAAATATTGAGATATCTTATCTCTGCAGAACTGTTGGTAGCTTTCTTTCTTTGGGAGGTACATGAGGAGTTTGGATATGATGAAAACTAGTTTTCAGAGAAAAACAATCTACATTAAATTATATATTTATATTAACAAATGTTTCCTCGAATCTTTAAGAAGTCATTATTTACCCATCAATTTTTATGTAGGTACAGGGTACTATGGAATTATTCCCATATACATAGAAATTTGGCAGATGTATCATTTCTAGACAATAACACTGTTGATATTTCAAGGATATTGTTTTCTTATCATAGATTTTTTTTAACAAATGCCCTATTCTTCTGGCCTTTATAGTCATTTTTCTCAGCAAAATGCATGTTTTCTGGGTCTCAGTTGTTTGACTAATAGTTTATTCTGTATTTATGACTTCGGAGTAGTTTGCTAAGTATCAAGTATAATGAATAGTTTCAGATTGAATAAACATGTTCAAAGTCCAAATATAGACCTAGTGTTTGCTTTCAATATAAGTGTGACACTAAGGCAACTTGTAAATGGAAGTTTCTCAGTCCTGCATAACCCACAGTCCAGACAAATTTCTGCCAACTGTCATCCTGCATCTGCATATAAAATACTTAATCAGAGGATTATATTAAGTACAATCTGTTTGGTCTATGGCTTGGGCTTATACTTAGCTAGTATTTCCATCTTAAATTATCCAATTTCTATTCATCTATGTATTGTGAAGTGTCTTATGTATTATCTGTATTCTATTACATCTTATTCCTCCAACATCTGCCTACACCCTGTCTTCCTCTCTCTACCTTTAGTGGATTTCCTGCCTGTATGTCAAAGGTAGAAATACATATTCACAGCATATTGAAAGACCATCCCAGAGCAGCACACTCTATTTGTTCATATTGTCCTTATGATGACTTATAACTATCGTATCTGGGTATGATTGTTGGTTGCTTTCCTCCTTTAGAAATTTCTATGGTGCTTTCTGGCATGGTAAAAACTAGTCTCCAGGTAAAAATCATCCAGGTTATTTCCAGCTCAGGGGCCTCTAAACACTGCTTCTGAAATGCATTTTGTCTTCAGCAATAAATAATTAACTTTGATCTTTGGGAGGCATCCAAGAAAAATGCCAACAATCTGTAGTGCTTGGGAATCTCTTGAATGTCATTAACAAAGTTGTCAGTTGATTACTTATACTGCCTGTTACTTTGGTTCTTGTTAGAAGTATTTGGCTTTAGAGAGAGCATGTTCATCCCAGAATCCAGAATAGACAATTAAATCATAATATATAGATATATATATGTGTATTATTAAACAATATTAAATATATATTTCTAGACAGATTTATTAAAATTAGAAATGTTTAATTTTCAGATAAGAAGCCTAATGTTTATTTCAGTTGTCTTTGTGGATATTTTTTCTTTTATTTCCATTTTTTAAAGTTTTTTTTCCATATCTACCATTGCTACCCCTCCATTAACATGTCCCAGTGTCCCCCAGATCCTCCCTCAACTTCCCCCACCCCATTCCCCATCCAATCCCCAAGGAGGGCAAGGAGTCCCAAGGTGAGTCAGTTCAGTCTGGTATATCCACTTGAGGTGGGTCTGAGTTCTTCATCCCTGTATTAAGGATGTATTATGTTTTCCTCTGTAGAGAATAGGTTCCAAACACCAGTTCATGAACAGGAACATAATCTGATCCTACTGAAAGGGGCTCCAAAACCTGCCCATATTGTTTGACAGTCATCTAACTTTGCAGAATTTAGTTCTTTTCCCTAAAAGTTCCTCAGTAATTATTTCAGTATCAGTGAGCTTCTAATAGCTCAGGTCAGCCACTTCCTTCCCTAATCCCTAGTGACTGTCCTTCTCTTTTCCCCATTTCCCAGGTCATATCACATGCACCTTGCGATCTCTCTCCTTACTCTTTCCTTACCACTACCCAGACAACTGGTTCATATTTTCTGGTTTCTGCAGTTTGTAATAAGAGTTTTCTGGCCCGGCCTAGTCCCAGGGTCCAGACCTGCCTGTTGCTGACAAGGTCCTCCCAAATTACTCAGATGCTCATATTAATCTCATGTTGCTTGGCCTATGGCTCAGGCATATTGGTAGTTAGCTCCTCTTTCTTGACTCAGCTCATTTTCATTAATATGTCTTGTTGTGTGACTTGCAGTTTTCCTCTGTTAATTTTACATGTTGATTACTTTTACCTGGATGGTGTCTCTCTTTTGACTCCACCCTCTTTCCCCTATCTTTGCTCCAATTTCCCCACCTACTTCTAAGAAGCCTGCCATAAGCAAAAACACTTCTTCTACTAAAGAACAATATCCCACATCATATCCCCTTTTCTGTCTAATCAAAAAGAAAGATTTCAATTTTAACATAGCAAAATTACATATAACAAAACAGCTATCAAGCAAGAATTGTAGTTACAATAGGTAGTCTATTTGTATTTAGCAAAATTAACAAAAATATTTAATGAAATTAAAGAAAATATTCTATCACCTACCTTATCCTTGTGACTATAATATTTTATATCTAATAAACCTTTTACAATAACTAAAGAAAACTATACTTATAACATTCTAATCTTTTAGCACATCAAAATCCACAGAAGTATATTGATGTGGGACATCTTTATACTGTGAATAAAGAGACTTTTTGGCCTATAGGAGGAATCTTAGAAGTAGGTGGAGAAATCATAGCATAGATATGAGGAGGGCAAAGTAAAGAGAAATCTGATCCGACCACCCAAAATACAAGATGTAATGAAATAGGTAAGCCACAAGACACATGGCAGGGTAGATTAATGGAGATAGGTTGAATCACGATGCAGAAGCTATCTAGCAATATGCCTGAGACATAGGCCAAAAAGCATGAAATTAATATAAGCATCTGTGTGTTTCTTTAGGACTTTGGGATTGCTGGTCCAGAGAAGCAGTGGTCTGAACTAGGGGCTGGTCCAGACAAGAAATCTCTTGTTTGAGATGGCAACAAATGTGGGTCATGAACACCCACATCAATCCTGAGAAAGCTTAAAAAGGGTTCTAGAACACAGAAATAGGGATCCAAAAGGAGCTTCTGAATTATGCCTCCCAAGGAGCTATGGTACAGAGACAGCATGTCATGCAGGCTTAAATAACAAAATGACTTGATGCATAGAGTGTAAGCTGGAACAAGGCTAGTTTCCAAAGTCTCACAAAAGACTTGGTATAAGCAACAAGCTACATATGATCAATTTAAGGTTTATGTTTATAAAAGCAAAAGGGGAACAGAGACAAAGATGGTTTCTTAGTAGCAGTACTTTCTGGGACGGCTCTATTTGCTGGTGGGAAGCAGAGACATTGCCCCTTTGAGAGAGGCTTTCTGGCTCAGCTTTAGGGGCAAAGTCCATGGCCCTACTCCCAAATAGTGAATAGTTGGAGGCAGTGCTCTACCTAATGACATCATGAACCCTAAGATTTCTCAGACTTGGGGTTATAAAAGGGAATATTGTTTCCTAGAAATGGGAAGAAAAGCTTGGATCCAGTGCCTCTGCTGAATGGAGCAGAGTGAGCAGTAAAAGCATCACTGTATATATAGTCTAGCATTTTACAAATTCTTCTGATTAGAAAATGGTTAATGATATGAAATAAAGCAGATTCAGATGCAGAAAGCCTCTAAGTGGGTTACAATATGTGAAAAAGAATACATAGACTGGGAAAGAAAATAAAAGAAGGTAGAAAAAATCTTTAAAAAGAGAAATAGAGTAATAAAAATATAAGAAGCCAAGCAAAAATAGAAAACACAGTCTGAATTATAATTATTATTGTGTTTTATTTTAATTTTTAACTGTTAATGAGCTAACTGCAGAAAGACATTTGCTTGCAAAGGGTGCTAAGCTAAGCAAACATATTTTAAAGGTATTTTGACTTTAAAATTTGGGTCTAAGGATATGTTGTTTTGGAAAAGAGATTCTGCTTTTATATCCACAGATGACAGCCTGTGGATTGCTCCCAGGCTATTATGGTTTGGTCAAATAAGAGCCCTTGGAAAAAAATCTCTGATGGGAAGAAATGATGACATCAGCTTCAAGGCTATGAAGCTAATATGATCTAGACTCAAGAACTCATAAGATTGCCAGCATCCCTCAATTAGCAGGAAGTAGTAATGGAAAGATACACCCAAATTTCAAAACTAATGTTTATAAGCATTTGCTTCCATTATAAATGTTTAATGGTCATAATCTATCTCTAAGAGAAAAAAATAGGAATATGGTATATGAATGATTTTAAAAATATAGATTATTTAATTTGCTTTTACTCCAAAACAAGCTGTTAAACATAAAATATTTTACATTGCTATGAATTTTGGCTTATTGATACAAATTTATGGTACATTTTGTTATACTGTATGCATATTTATACTCTTGTTTAAGATATTATGTTAATGCAATCCCTTTAATATTCTAATGTATAATTAAGACATGTAGATTAATAATCATCTATGATAACCAAACTTATAGTCAAGTTAGTTTTTTTAAAAGATACAAATATATATTTTAATTCAGCAAAATGGTCCTTCAGTTTCCTGCTTCGCAGAGAAAACTACCAGATATCCTTCAGGACACAAGAAGTGACTGACAAACTATGCCAGAGTGGTTGTAAGCTAAAAATGGATGCCCCAATGTTACAAAGGAACTTTGGTGACTGTCCAGGCAGACAGGTGTCATCTCTGTCATTTCTAGATTTTGGAGGTTGTTTCTACATACCATTTACTCAAGTAATATTATATACCTCTGTGGTCTTTGATGTAGTTGAAGATTAGACAGTTATAGGAATAGCTTTTCTTAGTTATTTTAAAAGGTATATTAGATATAATACTTTTGACTCACAAGGATAAAGCAGTAAATAGAATATTATTTTTAATTTTGCTAAATACAAATAGACTAGATAATATAACTATGTTTCTTCCTTGACATCTGTTTTGTTATATGTAATTTTGCTATGTTGAAATTAAAACCTTCCTTTTTGATTAGACAGAAAACGGGAAGTTATTTGGGATGTCATTATGCTGTGAATAAAGAGACTATTTTGGTTTATTGTAGGTGTCTTCTAATTAGGCAGAGAAACTGGAGCATAGGTAGGGGAATGAGGGTAGACTTAAGATAGACTCAAGTTAGCCATCCAAGAAAAGATGTAACAAAATAGGTAAGTCATAGGACACATTTCAGGACATATTAATGGATGTGTTGAATTAAGATTTAGGAGTAACTAGCAATATGCCTGAGACATAGGCCAAAGAGTATGAAATTCATATAAGCATCTGTGTGTTTCTTTGGAACTTTGGGATTGTGATCCAGATAAGTAGTGATAGGTAGGGCTTAATTGTGGGGCTAGTCTTGGCCAGAAACCTCATTCTACATGATATATTATTACCCAAGAAACTGGAAGTGCAAGCAACTTCCAAAATCAAGAACTGAGAGAGATGACAACTGACTAAATGGCCAGTCATTCAAAGGTCCTTTGTTGGAGCATCCACCTTCAGGCCTAGAGTCTCTGGCATACCTTTCACTGAAGCAAGAAATCTAAAGGACTGCTCTTACCATTATGGCATAGTTTGACAATTGCTTCTCCTTGTGTCCTGAAAGATGTCTGGCAGTTTTCTCTGCAAAGTAGAAACCTGAATGACCATCTTGGGCTGTTCTGACAAAGTTCAGAGGTCACTTTTCTCCTTAGTCTTGCATGTTCAGTTTATACAGCATATTATCAGCAGTCAATACAAGAACAGTTTCTTGTCCTGTGGCTAACCATTGCCACAAAGAAAGTAAATTCCTTATGGAGTTTCTTTCATGCCCATTATTCCCTTAAAGTAGATTTGTGGTGCTAGAAGCAGATATGAAAAATTCTTAAAATATTTTAAATGTCATATTCTGTAGGACATTGAAGTGTTTGAAGATTGCCTATCTAACTGAAATATTTCTTTGTCAAGATACCTTTAAAGTACATATGTTTATTTAGTTTAGCAGCCTTAGCAATCAAATGTCTTTCTGCAGTAAGCTTATTAACAGTTATAAATTAAAAGAAAACACAATAATAATAATAATTCAGACTAAATCTTTACTTGGTTTTTATACTGGTAGCACTCTTTCTCTTGTAAGGAATTTCTCTACCCATTTTCTTTCCTCTCCCATCTTTTCATAAACTTTGTAACCCATTTATTTTTTTCCGCACCTGAATCTGTTCTATAGTGAATCCTTAATCATTTTACAATCAGAAGAGCTTTTAAAATGCTAGACTGTAAAGTGCTGCTTTGACTGCTGACTGCCCTTCTTGGCTTTTCAACATGGCAGACGTCCCAGAGCCACACTTATCTTCTTATTATGAAACTTTTTACCATCCCAACTCTGGGGAATCTTAGGGTCCACACTATCACTAAATAGAGCACTGCCACCCACTACTTATGAACTACATGTAAGAATTTGGCAGCAGGGCCTCTGAAAGAAGCCAAAGCTGAGTCAGGAAGCCTCTCTTAAAGACGTTCATATGCTTGCCACTAGCAAACAGAGCAGTCCCAGAAAATGCTGCTACCAAGAAACCATCTTTAACTCTGTTCCCTTGCAGCTTGTTGCTTATACCAAGCCTTCTGTGAGACTTCAGGAACTGCCTTTCTTGCAGTTTAAGCAGTCTTCTGTAAACCTGCCATTTTGCAATTCTAGCCAGTACATCATTCAGTCTCTGAACTACATCCCCTTGAGAAACAAAATTCAGAAGCTGCATTTGATTCCCTTTTTGTGCTCTTGAACGTTTTTTAACTTTCTCAGGCCTTATGTGGGTGTATAAGCCCACACTAGGATGTCATTTGTGATGTTTTCTGGCCTGATCTAATCCCAAGTCCCCCCCAAAATGACTCAGACACTTATATTAATTTCATGATGCTTTACCTATGGCTCAGGCATGTGCTAGCTAGCACTTGCATCTTAACTCATCTCTTTTCTATTAATCTGTTTTGCTACATGGCCTATGGTTTACCTGTGTTACTGGTACATGTTGGTTCTTGGACAGCTGAATGGTGTATCTCTTGACTCCACTCTCCTTCCCCTATCTATTCTCCAATTTCCCTGCCTACTTCTATGGATGCCTGTCATAGGTCAAAACAGTCCATCTATTAAAGAATAATATTCACAGCATACAAAAAGACATCCAATATCATTTATATTCTGTCTTTTCTTTTTATTTTTTCTATCCATTTTTTTTATTTAAAAAGTTTTTTTCTGTATCTACCACTGCTCTTCTCCTTCCTCTACTTCCAGTCCCTCCCATCTTCCCTCAACTCCCCAACCCCATCCACCATCCATTTACCAGGGAGGGCCAAAAGTTCCAAGGTGGGTCAGTTCACTCTGGCATATACAGGTCCAAGTTCCTTGTTCCAGTATTAAGTCTGGGTTAGGTGTTTCTCTATAGGGAATGGGTTCTGAATGCCAGTTTGTCAATAGTAACATAGTAGGTTCCTACTGCAAGAGGCTCCACACACTGCCCATGTTGTTTGACAGTCTCTAACTTTGGAGGGTTTAGTTCCTTTCCCTGAAGGTTCCTCAGTGATTATTTCAGTGATAGTGAGCTCCCAATAGCTCAGGTAAGCTGTTTCCTTCCTTAGTACCTATTGAGTGCCCTTCCCCTTTCCCCTTTTCTCAGATCAGAACACCTGCTATTTTTCGCATTTGCTATTTCCTACCCAGACAATAGGTTCATTTTTCTGATTTCTGCAGTTATTCCAAAATACACTTTTGAAATTAAGAACATGTGATGAAAGAATATTTAATGCTTGCATTTCTCAGTTGTTATTTCTTATAATATAACCTGGTGCCATCATTTAACCTAATTTTTTCCTGATCTTGGTTTCATTTAAACAGAATATTTCACAGTATATATTTATTATGTTTTCACTATCTGTTCATAGGGTGAAAGATTATTTGCTTGTCTTAAATCCCTATATACTGTGAATAAAGCATCAATAAACTTATCAGAGATAATACCTGTAAAGATATAAAGTCCTTTGGGTATATCTGGATCTTATGGTAGATATTCTATTTTGGCAAAAGTCTCTTAATTGGAGAATTCTCCACACTGATACTCTTCATTTATGTTTTAATTTTTTTATAGTATTTTAAAGTCTTTGTGTTATTCCACTAAGTAAATATCATCTTTAGTCATTGTTACTGATTCTAATGACTAAAGAATTTCTAAATAGATTGAGGAAGGCATACATTTTATGATACTGTGTTAGTTTTCATTTGATCAATAACTTTTCAACAATTTTCTAATTTACAATATATTCATTTTGATTATTTTCAGTTATATCTTCACAATGTCAATATGTTTAATACAATGATGGATTATTTTCTTCAAATCTATGTCAAACATTGATTTTTTGTCCTATATTGTTAATGAAGTTATTTTTATCGGGTAGTTTATTGAATTTCTAGCATTTTCTGTTTACATGATAGTATTCTTTCTGAAAAGAAAGGTATTTTATTCTTCATGGCTTATTGTCAAATATATGAAATATACATCTGAAATATATATGTGCATTGTGTACATATTTCAACACATTTATACACACATATATGTCATATATTTATGGTAGTTTAATATGTATTTTGTTCTATTAATCTTTTTTGGATTAGAAGAAGGATTTGCAGTGGAACACATATAGTTTCATGTGAATCTGCCACTAGAAGATATAAAATAATTCTCATAAACTCAATATTTATTCTGAGAATAATAATATAAAAAGAATACTATACCCAACTCATTCTTTTCTTTTCACAATTTTTTTCTCTTAAATTCGAGAATAATTTAAAGCTGGGGTAAATATATAGATGCATATTCTCTGATATGCATATTGTAATGAATCAAACTGTACATTTTATTGACTGTTCCATTTCCTTTTATTTTTCTCAGATTGTCAGTTCTAACTGAGCACAGTATGTTATATGCTGTAGTATATTAGGTATTTTCATGTATTAAAAAAAAAAAGAAAGAAAAACCAGTATGCTGTAAACAAAAAGCCAAGCTTAACTCTGGCTGCCCTAGTTCAATAGTCACATATGTTCAAATACTTTTAGATTTTACCTTTATTATTACTAAATAAATCTCTCTGACCTTATTTTTAGAGATAGTAAATCCCTATTTGCAGTAACCAAACCAAGACTGCTGTAGCACAATAAAAACATAGAGAACATTTCCATACTTTACTTTATTCTACCTAGTAGTTATACCAATACATTTTCTAATGCTTTTAATTTATAACTTTCTTTGTGCTGTGGCTACAAAAATTTAATTTTGTTTGTGGTAGGGCATAAGTCTGTGATATATGACTTTGTGTGATCATATATGGCTCAAAATAAACTAAATTTTATTTTCTGTGAAGCATAAATTGTGTTTCACATCAACATATGTAAACTATGTTGTTGCCATGCAATTGAATTCTCAAATGCTGTTAATAAATATATATTGTATTTCTATATCTCTATTCAAGGAAACAATGTTTCTTCTACAACTAACAAAATGAATAGTTTTTTATTTTAATTGACAAAACTGATAACACCATTAAAAAGTCACTTTAATGAGAATGTATTTTACTGTCTTTGGTGTACTATTCCAAGTTAATAACCCATAATTGAGAGGGAATAGGAATTCACAAGTGGATTTATTTCTAACACAAGTTTATCTAAAAGAGTGCAAATTTTGTAGTTTTCTTCATTTTCTTTATTGTATTTTGTTATTCATATATGCTAAAATTATTGGACTTTAAAAAAAAATATATATATATATATATATATATATATATATATATATAGTTGAGTATCAATACCACCATATTTTTAGAACTAATTATTTTGGAACTTTCACATCATGCATCCCAACCCCACTTACTTCCAGTCCTCATATCTGTCCTTCACCCTTTAAGCATACCCCCTCAAAAGAAAACTGAAAAATAAATAGTAAAAAGAAACAAAACAAAACAAAACAAAACAAAAAACACATCACTCCTCCATCTTTACTAGCTCTTCCTCACCCTTTCGTTTGCCATAGTGGCATTTAGAGCTGTTCAGTGTCAACCAGTATGCATTTATGTCTAATCAGTTTTATTTAATTTTATATTATGAGTCTGGTTCAAGGTCTCTGAATGTTGATATGTAATCAATACTTGACCTTCACCAAAACTCCTATTTGTCATTTGCTGTCCCCCAAAAAGATCCTGAAGCTCTAGTTCCACAGGATGAGCCTATTCATGTTCTCTAGAAGGTCAGAGATGGGCTTTATGTTGGTGATGGCCAAGTTATATCTCTGGATGTGAGTATGGATGATAGCTGAGTTGGTGAGACTGGGCCTCTCCTGGAACCAGCCCTACCTGGCACTGGGCAGAGCCATCTCTCCTATGCCCACCACAGCTGAGGTCTGTTGTCCTTCATCTTTAGTTACGGGTGAGGCAAGACCTCTCATGGCCAAGGGGGAGATGACTTATCATGCCCTCATATTTTTCACATAAGTGGTTTTCATGGCCCCTTTGATTAACAAGGACCACAATAAACACATACATTATGTGAAGTGAGGCCATAGATGCAGGCATAGCTCTTGGCAGCAGTCCATCTGGACATTCTTATGCTGTGGAGAGAGATGAACTGAAGAAGGAAAGGCAGTGAGGAAGAAGCCAATGTGGATCACCTTCACTGCAACCTGAGACCATATGAACCATTCTGCTTCTCTTTCCCATTTTTGCACTGTATAATTTCTCATTTTAATGTGTACTACTCAACTAGACTGAGCAGTGCCAGGCATACCTATCAAATATTTTATAATGCTAATATATTAATTGATTATTTAAGAGTGGCGAGGATCTTGGATAGTTGCAGTGAAAGACTTAGGCAAGATCTTAGCAAGAGTTAGCATGATTAATCACTTACTATGTATTTTATAAATATGGTTTCCATGCAGAAAGAACAGTTGAAATTATATTTACATCTATAAACCAGGAAATTAATCAATAATACCTTAAAAATGAAACACATACATACACAAAAAAATGACTATGCTCAGATTAGCTTTGGAACGGGTAAATATTTGCAAAACTTTCAGAATGTGGCTTGACAGAGAGGATATAGATTCTTCAGGATTCTTGCTATGGGAAAATGTCATATGTATCTTCTTTGTTTTGTTTGTAATTTTGATAATAATTAAATAGTGAACACAGTAACACATTTCAGAGGTTAAAGAGTCTGTTTTTGAAAAATGATTAAACTCCATGAGGAAGAAGAATTAATAAGACAACAAACCTGTTAGAACTCTTATGTGTTAAACTTAGATATATGTGACTGGCATATGAATTCAAAGTGTTCTAGCACAGTACCCTAAACCTATAGAATATGATGTTACCTCTAGGCTATGAATATATCAAGAAAACACTGATCTGTTGTCCAATTTACATACATTTCCCCCTAGTGTATGTAAAAATTCTTGTCATATTCAGTCACAGATATTATTTTCATTCAGAGAACATGATGAGAAATTGAATTATTTTCAAAATGATTATTAAGTTGCTTGGCTGATTTGTATTTTCATCACTCACTGGCATTTTAATCACATGAAATTTATTTTTTGTACTAATGTATTTCTATACTAAATTGTATTACATTATATACTGAGCATATTAAAAATTATCTATATTTATGGAGAATGAAAAGTACAAGATGAAGGGGCTGTATCTGACACTGGTCTTGCTGCCTGCCAAATGTCATAGGGTTCCAAGGACAGCTAAGAAAGGCACTCTGATATAATTTATCATTATTGTACAAATTCACATAACTTATAATGCAGACAGCATGTTCATATCTTCATCTAGACATAATTATCTCTACAATAAACTTCTCAGATGTTATCACATGAATCTACAGACTCTGAGATCATCTAAAATTTTGAGGAATCCATTCAAATTCTATTGCTATGGCTTTGGAAGAAAATGATTTAGTGACCAATGATTTAAAAATATTTACTATGGAGATATTTCACTATTGGGACTAAATTAAAATAAAATCAAAGTTAATAATATTTTATTAGTATCTTTAAGTACTACTAAGTGTTGTATTTAGTTCGCTGGTCCCATGCCCCAGAGGTCTCGGATCCACAGACCTGCCTGGCGCCGCTTATCTGCCCGCCGCCCGGGTCCCTAGAAACGACTCAGACGTTTTATTTATTTCAGGCTGTTTGGCCTATGGCTCAGGCACATTGCTAGCTAGCTCTTACATTTTAAATCAACCCATTTCTATTAATCCGCGGGCCACGTGGGCCCCGGCCCGTAGCTCACCCATGTTCCTTACATGTCGTCTCTTGGGCGGCTTCCGCGTGGTCTGCCTCTAACTCCGCCCTGCTTCTCTTACCTAAGCTCTGATTTCTCCTCCTACCTATTCTACGTACCTGCCATGGCCCAAACCAGCTCCTTTATTTAAAGATACAGCACTCACAAATGCATTCCCACAACTAAGCTTAATAAAAATGATCATACATTTATTTTGGTAAAAATCTTTGAAAGATACATGTCTATAAGATTTTAATAATTTTATAACAAAATAAATCTATATAATTCATAGAAATGTAAAATGTACCTTGTATAGTACAAACCTAAATTAAAGTAATAATTATACAGTATTATATAATTATTACAAAAAATAACAAAATATATTAGACTATTATATCAACATAAAGGCAAAAATATGAAAGTGGCATAATTTTTATATATAAAATTATAGAAGAATAATTTTATTCAGATAAATCCACAGTGAAACAATTTGGTTCAGAGAAATCACAGACTCACATCCAGAGAATGTGGACTTAGAGTATTATTAGATACAACCTAATTCAATTATTCTTTTAAAATGAATTAAAAAAGCAGAGACCACAAATCTGTTTCCACTAGATACCAAAATTTTGGGATGGAAATAAATGTGTTTGCCCAGGGCTGTAGCAGTCAAATGTGTTAAACACTATAGCTCGGCTCAAAATAGGGGACAGTTAGTAAAACATTGACATTAAGACAATTGCTAGTAAATTATTCACTTTTATAACTTTGAATTATAAAACTGTAAATGTCCATTTATTTCTTGATGAGAAAAAAATTATAAAACTACCATGTGTTATTCATTCAACTATAATAACATATAGCCAATTGCAATGAGAAAATTATATTAATAATTTATTTACAATTAGCTAATTATGCTTAGCATGCTTCTAAAAATTTTAAAGAAAATTTAATTAGGTCAAATATAGTATTTCCCTACTTTGCTGGATTGCTTATCAAATGTAAACTTAAACTGACTGATTACCAAGGTATAAATCATATCTATTTATTTGTAGGCTGTGTAGAGATCTATTGGAATACACACACACATACAAAAATGTGTGTTTATATCTTTTACCTAATTGCCAAAACACAAATTATCAAGTTCTTATGTTATATGTATGTATATGTTCACAGAGAGAAACACACACACATGAAACAAAATTAAGAGATCCCATACACTTAAAGGTAACAAAAAAGGGGCTATGTTAAAGATCTTTAATGATAAAAATTAATTAAGTTTTATGGTACTTTTCAGTGAAGAATGACTACAAATAAAACTAGAATGTTCTATGGGCCAAACTGAGCAAAAATAAAAGTCCAGTGGTTTGTCCTAAGGTGGTGTCAAAAACCTCAGCCATCTTTGTGGCCTTTGGAGGATAGGCCACAGATGTCAACACAGACCCTGGCTGTAGTAGAAATGGCCCTTGCCAAAAGCTTGGGACTAGATATCACCATGGCCCTGGATGGCAAGCAAGTCATCCATATCAGCCTCTTCCTAATCACCTTCATTTCTTCAATTTTGCCTTTTTTCATAGCAGTGAACCAGTTCACTTCACTTACTCATTTTTGAACCATATATTTGCTCATCATAATGATGCTTGTGGATGTCCTTAGCTAACCCAGACCATGAGGACACAGTCTTAAACTACTTATGCTATGTGGATCTGGGTGAATCTGTTGATATTTTCAGCCATCCTGTTAACATATAATCCTATCAATATAAGTCAAATAACATATGTGAGATGCTTGAATGTGGGGAATATCAATAAAAATTTTAAATTAAGACTGCATTAATGAAGCAGTTTTAACCAGAACTATTCTCTGGTAACAAAATGAATTTTTACATCTGTGTGAACCAGTAAGAATTGAATATTAATTATTACTGGAAATTCATGATACCAGCTTTCATTTATACATCACAGGTTAGTTACATTTTATTTCTTGTCATGTCATGGCTGTGGGTAATTTTGATTAATTAATATTTTCATATGTTTTGTGATTTTCATCTGAGATCATTATTAAAATATATAGTTGTAACTCATTCATGTTTGTATGATAAAAGCATAACAGTATTTCAGAGTATTTCAGTATAATATGGAATTATAGTATCAATGTGAGCTTTATGAGTACTTCTTGAAAGCAATTTGCAAAATACTAAACAGATTTAGAAAGTGAAAGATTATTCTGTGGTAACAGCCAATAAAATTCACCCATTGAATCAACAAAGTTTCTTGAAATAGTCAGATCTGATATGGGAATGTCTTTCTGCATACTGTGAATATCAATCTTTAAATAAAGGAGCTGTTTTGGCCCAAGACAGGTACCATAGAAAAAGTAGGAGGGGAAATCACAACATAGGTAGGAGAAGCAGGGCAGAGTCAGACAGACTGAATAAGCCTCCCAAGAAGAAACATGTAAAGAACACAGATAAGCCACGGGCCACGTGGCAGGGTAAATAAATGAAAATGGGTTGACTTATGATGTAAGAGCAAGCTAGCAAGGTGCCTAAGCCATAGGCCAAACAGCATGAACTTCATATAAGGGTCTGAATCATTTCTGGGGGCCTGATCAGCTGTGGGTGGCTAAGGGGTCTGGGGCTGCAGGTCTGTGCATCTGGATCATTTTTAAGCATAAAGCCTCTATTACTGTTTATTAATGATGAAGATAAAAATATCCATTTGAATGCAACACATATTAAGATCAATAATTGACTGGATGACATTTTATAATATAAAAATAAATCTTTAGAAACTAGAATTCTATGTAGTAGATTTTGGAGTTGAACTTGTAGAAAGTGTGGATTCCTTATCTTAACTACACTGACAAATGCACAAATGAGCTATCCTGTAAGTAAAGAAATCACAACAAACTTAAAGATGTTTGAATCATATAAAATTGAAAATTGAGAAATTATAAATGTGAGATGCAAAATGTACAGAATATTGACACTTTCATTATTATGGTGATACCATTCAGTTTCTTTACCCCTGTTAAAAATTTAAAAACATCATTATTTTGAAGGCTTATGGTGAGATTTTACTGGTCATAGTTTTAAATCAAATAAGACCATTTTATCGTTATCTGCTTTGGGTATCTGGCCTCTTACTTTTTACTACAATATCCAATTAAATTATTATTCTTTGGTACTATAAATTTCTTTTTATCCTCAAACTAAACCATATATCTATTTCTACAACTAGCTGCTTCAAAATGCACTTTTTTCACTAAATGTATGATGTTATTGACACTGTTTGGTTCAAGATATATTTGTCTGAGAGCAGAAGTGTGCTTTATTCTTACAATAGGATATGATATATTTTTTTAAATAGTAGCATAAGATGGAGTAGACATGGCCCTTGGCAGGATCTGGGCATCACCACAGCACTGCATGGTAAGCAGGTCACCCACATCAGCCTGTTCCTAATAACCTTCATTTCTTCAATTCTGCTTCTTTTCATAGCAGTGAACCAATTCACCTCACTTTCTCATTATATTAAATATATTTGTTTTTATAGACTCCTGAAAGAATTGTGCTGCTAGTGCAGTTGAATTTAATCTGATTTTAAGTACAATATTGACCCACTATTCCATCATCTGTATCATCCAGAGCAATAGCAAATCTGAAAGTTAATATATATTTTATAGCTAATTTAGGACAGGGGGAAAAGATCACCTAAAGTCTGGGAGGAATTTTACACTAACAAATTTAAAAATAAACAGTTTTAATATCCTCAGTTAAATGTATAAGGAAATGCACACAGACTAAAAACAAACGTCCGTGTTATCAGTACCATAATATTTTATCTGAATAATTTGACTACAATTTGAAATAAAGTATGAGATTGTCCATAATGGAAAAATAAATTAATTAAAATATATCTATATAATATGATAATATAGAATAATGAAAATAAATAATTAAAGCAATTGAAAATAGTAACATAAATTTAAATGGTATGATATAACTATATAACAGTATCTACTAGATGACCTGGTCTTGTGGTACAAAACTGTAATCATAGCTAACTAAAGATGAAGCAGGAAGACTGTGAATTTGAGGAAGAAAAGTGTTATAGAGCAAGACCTGTCATAAAACATAAGGAATTAAACTACCATTGGGTACTATGCTAGAAATATAAGATTATCAATATTATCAATAAGTTATTCTACTTAATATTAAAATTATAGATGAGTTCTCTTTGTACTTTGGCAATTAGCTCTGTGTCAGATGTGGGACTGGAGAAGATCTTTCCTCATTGTTCACATCGTCTTTTGTATTTATACTGTGTCCTTTGCCTTACAGAAGCTTTTAAATTTCAAGAGGTCACATTTAATAATTACTGGTCATAGTGTCTGTACTATTGGTGTTATTATTTAAGAAGTGATCTACTGTACTAATTTGTTCAAGGCTACTTTCTACTTCCTCTTCTATCAGTTTTAGTGTAACTGTATTTACATTGAGGTTTTTATCCATGTGGACTTGACTTTTGTGGAAGGCAAAAGATATGGATCCATTTGCAATTTTTTACATGTTGACATCCAGCAGCATTTGCTGAAGATGCCTTATTTTTTCATTGTATATTTGTGTTTCTCAAAAATCAGTTGTTCATGGGTGTGTGGATTAATGTCAGAGGCAAATTGATTATATGGATCCATTTGTCTGTTTTTATGCCAGTACAAGGCCAAGCTCCAGGAATCCATCAAATGAAGGGAAGGACGATGTGAACAATGGAGATCAAGATCGTAATGGAGAAATCTATAGACACAACCAAACCAAGCTAGTAGCAACTTACAAACTTTAGACTACCCGCTTTGGAGCCTGTGGAGGACAGGACTGGGCATTCTGCATAGAATAAAAAGTAGTATAGCTTTCTCTTTTTAAGGGGAGACTTGCAGTTGGATCAGGTTCTATTCCTTGTACATGAGCTGGCTTTTTGGAGCCCATTAGTTTTGGAGGGACATCTTTCACAGCCATGACAAATGGGAGAGTCCAGGACCTGCCTTAACTGAATGAACCAGGCTTTTCTGACTCCTCATGGGAGGCTTTATGTTTTCAGAGAAAATGGGGATTGTGAGGGAGGACAGTGGGGAAATGAGACGAGTGATGAGACAGGGATCTGTAGCTGGTGTGTAAAATTAATTAAAATACTCTTAATGAAATATAAATTAAAAATACACACGGAAAAATATAAATTATTTATTTTAATAAATCAGTTAAACCCTATATATACTAAATTTATATATTTCCTCATATTATTATATGCTAGTATAAATATTTTCTTATGCAAATGGGATTTATTTTTCAAATTGATCTATATTCTGCTATCCTTTTGTGACATTAGGTTTTCAATCTGGAAAGAAGACAGTAGTTTATGGTTGTAATATTTCTAATAATCTCATTTGAACACTTTTCCTTAAGCAATATGTAAAGAAGACCAAAATTAGAAACCACAAAGCTGTCTTCTGATCTCTACATATTTGCCATTGTCTGTAAACCTGCAAACCCATAGTTACATTGCATACATTTTTGTTTGTTACAAAATAAATCTTAGTGTCATTACATCATTTAGTATCTCTAAATAATTCTCTTGCAAGTACTTCAAGATAAAATGTTGAATGGTAACTAATGGGGACAAGGATACACCTGAAATATTAGACAGACAGACAGACAGACAGACAGATAGACAGACAGACAGACAGACAGACAGACAGATAAATAGGTAGGTAGGAAGATAGATAGGTAAATAAGTAGAAATAGATAGATATAAATAAAAAATTTGCCTGAAAATCAAGAGGACAGAGTCAGCCACACCCACTTCTCACCTAGCCATTCCTCAGGAATATTTAGACTGAATTCTCTGAGTCCTCATTCAAAAGAGAAAGTGTATCAGGCAAAGTGCTGAACTGCTGAACACCTTTCTCTTCCTGACATTTTCTATCATTATCCACCCAGCCATCTCACTTCCAGCTTCAGCTTTCCCAGTGTGGGTCACCACTTGACCTTCACGGCTAAATTTGTGGCTGAAGTTGTTTCCAGTTATTCAGCCAAATTTATTACATGCATTATATGTCACCATAGTTTAATGTGACCATTACAGCTATGGTAAAAATAATGATCAACATCTTAAACACATTAAAAATTAAATCACAATAAATGTACTACACATACATCTAGGGAATAAATTGACACCATAACAGACCACTTCCAAGCTTCACTTTTTCCAGGAACTGCAAAGTGTTACTGATTAAATTAAAACACAGGTCTATTAAATAGTTGCTTGCCCAGTATTATGTGAATATTCTTTAGTAGCCAATGTTTTAATATAAAATATTCTAACTATTCATATCAGAATTAATAGAATATTTATTGAAACTACCATTTATGAATATGTGATATGAACTGCAAATGGCAGAGTACATAGATTTCTTAAGAAGAAAACCTTCCAGTGTCCCTATAATGATAAAACCTACAGTGATTCCCATTCTTTGCCAGGATGTTATTTTTAAGCCTCTCTTTCTGTTTTCATCATTATCCCTTAGATGGTGAAAGAATAAATAACATGAAAATGCTTTTATGTTGAAGACTAACAAAAATATTTTAATATAATAAGTTTAGATTAGATTATGATCTTTGTGAAGAAAGATCAATAATTATTTTGCCCCTTTAGAATCATTTTGAGAATGTAAACAAGTAGAGAGAGTCAAGAAAATTCCATTGAGAGAGATTTAAAAATAGATCTCAGAAGCATGAAATCATGATTCATCCAAGGTCATGCAAGTTGTTGTTGTAACCAAGACAAGGATGCTGATGTCTTGGCTCTCAGCTCCATTTCTTTTTACAAAGTACAGTGCATTTCACTTTGCCATTTATCTGCCAAGAAAATATATTAGTTAATAAGTGCTTAGAAACTGACTTCCTAGAAAACATCATGGGATGCCTTTCTTGTGTACACTTATGTTTAATTCAAATCTCAGCCTGCCCTTGGAATGGAAATGAGTGTTTCTTCTCAGGTTAAGTGGTAATAATGTGACAGAGAATAATTTAAAGTGTAAGCAATTTTATTAGTCATTATACAGAGTGCCAAACTCAGACATAATCTTGTGAGTTTTTAACATTTTATCTTTTCTCTGAAATGGAAAAGTGCCTTGGCCTTTTGGAGATCATTATGCATAAGTAGACAATATTAATGTGAAGTAAATTAATTTTACCAACTCTCACCAGCTACTTGACTACCAAAACACATAAGCACACTATATAACAGAGCCTCATTTCTCATTTTGTATTATGAATACAAAATTGTTACAAAAATGAATTAATATAGTCCATAATATATCTGTGGCATTCAGTGTTCCATTTAAGCTTATATTTAACTCAAATATAAATTAGTGTATACTTTGTTCAGAAAAAGAAAATAAAGTTGTTCTATGAAAAAAATTTGAAATGCCATAGGTGCTTTTTGGCATAACTGTACTAACAATTCTCCTTACAGGTATCATTACATACCTTTTTAGAAAGAGTAGTATTAACATTTGAATCTCTCTGAGGAAATATTTTTTAAAAATTATTCATGTATGTTGGGGAATACTTTTAATGATTGCTCAGCAGAAGTTTTCTATGGGGAATATTTAATCACTAAAATTTCTCAAATATATTATTATCACTTCACACAGTTTCCTGAATAACCTCATCCTTTCTTAATTCAATAATTTATGCTGAAGCTGAACCTTCCAAGTATGTCCACAGACAATTTTTTAGCTAAGCAGAAAACTACCAGTGATGGACTTACTTTTGACCTTTTTAAATGTTTATTTCTTCTTATTGATTATTAGCAATATTGAACTACTACAAATCCTGCAGGCAACAATTTAACTGCTTCAATCAGGATGTATAAAACAGAAATATTTTCCCATACTTCTCCTTCTGTGAGAGTGAACCTAATGAGTTGTGTTGTGAAAAACAGAGAAATTAACCTTACTCACTTGTACTGTATCTACAAGTCAGTATACAATAATCAGAAAGATCTCTCCCCAAATGTTCTTATGAGTAAAAACTAACAGCATAAAACTAATGTATGAGGTAGCAATAATAATACTTAAAATTGTGTCATCAATTCAATGGTAATTAAGTCTTCATATGATAATTACAATTTCAAAACAAGAATTCTAATTTTAAGGTATAGAAATATGGGTCTAATTCATTAATTAGATTTCCAAGAATTTCCAAAGGGTTTAGAAGTAAGCTTTGGTTGTTTTACAGTGTTCTGTATTTTAGAGATTTTTATACAGTATAAATGAACATACACATCCCCATATCAACTTCTTTGAATTGCCCCCTACCTCCCTACCTAGTCTAAATCATGTATTTATTTTTATTCATAGTTTTCTATCTCATCACTTTGTATTATACATATTTAAATTTCTGAAGTATCCTGACTTCATTCTAACATATGTGGTTGATATACATCACACCATTTAAGAAAACTGGCTTTCCCCGTACCAAGGTAATTCATGTGCCAATAATTTCTCATCTGAGGGTAGAACTCCCTGCCCATAACTGCTCCTCCATGTTGAGGTTTGCTAAGAAAATTTTTGAAAAAAAATGTTGTTATCTTATTTATTGCTTAGAAAAATCTCTAGGAAAGTATTTGATTTCATATTTTGTATTTATTTGAAAAGCAGTATTCTTTATACCCACTATGGTGTGGAAGAAACAGGCCTCTATAGGCCAATAGAGAGTGGCACCATTAGGAGGCATGGCCTTGTTGGAGGAGGTGCATCACAAGAAGTTGGGATCTGAGGTATCAAAAGCTGAAGCGAGTTAACTTCCTCCTATTGGCTCATCTGTATGTAGAGAGTTCTGCTCCCTCTTCAGTACCATGTCTGCCTTCATGTACTATGCTTCCTGCCATTGGAACAATGGAATAAAACTTGACTTGGTAAGCAGGCCCAAATTAAATGTGTTTTTCTCTATAAGAGTTGCTATGATCATGTTCTTTATTCAGAGCAATAAAACACTAAAAAAGATGGACCTTTTTGCCATTTTAATTTTATTCCTTTCACAATTTTCTGCCTATACATCCATCAGATGTATAACTTCCTATAATGGGGCTTTTTATTGTGTTTTATCAGATATGTTTTGTCATATTCCCAGAATGCATTGCCCTTGACCCTATAGGAATAAAAGAAGAAAGAAAGACAGACAGAAAGAAAGAAAGAAAGAAAGAAAGAAAGAAAGAAAGAAAGAAAGAAAGAAAGAAAGAAAGAAAGAAAGAAAGAAAGAAAGAAAGAAAGAAAGAAAGAAAGACAAAAATCAGCTCTTTTAGGATATTAGAGACAGGTGTCAAAATCCAAACTTTAAGTTGCTTGCTGGACCACAAAGAGACACAAATGGCCCAGGAAACACACAGCAGATGTAAGGTTTAATTTCACATGTCCATTTTAAGACAGCTGTACTTCCTTCATCTAATGCATGCCCTATTCCTCCAAAAGCCTATAAAATATAAGATCATTATAAAATAATTTTTATATTAGGTATTTTTAAAAATTAGACTATTGAAGTTTTCTATTTTGTTATTACCACAATGTGCTGAAAATACTTATTTTTAGATATTTTCAGTCAATATTTAAACTTTTCTTTAGACGGAAATTGTGAAATTAATTCTTTAAAATGATTCATAATCTATGCATTAAATTCCCATAGGTTTCTCTTTTTTACATTTAATTTGGCAAATAATGGAATTCAAGTCAAGAGATTTTTCTCTTATAGTATTAAAACTAATAAATCTTGTAAGAAAAACTTAATGCTATGTCTTCTCATAGTAGAGAAACTATTTTATTTGACTCATGTTTAATAACAAATAATATCCTTAAAATTACTTTATCAAAGATATAACATAGCCTTGAAAAGTTATTATTGCCTGTCCTATAACAAGTAGGATCAATATTTTTTCATTTATATTTTATGATATTTTACTTAGTGAAAATCATATATTTTTCAGAAAATTTAGTTTACATGAAACTCCTTTTCAGAGACAATTCAGTAGTAAATGGGAAATAAACATATGTAAATAACATTTTTACCTTAGGTTATGATGGATAAATGTGTAAATGAAATTTCAAATTATTACCAAGACATGTGAACCAACAATAGAGAAAAATATTTGTTTTAAAAATCTCCCTTTCTTATTTATACAACATTTATTAAAAGACAGCATACTTTCTGTTTAAAAACTAAGATTTAATAAATTTTTAGTGAACATAGAAAATATTGGAGTTAGCAGAGTTTTCACTGGTTAAGATAATAAACATTTCTCTATTGTTTATTTCTTCTTATTCACTCTTCTTTATCCAGTGAATGCCTTATTCTCTCCCTTCCTATTTGTAAAATATACATCTGTATACATGTATGCAGATACCCACCATGCATCCTCACTGCACTGTGACATTTCATTATTTCTGTTTAGGTGCATTTGTTTCAATCTGCTCCACTAAATTTTGACTAACTTAATAATTGAAATAAAATATTGATAAATTTTCAAATAAATGAAACTCTATTGTGAACACAAGAGTGTCCTATGTCTATCTTATTAAAAAAATAATGAATGCTGTTGTGAATGAATATAGATAGGAATAAGAATATTTAGTTCAGCAGAAGATCTAACATAAAACTTGCATAATTTGAAATAGAAAAATAAAATCAAAACTGACTTGGTTGGAGAATGATTTAAATATTATATTCACTATTGTAGTAAACTAAGCAACTTAGGTTGCATAAGCCCATACAAATAGTAGAGGGACAATTACAGAGAGACAAATTAAAGATTATTATTTCAATAGCATGTCTTGTTAAATTGGTATCTGTTGATCGTTCTGATGTCTCATTTCTAAATAAGTCCCCCTTGATGCAGGAAGTAAATACTCAGTGTAAGTATTTCTCATAAATTTCAAGACATCTCTACCCTCAGTGATTCATGTGACACATACAAGTGGATTTTATTCCAGCTTATTGTTTATAATTGTTATCTATGTAGTTCCAGATTATCCCCGCATATTTATGATTCTTTCATCAAATTATTTTGTTGTTACAAGTAAGAATACATATGTACATATATATATATAAAATATATGCACACATATGTCTTCACAGGTGAGAATCTCTTTCCAATTGTTAGTTACCTGCCTCAAATATGTACTTCTTGCTCTTCCTGCTGTTAAAATCTCTCTCTCTCTCTCTCTCTCTCTCTCTCTCTCTCTCTCTCTCTCTCTGTGTGTGTGTGTGTGTGTGTGTGTATGTGTGTGTGTGTGTGTATGTGTGTGTGTGTGTGTTTGTTTGTGTGTATGTGTCTTTGCAGGGAGTATGTAGGTGTGGGTATATTTTGGATATGGGGGATGATAAATCTCCAGTGTAAAATACAAAGTAAATTTTATATCTAATGTTTTTCAAAGTTTAAGCATTTAGAAATGTTTCATTTTTATTGCCACATTTTAGCAGCTCTTCTTTTTTCTTATTTTATGTTATGTGCAGTAATGTGACGATGTAAAATCTACTAGAATTGGAGTTACAAACAGTTGTGACCTGCCATGTGGATGCTGGAAATTGGACCCAAAACCAATGTTGGAGAAGCCAGTGCTGTTAACCACTGAGCTATCTAGTCCCTAAGAGCTCTTTCCAATATCATGCATTTGTTAGAGAAAGTGTTGGTTGTGAGAGAAAATAAATTATATGTGTCTATCATACTGTCTAATTTTATTCAGCAACATGAGAAAATGTTTCCCATTTCTTTCATTTATATTCTATATTTTTATATTTTATCTTTTATGAAAATTTAAAGATTGAATCTTTCTCTTTATTTTTCCATGAATAAGGCAAAATATTTTTGACATTTTTCTGCATATGTGTTGCATCCTATATGATGTTTAATAATTTAAAAGTCACTAACACTAACCATTTACATATTTTCTTAACTAATGTTTCCATCAAAATTAATCTTTTATTTAGAGCAATATCAAATGGTTGCTAATTATCAAGTGTATTCTCAACGACCTGTTGTACATGTTTACTGATTCTTTTTCTCTGAAACAGAGAAATGATTGCCTTTGAGTATTTATTATTCCACATTTTAATATGTAGTGCATATCTGTGGTCCTGTCATAATGGATATGCTATTTTCAAACAATGCAATAACTAATATCACAAAGTCTCTATTATACAGGTATATAAAAGTAGTGTTGCAAAGAATTAAAAGCTAATGGCTTGATTTATTACAAAGAAAATTTAGACTACAAAGATAGCTAATGTTATGTTTTAAGGTTAAATTACTATACTTAAGAAAACCATTTCTAACATGAAAGCTCAATTTGTCCAAGGGTTGATAACAATATGGAATTCTGGGGACTTTTGTTCTTTTAGGATAAGACATTCAGTGTTTCCACCATTATAAACAAGCTCAGTTGCACCAACTGCACAGGATGTATGATTGATCACATATAGTCAGGGTGTAGATCCAGATATATGCCTGTCTTTATTGAATGAAGTTAGAAATTAAAAGTTGAAGTAGGAGGTTTCTGGCCCAGACTCTTGGGCCTAGCCTCAAGGTTTAGGCCCACAGACCCACAGACCTGCAGAGACACACAGATGCTTATAGTTTTAGGCTGATAGATCGACCAAAGGCCCAGGCATATCACTTGCTAACTCTTTTCCTTTAATCTAACCCATAACTCTTATCTTGTTCAGCCATGCAGCTCAGTATCTTTTATTAGAGCAGCATAGTTGTCCTCTGTTTCTTCCAGCTTCTCTCTGGCATTCTGCTCTGTGAGTTCTGTTCTCAGAGTCTTCCTAGTCTGGTAGCTCCACCCACACTTCCTGCCTGCCTTTGGCCAATCAGCTATTTTTATTAAACCAGTGGGTGGGACAATTATTCACAATGTAACAACACAATCTCCCACATATCCCCTTTTCTCTTTTTAAAACAAAAAGAACTCCACATCTAATATTCTTTTCCCCCCCTTAGCTATAGCAACTTATAAACAACATTGTAAATAAATACAAACATCCATAATCCATGTTTTGGGAATGTGGGCATCGTTCTCTAGGCTACTTCTTGCTGAGTGAGAATGATGGCAATCTTGTGGAAATCCAAAGAAAAATGTAGGACTATGCACAAGTCTTTAGTGGAGTAGTCTGTAAGGCTGGGTCATCTCAGCCAGTCTCCTTGAAGTTGTTCTGGATACAGAGCTCCAGAAACTTCAACAGATCTGCTCTGAAATGTCAAATCATCTGGTTCATCCATTTCCATTGGAGATTTTTCAGGGGGTCTTCCTCTATCAAACTTTATGTTTTTTATCCAGAAATAAATCCACAGTTTCTCATTTTCTATGAAAATAAAAAGAAACCTCTTCTCCAAAGTAGCATATCTTTGGATATCAGTTTTAAAGTCAATTAATTTACAAAATATACAGGTTGAATTAATCCAACAGTATTTATAATCAACTGTCTTTTAACAGATTTTACTAAGTCATTTTCAGTCAAGGAACTTAAAGATA
This sequence comes from Phyllotis vaccarum, assembly GCA_033318265.1. NCBI lineage: Eukaryota > Metazoa > Chordata > Mammalia > Rodentia > Cricetidae > Phyllotis > Phyllotis vaccarum. Next base: position 2,419,778 of record JARWLC010000028.1, read on the forward strand.
AGACAATAATATATAGTATCCAGACATTCTTTGTATTTTCCATCTTTACCTGGCTTTCTTATTTATTTATTTATTTATTTATTTATTTATTTATTTATTTATTTATTTATTTATTTATTTATTTATTTATTTATTTATATTTATTTATTTATTTATTCATTCATTCATTCATTTATGTATTTATTTATTTATTTATCTGTCTATCTATCTATTTATTTTTCTCTATTTCTTTTTTAAGGGCTTTCTCTACCTTTTCTTTTCTTTCTCTAAGCCTATGTACCTACATTTTCAACACACTCTAAACCACTTAGACTTTTTTTTAAAAAAACTGTCTTTACTATATATTTATTTCTTAACCTTTTCTGTCTCTGACCACATCTTTGCTTTGCTAGGGTGATCGACTCCACCCAGATTCTTCTATTTCTTTCTGTTTCTGAACACACCTTTAATCTGCCAGAATTCAAGGTTGGTAGGATGGGTGGATGGCTCCATCCAGCTCTTAGTCTGATTTCATAGAATTTATCTTTTTAACCCAGGTACTCTGGGGAAATTTAGGGTCCAAATAATCACCAAGTAAAGCTTTGTCATCTGCTACTTATTAACTCCATTTAAGTATTAGGCAGCATGGCCTCTTAAAAAACTCACAAGTGTTTTGCCTTTAAGGCTGAATCAGGAAGCTTCTCTTCAAAAGTCAAGCCTCTGCTTGCCTGTGGCAAACAGAGCTGATCCAAAAATATATCACCTCTAAGAAGCCATCTTTGATTCTGTTCTGTTTTCATCCTTATGAACAAAAACCTTAAATACATCATTTACAACTTTTTGCTTATATTGAGGGTCCTTTGAGACTTCAGGGACAAGCCATTTTACACTTCAAACTGCATTCCAATAGCCTGCCATTGTAGCTCAAGCCCATGTGCTTCACCAGGTTTTCTCTGTACCACACCTCACGTGGGAGACACAGCTCAAAAGCTGCTTTAGGCTAGAGATCATTTTTAAAGCTTTCTATGGCTTTATGTGGGCATATTTGACCCATGTTATGCTACCATTTGTAGTAAGAGATTTCTGGCCCAGACTTTTGGGGCTAGCCTCAAAGTGTAGGCCCGCAGACCCACAGACCCACAGAGACATACAGATGTTTTCATTAATTTGAGGCTGATCGACCTAAGGCCCAGGCATATAACTTGCTAGCTCTTTATCTTTAAACTAACCAATGTCTCTTATCTTGTTCAGCCATGGTACCTTTTCTTAGAGCAGTATAGTTGTCTGCTTCTTCTGATTTCTCTCTGACATTCTGTTCTATGCTTCCTGTTCTCAAGGGTTTTCTTAGTCTGGTAGCCTTGCCCACAGTTCCTGCCTTCCTTTGGCCAATCAACACTTTTTTATTAAACCAATGGGTGGGGCAATTATTTACAATGTAACAACATAATTTCCCACAAAAAGCCTTTGGTTTTTTTGTTTTTTTTTTTTTTTTTTGAAAGCCTGTCTAATGTAATTTAGAGCCATACTCTTGGAATCCCAGGTAAGGGCCTTGTCAGTATCTTTGTTCCAGACTGGTATGTAATAAAGCTTGCCTCAATTTGTCTTAATTGTGGTAGTTATCTTATTTTCGTCCAGTGGGGTTAACAGTTACATTGCTTCTTATTCATTACTTAGGTGGTATTATTTGATAGAATATCCACTTTCCTTGTATTTCAATCTGTGGTAGCTAGGGTTATATGAAATGCTCAAATGTTCTCCCTTTGTAAAGGTTTAAGTTTTCCATGATGATAAGTGAAAAGCAGAAAAAATAGCTTATTAACAGTTTCAACTCTAGACTTCTATGAAATACATCATAATTCTGAGTTCTTATTTCTTAATGTAGAGTATATTCTTTTTTGTTGTTTTTTTTTTTAAGTGGGAAATTCTAGGGAAAATGCATTTTTAGCTCTGTAGATTGTATATAGGCCAGATGTTTGCTAGATGCTGACTCAGGGGTTTAGAAAATCCTCCTCTTTGGTATATTAAGTATCCCTAATAATAACTCCCCATTATAATTCTAGTATTGTAGTTATTTGGTACAATGTAACAATAATCTTCCCATTTTTTCTCATGGTTCAATAACATGACTATTTCCAATATAGCAGAGAACTCAATCTTATTTCTACATGGTCATTTGCTTTTATTACTGAAATCTTTTTCTCTCTAGTATAATTATATATAAATTTTAAGCTATCTTCTGAAATTGTATTATTTCCTGAAACAATATAACATTGGTCCTCTGGTATTGAAAACTCAAATAACTGTGCTGCTTTTAAGATTCTGCCTGATTCATTCTTGATTTTCAAATCTCATATATAATTTCAATTATGGTCTATAAAATTTAAAATGATTGAAATATAAAAACATCCCAGAAAATATAATTATAACTGAAATAAATTTACTTCACATAAACCACCTCAATTTGATATTGTCAACTTTTGTTCCACTATATTATTCCAATGAATTTTAATGTAAAAATATACTCACATTGTGATATCCATAACTCATAATACTATAATCATCATTTTTTATATCTTAGAACTGGATTTTAAAAGTTTTTTCCCCACTTTTGTGAGCTTTATTTTTTTCTAGTTTAGTTTAATTGAATTCTTCCTTTGATTTTATTTAATGTTGTTATTAAATATTAAAACATAATACTTAATAGAAAAACTATAAAAGAGAAAGGAATAATAAATATTGTTTCAATAACAGTCTACTTTTGATTTTATCATAAGCATATATATATATATATATATATATATATATATATATATATATATTAGTAAGCTAAAATATGTAAACTGAATTTGGTGTTATACACAAACTTTTTACAATCATCTTTTATATTAAAAATCTAATGAAAATTTATTTTCTTGGTTTTGGCTGTATTATTTCATAAATCATCAAAATGCTGTAACATATTTTTCTGTATTGTACATAATCCTGAGTTATATCACATTTCTTTTGAATTGGGTATATACATATAGACATAACATGAAAAGTATACTCACTTTGTTGAATGATAACTCCTCAAATGTCTATGTCATAATGCTTGGAATCTTGGGATATTGCATGGAATATGAGACTTAGTCTGTATGATCTAATTGAGGCTCTCAATAAAGAGAAAATAATCTTGGATCATTTGTTTTGGAAAAATGTCATAAGGGACGTAAAATATGTGGGAATTTAATAAAAGGTCCAGAATTTTCCGAGATATTAGAGAATAAACATCACAGTAAGATCTTAGCCAGCTGTCTTCCAGCTTCCTCAGCCTGGCTTCTCTTGGCTTCCTCCCCTCAATCTTTCTATGCCTGCCTTAAATACTCGTTTTGTAAGTTAAGGAGTGGCCCCACCCTGCCTGAGAGCCTGGAATTCCTTCTGTAAACTAAAATGACTTTGAACTCAGTTGGGATTAAGGACATAAATCACCACTCCCAAAATACTTCCCCTTGCTGGGATTAAAGATGTGAATCACAACTCTCTGATTCTCCTAGACTGACAGTGGTTAGATCCCTCTTATATCTCTAAACTTCTGGAGCTTTTGTTAAATTCCCACATAGACTGTGGGTAAATTCCCTCTGTTATCTCTGAAACTTCTGGAGCTTATATTAAATCCCTACAAAATTAAGAAAATAGAATCTCTACTCAGTTTTTCAGATATAAAGGCCACTTGAAGCAACAGTCCCCTTACAAAAGTGATTCCGTTTTTTACTGTGACACCCAGACTTATCAAGTCATGAGTTCCAGTTAGTCAATCCAGTTTTTTTATGAAAAAAAGTGCGTTTGTTTACTCTCAAATCATTTGTACTGTGATTACAGCAGTGGGAAGATACTGCTTTTCTATTTGGTAGGATGATCATGCTCCAGTGGATACCCCGTACACTAAGTATTTTGGAAGAACAAGTTAAATTGGACAGCTTTTTAAAAAGTAGAGGACATAGAGTTGGGTGGGGAGATGTGGAGTTACATCTGATATGAGTTAGGGACAGGAAATTCTTACCAAATATGTTTTTTTATATAAAGTTATATATAAATAAATGTGTTAATTTTGAAAAGTCTTGTTAGTCCATTACTTATCAGTAGTCAGTTCCACTATTTTTTAGGACAACTAGGCAAGAAGAAAGGAAGCCAAAACAGACTTAACCTGTGAGGATATAGTTTAACCTACAAGAATGCTTTGTCACAGACTCGGTGCTTCCGTATTTCTCATCTCTATTCATAGGCCTTCCTTGAAGATTTTTCCTTTTGCTTTGAAGCACATCATGGCTCTATGTTCCTTTTCTCACCCTTTAAACATATGTTAAGTCTTCAGTGGTTTGTAGTTTTGGGAATTAGATTCTCAGAATCAGTTCCACACGTATCAAACCCACTGCTTCAGCTTTTTAAGGGCTGGAATGTAGTTAATACATGACCACAGCTTCTTTTTAAAATTCTTAAAGAAGAAATTCAACAGAAACTAGGGAAACATGGGTCTCAGATGAGGTCCCCACATGAAGAGATGACACAAAGACCATTAGGAAAAACCTCTATATGTTGTAGCATTTTCAGTATATAAATAGGAGATATATACTCCCTCAATGATGTGTCCATTGTTCTTAATAAAATGTCTTCATGGATTAAAAAAAAAAAAATACCAAAAACATTAGTTGGGTCAAGAATCTCCCATATTTCCTGCCATATATAAACAGTTTTATGGTAGTATTAACATTTCACATTTAATAGGAATCAGACCTTAAATGGAACTGTAGAGGTGACCTGTTTAATTTTAACTTAAACCTGGAATAATGTTGTTGTAATTCTGAACAATGTTTAACAGTGGCTTTTAATACTCATGGCTATTAAATAACATATCTGTATTCAAAATTGATATTTCTGTAATGACTACTCTAGTAGTATGTGAAAAATTTCAGCAAGCACTTTCAGAATGAATAATGAAAGGATATTTTATGAAAATTGTTGTTCATTAGTTTTTTCAACTCCTCAGGCCTGTCTTGACAAATCCTTTGATTGAATGATGCTGCATGAATTCTACTCGGTATTATAATGACAAGCTGAAGCCAGATATTAGAGAAAAGATGAAATAGATAAACAAGCAGCAGCCACTTCTCACTCTGACAACTCCTCAGGCCTTTCTCCAGGTACTCTCTGACTCCAAACCTCTTTATCGTTAGCCAAAAAGGGAAATGCTACATAATGCTGAAATCCTTCCTCCTATTCTCTGCCTAGGCATCTCATTTCCTGGGTCAACTTTTCTAGAGGAAGGACTAAAGTTGTGTGTCTCTACTGCCTAACTCTGTGACCTTGAAATTATAAAGATATAGAGGAATTTCTTCCTCCAGAGTGATGGGATTAAAGGTGTGGATAATCACTCTCTCACCTTCATCTCTTGGCTCTGTGGGTGACTCTATTCTCTGATACTTCAGACTATTTTTATTAAATATACCATATATTACTACATATCCCATTATGTGTCAAAATTAAAAGGTTATTATAACTAATATAAGAAAAACTATGTAACTTTGGTACAACTATATACAATATATATATAAGCAATAATTACATAGTAATGTTTGCTTAATTAACAATGAAAAGCTCAAAAATATTTCCATTATGTATTCTACATTTGTAAGTGCAAAGGACTGTATCTAATTTACTTTCTATCTGACTTATATTACCAAAGAAAACTGTATTTTCATGTCTTGCAAACTCATACTCTTTATCCCTTTTAGTGAGTTTTTGTCTGAAACTGTAACTAATAAAACTATAAATATAACTATCTCATCTTTAACTCCCTCAGAGAACCAATAAGAAAATAATATTAACTAAGTAAACAGGAAGTGCAAGCAAGTAATTTTTTTTTTTAAATGTGAAATACGACATAAACAGCTTGCTGCCTGGACAGTCACTAAAGGTTCTTCTACAATGTTGACACATCCATTTTTGGCTTACAGACTTAGCATCTCTAACAGACTTATCTGTGAAGCAGTATCTTTATAAAGACATTTCTATAGTGTCATAGTAAAGATTCACAGCTCTTTCCTTTTGTGTCCTGTACCTCCAGTTAGGACACCATACTATCAGCAGTCTTGGCAAAGAGCACTTTTTTGCCAGTGGCTAATTTTTGCTACAAAAACATAAACTCCATTGATGCCTATCATCTTCTCTTACATAGATTGGTACTTCCAGTAGAAGACATTTCTCATTATCATAAATAAAATCTGTTTTTAAAATATATTAAATGTTGTATTTTGTATACCTCTGAAGTATTTGAAGATGACCCATCTATCTAAAATATATCTGTTTGACCTTGAAAAAAATATCTAATATAGCTATAAGTTTGACTGTTATAACTAACTTCTAATTTGAATTTTTATATCTTAATTAGTTAGTAATAATTTTTAATGACTGTCAATTTGTATTATATTGATAGATGAGCTATATAGGTACAATATCTTGAACAAGAGTAAAAGCAAAATTAACCTCAACTTGGTAGCAATACACAAAATTTGTGTACAATATACAAAAATCTAATTTAATGTAAATTCTTTAAAACTAGTTGATTTTTAAAAATAGATTCAATAACCTATTTTTATATTCTATCATATATGTACCCCATTTTCTTCTTTTTGTATTTTCAAACAATAACCCTGAATCTAATCTCCTTGTTTTAGCTTTAAAAAAAACCTTTACCAATAACAATGTGTAATTAAATAATCCTAAATAATGTCAATTATTTCTATCCCATTGAAAGACAAACAATCACTAGCCCATGTTTTGGAAATGTGGAGGACATGATCTTAAATTTTCTTTCTGCTTTGTGGGAGACTACATCTTTAGGGAGATCATTAAAATAAAAGTCAATTGTCAAGTCCTGGGGTGTGCAGCTGTCTTGTAACTGCAAAATGAAAAATTTGGGAGCTTTTCTCAAGTCCTAGCTATGGTAGTCTATGAGACTAAATTATCTCAGCTCTCCACCTCAAAATGTCTTACGAAGTTTGTAGTTTAAATTCAATTTTGGTTGGTATCTTTCAGCCTAGTGGCATTGTCATAGTCCATGTGAAATCATTGTGGGGTCCTATCTTTCTTTTGGAGACTCTTAAGGTTATAATTAGGCATTGCCATGTTCCACTGCAAAAAACTGATGAGACTCAAATCCTAAACAATGTACCAAAATAACTTGATAGAGTCTATTATCTGCAATTAGTTAGTAGTTTATATTATATTTAACACCATGACAAAATATAATATATATAAAATCTAATAAATTTTGATTTAAAATTTAAAATATTATGAGGTTAATAGTAATACAATAGTTTTTTAATTTTTATTTTTCTTCTGTCTTGTATCAGGTGGCTTTTCTGATATAAATCAAAGATCTTGGATGATTTTAGTAAATATTATTTTTTAAAGTTTTTTCTCATACCCTCCATGCTCCCCCTCCCTCCATTCTTCCCCATCCTCACTCAGCCTCCCTCCATCACGTCCTCTCATCCCTTCTCCAGGAATGGCAAGGAATTCTAAAGTGAGTCAGTGCAGTCTGGAATATCCAATTGAAACAGTTATAAATCCCTCCAGCAGAATCAAGGCTGAGTAAGGTGTTCCACTAAAGAAAATGGGTTCTGAGATGCCAGAATAAAGGGATACTCTCTTTTCCTACTGCAAGAGGCTCCACAAACTGCCCAAACCATTTGACTATTATCTGCATTTGTAATGTTTAGTTCTTTTCCATGAAGATTCCTCAGAATTATTTCATAGTCAATGAGCTCCCAATAGCTTGGATCAGCATTCTCTGTGGGTCTTTTCCTCATGATGCTGATCCCTTGTTCTTATACTGTCTGCCCTCTCTTCAGTTTGACAAGGTGCAGAGCTGTAGATCTCTTCTCTTGCCTTCATTGAACGTTATATAAAGACAATTAGAATGATTATTCATTTGATTATAAGGGAAGTCCTGTTTAGGCACCTTCTCCAATATTGCTTGGAGTCCTAGACAATGACATATTGTGGGTTCTTGGATGTTTCACTAGCACTAGATTTCTCTCCAATCCCTCAATGGCTCTATCAAGATGACTATTTCTTTATTCTCCCACTCTGTTGTTTTATCTACTCAACCATATCATTCTTTCTTGAACTCTACTCACCTTCCCTTGCTCACTTGCACATATATACCAAGCTGTTTGTATTACTACATAGTCATTACTCAGAAGATCTTCCCTACATTCCCTTCCCAGAGGATGCATGGATGTCTCTCTTATGTTTCACCTGTTACCTAGCTGCTCCAAGTTTGTGGATTGTAGACAGGTTATACTTTGCTTTATGTCTAAAATCCCCTAATGAGTAAATATATACTATGACTATCTTTCTGGGTCTGTGTTACCACACTCATAATGATACTCTCCAGACCCATCCATTTGTCTGCAAATTTCTGGTTGTAATTACACTTTACTGTTGAGTAGGATTCTTTTGTGTACCAGTTGAGAGTCATTTAGGTTGCTTCCAAAATCTGGCTACTATGAATAACATTCCTATGAACATACTTGAGCTGATTCCCTGGGAGTAAGAATGTGCATCCTCTGGATATATGACCAATGGTGGTATTGTTGAATCATTGTATAGTTTTATTCCCAGTTTTCTGAGGAACTACCATACTGATTTCCAAAGGGGTGGTACAAATTTAAATACTCACTAGCAATGGAGGAGTGTTTACCCTGCTCCACATCCCTTCCAGCATAGGCTGTCATCTGTGTTTTTGATCTTAGCCATTCTGACAAGTGTAAGATGGTATGTCATAGTTGTTTTGATTTGCATTTCTGTGATGCAAATTTACATTTATCATGTATTACATTTATTATGTATAGGAGGACGTTTATCAATGTTTTAAGTGTCTTTCTGCCAATTGACATTCTTCTGTTGAGAATTTCCTAGTTAGCTCTGAACCCCATTCTTAATTGTATTATTTAGATATTTGGTCTGTAGTTTCTTGTGTACTCTAAATGTGTTAGCGATCAATCCTCTATCAGATGTAGGGCTGGTGAAGATCTTTTCCATTTCTATAGGCTATTGTTTTCTCTTCCTGACTTTCTCCTTTGCTTTACAGAAACTTCTCAGTTTCAGGAGGTCCCATTTATTGTTTTTGTTAGTGTGTGTTCTCCTGGTATTATATTTATAAAGTGATCTCCTGTGCCAATCTGTTCAAGAGTACTTTCCCATTTTTTCTATTAAGTTCAGTGTAATTTGGTTTATGTTGTGGTCTATGATCCATTTGGATTTAAATTTTGTGCAGGTTAATAGATGTGAATCCATGTTGATTCTTCTGCATACCACCACCCAGTTATGCCATCATCTTTTTCCTATCTTATATCTTTGGACTTTTTGTTGAAAATCAGGTGTTCAAAGTATGTGGAATAATGTCAGTGTCTTCAGTTCAATTTCATTGACCCACAAATATGCTTTTATGCCAGTACCAAGCTGATTGTATTACTATAGCTCTATACTATATCTTGAATTCAGGGATGGTAATGCCTTCTGAAGTTCTGTCACTGGAGAAACTTTTTTGGCAATCCCGTTGTTTTTTTAGTTAGAGTTGAGTATTGGTCTTTCAAGTTCTGTATAAAATTGTGTTGGGATTTAGATTGGGATTGAATCGAATCTGTAGATTGCTTTTGGTAAGATTGACATTTTTACTTTTTTGATCCTACATATCCAGTATCGTGGGAGATGTTTCCATTGTCTGATATCTTCTTCAAGTTCTTTGTTCTTGTCATACAGGTCTTTCACTTCTTTGGTTTAAATTGCCCAAAGATATTTGATATTATTTGTAGCTATTATAAATAATGTTGTTTCCTTGTTTTCTTTTTCACTACTTTTATCCTTCATGTATAGGAGGGTTATTGAATTTGTTTAGTTAATTCTGTAATTTGATACATTGCTGAAAGCTGTAGGGGTTCCCTGTTAGAATTTGGGAGAGTCATTTACGTATAAAATCATATCACCTGCAAATAGAGATAGTTTGACTTCTCCCTTTGCAATTTGTATCTCCTTAATCTTCTTTTGTTCCTTATTGCTTTAGCTAAAAGTTTGAGAACTATATAGATAAAAAGAAAGAGAACACCCTTGTCTTGTTCCCGATTTTAGTGGGATTGCTTTTAGTGTTTCTCTATTTAGTTTGATTTTGGCTTTTGGCTTCTGTATATTGCCTTATTAAATTTAGTTATTTTACCCATATTCCTGATCTGTCTAGGAATTTTATCACGAAGTAATGTTGGGTTTTGTCAAATGCTTTTCAGCATCTAATGAGATTATCATGTGCTTTTATCTTCATTTTGTTTATATGATGGATGACATTCAAAGTTTTTCATATGTTGAACCATCCTTGCATCTCTAAGATGAAGCCTACTTGATCATGATGGATGATTTTTTTATATGTTGTTGGATTTGGTTTAACAGAATTTTATTGGGTATTTTTGCATCAGTGTTCATTAGGAAGATTGTTCTGTAATTCTCTTTCTTTGTAGCTTATTTGAGTTATTTAGAAATCAGGGTGACTGTGGCCTCATAAAAAGAGTTTACAATGTTTCTTCAGTTTCTACTGTATGAAACAGTTTGAGAAGTATTGGTATTAGGTCTTCTTTAAATGTTGGGTAGATTTCTGCACAGAAAATATCTGCTCTTAGGATTTTTTACTTGGAATACTTTTAATAGCAGCTTCAATTACCTTTGAGGTCATAGGTCTGTTTAGGTATTTAATTTGATTTTTATTTAATTTTGGTAATTGGGACCTGTCCAGAAAGCTGTCCATTTGTTTTAGATTTCCCATTTTAGTGGAGTATAGATTTTCAAATATGACCTGATAATTCTCTGGATTTCCTGGGTGTCTGTTGTTATGTCTCCCTTTTCATTTCTGATTCTGTTAATATGGATATTCTCTCTCAGCTTCTTCATTATTTTGGATAAGGTTTTATCTATCTTGTTGGCTTTCTCAAAGAACCAACCCTTTGATTCATTGATTCTTTGTCTGGTTCTCTTTGTTTCTATTGTATTGATTCCTGCCCTAAGTTTGATTATTTCCCGCGGTCTACTCCTTCTAGATGTGTTTGCTTCTAAATGTTCTAAAGCCTTCAGCTGTGCTGTTAAGTCTCTTCTGTGAGATTTCTCTAGTTTTTTCACGTAGGCATCAAGTGCTATGAATTTTCCTCTTAACACTGCTTTTATTGTGTCCCATAATTTTTGGGTATGTTGTGGATTCATTTTCATTAAATTCTAGGAGGTCTTAGATTTCTTTCTTATCTTGTTCCTTAACCCATAGGAGGTTCAATTGAGAAATATTTAGTTTCCATGAATTTGTAGGCTTTCTGTAGTTTTTTTATGTTGTGAAACTCTAACTTTACACCATGGTGGTCTGATATTATACAATAAATTATTCCAATTTTTTTATCTATTAATAGTTGCTTTATGACCAATTATGTGGTCAATTTTAGAGTTATTTCCAGGAGGTTCTGATAAATACATATAATCCTTTGTGTTTGGGTGGTAAGTTCTGTATATATCTATTATCTTCTTTGTACCATAGCATCTGTTAGATCCCTTATTTCTCTGTTGAGCTTTTCTGGTTGACCTACCCAAGGGTGAAAGTGGGGGTACTGATATCTCCCACTATTTGTGTGTGGGGTTTTATGTGTGATTTAAGGATTTGTGGTGTTTCTTTTATATATGTAAGTGCTTTTGTGTTAGGGACATAAATATTCAGGTTTCATTTTTACTAAGATGAAAAAGTACTGTCCCTCCTGGTCTCTGTTGGTTGATTTTACTGTTAGGATAGCTATAGCAGCTTGTTTTTTAGGACCATTTTATTAGAATGACTTTTCTCAATCCTTTACTCTGAGCCTGTGTCTTTCTTTGAATTTGAGGTGTGTTTCTTGTATGTAGTAGAAGGACAGCTTCTGTTTTTATGTACATTGTATTAGGATATGTCTTCTATAGGTGAATTGAGTCCATTGATATTAAGGGATGTTAATTACCAATTACTGTTATTTCCTTTTATTTGGTGGTTGCTTTGTATATTTCCCTTCTTTGTTTTTTTTTTTTTGTGGGATTATCAATTGTTTGTGATTTCATAGGTGTATCTTGTTTCCTTAGGTTGGGGTTTTACCTCTAGTTCTTTCCGTAGAGCTGAATTTGCAAATAGGTATTCTTTAAAATCTGTTTTACTCCATTTATGGTGATTGCTAGTTTTCCCAAGTAGAATAATCAGGGTTGGCATCCATTCTCTTTTAGTGTCTAACATCTGACCCAGGACCTTCTTGCTTTCATTGTTTCCACTGAATAATCTGGTGTTATTCTGATGGGTCTGCCTTTTTTCCTTTGCAGCTCTAAGTGTTTTTTTTTTTTTCTTTGTTCTTCATGTTTAGTAGCTTGATTATTATGTGGCAAGCAGATTTTAGGGAGAGCTAGTCTATTTGGTGTTCTGTAAGCTTCTTGTATATTTATAGGCATTTCCCTCTTTAGGTTGGGAATATTTTCTTCTATGATTTTGTTGAATACATTTTCTGTGTCTTTGAGCTGGTGTACTTCTCCTTCTTCAATTCCAGTTATTCTCAGGTTTGGTCTTTTCATGTTGTCCCATATTTTCTGGACATTTTGTGTTACGACATTTTGGTTTTAGTGTTTTCTTTGACTGATGTATTTATTTCCACTATTGAATCTTCCACTCCAAAAATTCTCTCTTCCATCTCTTGAAGAATGTTGTTTATGCTTGCATCTGTGGTTCCAGTTTGTTTCTTCACATTTTCTATTTCCTGCTTTGTCTTGGTTTGTGCCTTCTTTGTTGCTTCTATTTTAATTTTTAATTTCTGGAATGTTTCTTTCTCCTATTTTTTTTTCTTTTTCTTGATTTTATTTAAATTTTCAGGGATTTGTCCATCTCTTCCAATTTTTTAATTTGTATTTTCTTCTATTTCTTTAAGGGGTTTTTATATCCTCCTTTAATCCTCATATTAATTTCATAAAGTTGTTTTTAAGGTTGTTTCCTTCTGTTTCATCTTCATTGTTAGGCTCAGGTCTTAATGTTGTAGAACCACCAGCTTTTTCTGGTGGTGTCTTGTTATTTATATTGTTATAAATATTTGTAACAGAGCACATACCCCAGTTATGGGGGAGGAAATAATCACTCTTGGTTCCAACTTGATGTAACACTCATTTTTTTTCACATACAAGCATGTTCACAAAATATTAATACAAGGTATAGGATTTCTCCTGTCAGGAGATGGAGATACCTTCTTTGATGCAGGTCTAGACTTGGAAAGTCTGTTCCCTGGGATTTGGGACTTGGCTCTCTGAGTCAATCTGTTCAGTAATGAGGACTAGATCTCTGGTGTCAGGTTGAAGAGAGTCTCACCATGCCCAGTCAGTGATGAGGAATGGTGGGCTCTGTTAATTCATGGTCAAGGCTTTACTTTTATACTGCCATGTGGCCTTATCAATCTTCCTTTATGGTGACATTGCATCATACATTGATTATCACAATCAGCACACTCATATGCTCTTCTTGCTATGCTTATCACATCCTGACTTCTGATCTTACATGCTCTTTACAGTATTCTTGCACTGGCATCTGCCAATTGCTTTCTAGGTTAACTTTTAATCAGCTCTAGGTTGGCTCTTAGACAATTGTGAGCCTGAGGGCTGAGTCTTTCCAGTAATTGCAAGGGCTGCTCTTATTCGGCTCCCACTTGGCTTTAGGCCAAGGAGCTGTGTGTCTCTAGTTGTCACAGGGCTTTTTCTTAGTAGTGTCTTAATTCGCTCTAAGTCAGCATTTAGTCAGCTCTTAGGTGTTCTTTTTAGTTCTTAGTCAGCTCTGGACCAGGAAGGAGACTTCTGGGTCTCCAGTTGTAGGTGGGTGATGATGCAGTTTGTGGTTTGGGTGAGGTTTGGCCTGTGAGGTATCCTTCCAGCTGTGTTTTTCTGGGAATTGAGGTTTGGGGATTGTCCCAGTTTTCTTTGGTTTAGAGCAAGGCTAGGTGTGGTTGGGGTTCCGGGGGCAGTGTCCCTAGGCTGGAGTTCAGAGAGTAAGGTCTCTGCTTAGCCTGAGGTCAGGATGCCACTCACCTCTTAGTCAGCTGTGGACTGGGATTCAGGCTTCTGGGTCTCTGGTTGTCAGTGAGTGATTTTCCTTTACTTTTTAAAGAAGTTTTTATTATTATTATTATTATTATTATTATTATTATTATTATTATTATTATTATTTCTTCTTTAATTTTCTCTATAAAGGCTTCTGTCATCTTTATAAAGATATTTTAAGTTGTTTTTCTCTGCTTCTTGTACATTGGAATATTTAGACCTTGTTTTTATATGAACCAATAGGTTCTAGTTGGGCCCTCTTGTTCTTCATGTTATTAAGTAAGTTTTGGACTGATGTCTTACTCATCTTTTGTGATTATTGGTGAAAGCGTTGTCTGTGTTTCAGCTAGCTATTTTGTCGTCTAGGTTCTCTTGTTGCCATTGGAGCTCTTGGAGAATTCAAAGGCAGTGGAATCTCTTCTGCCAGGGCTCTCCAGAGGCAGTGATTCAGGAAACAGCTTTTCTTCCGGGGTCCACCAGTTGTCGTGTCTCAGGCAGCAGTTGAGGTTGCTGGGATAGGTGATTTGGGGAAATAAATTGACATTTATGGGTAAAAGGCCTGATGGGGGCATGATGGATGAGGATAGTCTGGCTTGCAAGCAAGGGTCCTTCTTGCTTGTCTGCAGCTGAAGCTGAGATGTGTTAGGGGGGTACTTTTATTCCCTATTGCCCAGACCTGGGGGCTTTCCTAGCTCTTGCAATTTCTTCTAACAAGGATGCTAGTTTTTAGAGAAATAGAAAGCCACACTATAACACCAAAGACAGCTTTAATTTACAATTGATCTAGAAGTTAAATTTTTCTTAGAAAAAAATTATGATATAAATATTAGGCAGTGATATTTTTTACTATGTAGGATATATTAATACCAATATGTCAAGTGTTTTTTGCTTGTAAATTTTTTTCTATATAGCCTTTTCTTCCACTTTAGATGTCTAAATGACCAAGGTAGATTGACTTTAAAGATGGGTCATTCAAGTTGTCTCTTAAGAAAAAACAAACGAACAAAAAAACCTACTCTGACCCACTGTTTTTACAACTTAAAGAATTGTCACATCAGTGAATAAGTGATGGCTTGTTTCTTTTTATCAAAATGTTTCTCCTATTTAAATAGTTTGTATTAATTTTGGCTGTATCCATAGTTTTCCTGAACCTGCAGTAATAAAAAGTAAAGTACTTTCTCAACCTTAACTTTGGGAAGGTTCCTTTTTTAATATTTATCAATTTTTATATCCAGAATATATTTTATTTATTTAAAAAAATGAAGTTAGTATAAAAAGTATTAGCCCCCAAAGTGTGCTATAGACTTTCCTTCACCCTCCCTTTCCTATGTCCCCACCCCCTGCTACCCTCCCCACAGTCTCTTCCTTTCTCATGTCAATTGTCCTCTAGCCAGCTCTCACCATCCTTCCTCAGCATCTATTTCTCTATTCCCTGGTCTTCCTTCTAGTTTGTCTTAAGTTTGATCCACATTTATACCCTTTACACACATATTGCAGATAGGATCCACATTTATACTACATTAATTAGTACAAAACTTCTCTTTGAATCACCACCTTTTGTGTGCTCTAGAAGGGAGGATCATATTATTTTATTATTAACAAAAACTTTTTTCTAAGATAGTGAGTTTACAGTTTCTTTTCAGATAAACTTGATTTCTACAGTTGTAACATTTGATGTTTTATTTTTCTTCAAACCTTTAGAAATAAAATTATCATCAGAATTCTGTTATCCCATATTAATTTCATCCTGGTTCCAATCATCCTAAAGTGCTGATCTTACCTTGAATAGCCTAGTTATCATTTTGCATTGTGAGTTAGAATTTTCATAAGAAAAATATTTAAATTTTACTTGACTAGATTCTGAATCAAGTACCATTGTATTTACTGCTAAAGTCAATCTTTGTAATAAGTCAGTGAAGATTTTATTCGACCTGTGGATCACTTTTGTAAAGGACTCAGATTTCTCTCCTACTTCTTCAGTTCCTCAAGCATTCAAGGTTGCCATGTGACATAAATACAGGTTAAGGTCATCTCATAAACATTGCTTTTCTACATTAGCATTAACACCCTTCTCAAGAAGTTGGTCTTGGGATATTTTAATTCCTCTGGCACTACAGAGTTTTTCAACTGTTTTAGCTTCACTTTTCCACCAAGTTCTCCATTGTAACTGAGGACTAACCTCTAAGACTGCTGTAATCATATCTGTCCCAAATTTAAGGAAAGTTCTATTATAAGTTTAATATAAATTTAACATTTAATTTACAAATGATAGATGCATGCCATATGTGACTATTTCTTGTTTGAATATTCTCAGATATAAGTTTTGTACAGGAGTACAATCAGCTCTTGAATAGGTTTTATTATTTGGTAATCCCTTTAAAGGTACTGTATATATTAAGGTAAACATTTTGTAAGCCTTAGGCTGTTTCTCAATAACCTCATATGGCAATGCTGAATGGTTTTCCTTTAAATTCCTCTGTCTGGGTCTCTCTCAATGATCTGTTTTAACAAGGTTTTCATATAATTGTATGTATCTTGGCACTCATATCAAGCAATGATCAAGCAAATAAGATTTACAATAGCCATATTAATCTCATCTACATCTATTATACACTCCTATAATGGTTGCCTTTCAAACTATCTAGAATATTATCAAAAAAAGTCCAAGCTTTTCCACTGTTACACTATTTCCTACTTTTGAATGTGAAATAAAATCTTTTTGTCTTATACAAATTTTCCTTTTTAAGAAATTTCAATTGAATAACCAAATCTCCTTTCAATAATAATTCAAATGAGGGTGAGAGGCCCAAGCAGGGGTCCCAAAAATAAAAATAAAAGAATATCATACAACTAGCCAGAAAAGGGAAGCCAGAAAAACTCTCCTAGAATATTGTGAAAAATAAATGCATGTGGTAAAAACTGCCTAAAAGGTAGAGTGGCTAGAGGCAAACTCTAAGTATAAAACATAGCCAGCCAGATATTGACTCTGGATACATGTAACTTGGGTATTTGTTTTTTTGCAAATTCATGTCCCAAAAGTTGAGCACTAGGTATTACATAAATTATGCTTGTTATTATAATATTATCCCAAAGCAGGATACTAGGGAAAGGCTAAAATACCAAAGAGACAGGGAATACAGCACAGCCAATTCTCACCCAGGCAACTTCTCAAAACTTTCTCCACAAATACCTGTAGGCAAGAACAGGTACACCAACCCAAGTTTAATATTTATTAAAGTATAAACCAACACTCACGATACAGGTAACAGCTTAAAATTGGTGCCTGAGAGAATGGATTATTTGAGCAGTGCACTATGGATGCCAAACTGATCTCTTCAGAAGTCAGGAGTAAGGTAAGGTAATGGGGCTTGCCAGGGCCCCAGCAGCCACTTATGAATAGGGTTGGCCACTCCCCCTTCAGGAGCCTGAGATCCTGGATAAGCATCTTTGGACCTTATCAGCTGACACCTAAATCCCACCACATCTCCCCCTTTGTCTAACTAAAAAGGTTTTAAACTAAGACTATATACAATAGGAATTATTATGAGGTAGTATCTAGGAGAGGATAAGGCACAAAGTACAACCAAAACCTTACACGTATAAAGTACATCATATATTTCTAGAATATAGGTAGATGATAGGGTGTATAAATTACTTCAAAAATGTTGATCTGGGAAAGTGAAAATCCAACACCTGAATGTTCTTTGCTAAGGGATAATAGGGTAGTAACCTTAAAAACCCATTCTTCATCCCTTCAAGACCTGAGAAGGAAAATGTATCACCTGAAAGTCAGAAGCAGAAAGAAGTAGTGGCTTCCAAAATTTGGGAGAGGACAGCAACACAGATATCTGGACAATCATCTAAGTTTTTGTGAGCCACTGGAGCATCCATCGTATTGGCTACAGGCCTATAGTATCTACAGATCTTTTCACAAGCAGGGCAATTTTTGAGGGACTGTCTTATCCTGTCCAGGCAGGTTTCATTAGTCTCCATCCATCAACTTGTTCATCCAGCTTGGACATCATGTGTGTACTGTCAGCAATCAAGGTAAGGGCAGTTCTTTACCCAACCAGCCATTATCTAGCAAATGGACAAACTCCAAAGGAATGTCCTTGATGCTCAACATCATCTCAGGAAAGAAGCAGTGATACTAGGAGTCATCTTGTCTCTTGCAACTGAATTCCAAATGCCATATTCTCTGGGTCTATGAAATGGTTGAAAACTCTTGTTTATCTATTATATTCTAACCTGTATCTGAGACGACTGTGACACGGCAACTTAAGTAATGTTGACTACAGTTTTTATTGTCCTAAGGATTATCACCTGTGCTATAAAATTAGATTACCTATATAAGAGGTGTTTAATCTCTGAACAATGATTTTTAGTATGACTATCAAACATTAGCCAGGGGTATATATATGATGTAAAGTGGTCACAGAATTTTAGACATGTATATACATATATATCATCCAAACAGAGGTATATAAAACATCTTGTGCATATACCATAACTAGTGCAATCATGCATTATATCTAGTATAGTTAAATGGAGGTAGTAATTGTATAGTGGACATGACAATAATGTGCAAGTATTTTAAACAGAGGTAGGAGCATATATAAAATATAGCAGTTACAGATTCAATTTTACATAACAGGTAAAAATTCAGTTTTATATCGATGTACAAGTTGCTTTGGTTATATAAAGCAATTTCAGATTAAACTTTGTACCAATGTACAAATTATCTCAATTAAACATATAAAATAATTTCACATTTGTATCAATATACAAATATCTATGCCAGTGCAAATTGTATTTAGCTTAGCCCATATATTTGGCTAAAATTGTTTATAGGTAGGTAGAACAATCTACCTTTATCTATCCTATCTATTCCCCTTTCCCTTCTTAAAAAGGGATCCTTGAGGCTATATTATACTTCTGTCCTCAATCCAATTTTAACTTATAAATATTCTATCAGAATAATAATTACCCACAACCCTCAGAACACAAAAGTTATTGGGAAAGTGGGCATAGTCTTTCATAAGGTTGCTTCCTGATGATTTAAGGGTGAAGGCATCTTTTTGGGATCCTGTAAAAGCTAAAACAATGGTTAGATCCTAATGTACTGACTATACACATCTATAACCATTCTCAGAATACTGGGTAACTCCATCTGGAATTCTTATTAGAAATGTGATCCAAAGGGTAATCATAGAGAGCTATCTTGCAACCATTTTTGAATAATATATTTTCTAACGGAAATCATTGATTGGTGTGCACTAGGTTTTTGATTTCTCTATTTCTGTCTCTGTCTGTCTGTCTACCTGTCTCTTTCTCTCTCTCTCTTTATCTCATACTCTCCCTTTTTTTCCTGTTTCACCAGTAGGAGTCATTGCTGTGGGGGCCCCATCTCAGTTCCAGATTTTGTATAGATAGCTGATAGAAGGAAATGTTATTTACAATGGAAAACTTAAGCATTGTTGCTACCCAAGGAAGATATTTATACCCTTTATGACTTCAGAATATTGTATGCAGACAGGATATTTGGAAGGTACAGATACAGAGAGAAACAAGGTTTAAGATGAAGTCAGAATAATATTGGTCCCTAAACATTCCAACTGTCTTCTGTCCCACACTGGGTGGCTTTTCTGATATGAGACAGAATTTCTCTTATTTTATTTACCAATATGCTTGGGTTTAGAGAGGGAGAAGGCCACTTGCTACCACTCCAAATACAGCCCTATTAATAGTCAAATCAGGACCACATTTTTTTGATGTGTAGATGCAAGATGCAAAGCAGTAAGAATTGAGAGATTACCCAGTAATGCATGTTTGCATCAGTTGGTCTCATAGTCTGCTGTTTACATTCCTTCATCATCAATCTCTCTTCCACTGCAGGTGATTAATCATTCAATGTCCAGTCAATGTCTTAAAAACAGTTGTATCCATTTTCCTATAAAGACAAAACTGAGACCCTGCCTTGGGCTTGTTAAATTTTTTTTTTTTAAACCATGTATCCATTTGTTGTATCAGGGATGAGGAATTACTTCTCCTCCTCAGGAGGGGATTCCTTTTTGAAGCGGACCTTTATTAATTTTGTTGGTACCCATGTCTTTTCTTTCCCTGTCAACACAACAAAAGCAAAAACTCTACCCCATCGAAGCACATATCCAAGCTTCTATTCTGAAGTCAACATATCCTTGAAGTAGATGGGTTGATTTATCTCGGAAGACTTCTCCATTAACCAATGTCTCTCAGCAGCTGATGTTCCCTTTTCATCAGCGTTAAGAAAATTCAGTCATTAAGGCATTATGCAACCTCTCTCTGGATTTTTTCATTTCTCTCTTCTGTTTATAAAGCATCTCTTTCAAAGTGTGGTGAGATCTCTCTACAACTGTGTGTCCTGTAGGATTGTGTGGTATCCCTGTAATATGCTTTATATTATAATATCCAAAAGTCAGCTTCATTTTTTGGGTAATGTAATCTGGAACATTGTCAGTCTTAATCTAAGTTGGAATTCCCATTATGGCCATGGCTTCCAAAAGGTGAGTAAGAACAGCATCAGCCTTTTCAGAACTCAGGGAAGTTGCCCATTGCATTCCAGAGTAAGTATCGATAGTATGATGTACATATTTCATCTTTCTGAATTCTGGGAAGTGAAACACATGCATTTGCCAGATCTCATTTCTCTGTGTACCCTTAGGATTACTTCCTGCAGGTGAAGATGGTTGGTTATAGAAAGAGCAAGTGTTACATTTCCTAGTATTTCTTTTGCTTGATGCCAGGTGATGAAAAACTCTTCTTTAGTCCTTTGCTATTAACATGAAGTTTCTCATGAAATTCTGTGGCCTTAACAACCAATCAATTTCATCATTACCCTGCACTAGAGGGCCTGGGAGACCCGTTAGTGCTCTGATATGTTTTATGTACATAGGATATATCCTATCTCTGAGGATATCCTGTAGTTTTATGAACACTAAGGTCAAATCTGTATCATCAGGAATGAAGTCTGCAATTTCAATATTTAAAACAACTCCTTCTGCATACAGAAAGTCAGTAATTACGTTGAGAGTCTCTGTAAAATACAACAACACCATAATAATTGCATATAGTTCTGACTTCTGAACAGAGTTATAAGGGCTTTGAGCCCCCTTAATTAAGTTTTCCAATTGTAACCAGTCTTTCCTAAGTTGTTCACATCAGTATAAATTGCAGGAGCCCCAGAAATGGGTTGATCCTGTACCACATGTGGAAAGATCCAATTAGTTGCCTTTATAAGTTGAATTCTCTTACTTCCAGGGGATATTTATTAATCTCTCCTTTTGCCCATAATCAATCAATTTATTCATTAGTCAAAGGCACAACAATGTCTGCAGGGTCCTTTTCAGTCAATTGGCGAAGTCTGAATTTACCTTTAAAAATCAGATCAGAAATTTTTTTGATATATATTTTCAGCTTCTTGCATGGCCTATGCTGCAGAAATATCCATTCTAATATAATATTTTCTTTTTGCATTAAGATTCCTGTTGGAGATTGTCTAGAGGGTAAAATAACCAGTATGCAGTCTAGGTCTGGATCCACATGATCCACGTATGCTTCTTGAAGTTTCTTTTCCACCAAGTCTAATTCTTTCTTGGCTTCATTGGAGAATTCTCTTGGACTGTTTACATCCTTTTCACCATCCAAACTCTTGAACAAATTAACTAGTTCATAGTTTTTTACACCAATAATGGGCCATAGATGAGCAATATCCCCAAGTAGCTTTTAAAAATCTTTAAGAATTCTCAATTTATCTCTATTCAATTTCACCTTTTGTGGCCTAATTTTCTGTACATATTTTACTTCCTAAATAATTAGTAGAATCTCCCTTCTATACTTTCTCTGGAGAAATTTGTAGTCCCCAATCAGGCAATATTTTCTTTAGTTCTTCAAACAATGTTTCTAATGTATTTGGGTTTGGGTTTGCCAACAAAATAATATCCATATAATGGTAAATGATAGATTGTGGGAAGCGCTTGCACAGTACTTCTAGTGGTTGTTATACAAAATATTGATAAAAGGTGGGACTATTCAACATTCCTTGGGGAAGGACCCTTCATTGGAACCTCTTAACTGGACATGAATTATTAAGAGTAGGCACTGTGAAAGCAAATTTCTCTTTGTCCTGTTCCTGTAAAGGAAAGGTGAAAAAACAATCCTTCAAATAAATAACCATAGTAGGCCATCCCTTAGGTAACAAAGAAGGCCGAGGAATACCAGATTGTATAGTGCCCATAGGTTGAATTACTTTATTAATTGCTCTTAGATCCATCACCAACATCCAATTTCCAGATTTCTTCTTCACAACAAAAACAGTAGAATTCCATGGACTGGTTGATTCTTCGATATGCTGAGCCTGTAACTGCTCTTGTACTAGCTGTTCCAAAGTCTGAAGTTTTTCTTTTGTCAAAGGTCATTGCTGAACCCAAATAGGCTTTTCTGTTAACCATTTCAAAGGCAGTGCTGTGAATTTCCTTTTAGGTTCTGCGGTTATTGGGTAATTATTTTGTTCAACCTGAATGGCTGGTGAATCTTCTTCATAGCACCATAAAGCATCATTTTTGGAAACATAATTGAGTCTCCAGTTGATATCAGGACTGGAAGGGATTTTAATCTGGGTATTAAAATGCAGTAGTAGTTCACGACCCCACAGATTCACCACTATGTCAGCCATATATAGCTTCAACCATCCTTTCTGACCTTCTGGTCCTATGCATTCGAGTCATCTTACGCTCTATTTCACCTGATATATTGTTCTAATACCCAGAAATTGAATATCCACTACCTGTAAAGGCCACCTTGGATGTCATGATTGTGGGTTTATGATCAAAACATCAGCCCCTGTGTCAACTAAACCCTGGATATAAATAATATCTACCTGTATTTTCAATTTTGGTCTTTGTTCACTTATTGAAGTCTGCCAAAATATTCATTTTGTGATTCTTCTTTGAACTTTCAGTTTATCTCTTGAATTTATTCTATTTTCCAATACCATATTATCTTCTATATCAGGCACTGGATGCCCTATTTGTCCTGAGGATGCTAGTCTTCCACTGTGACTGGATATGATCTTACCTTCCTGAATTTTGGAGTGTGATTTTTGGAGCCTTTCTGGGGGAAGCCCTGAAAGGCATTTCCCAATGGTAAAGGTTTGCCTTCTTTGTCCCTGGTAGATCTACATTTGTTGGTCCAATGTTGTCCTTTGCCACACCTGCATAACCTAGAAGACAATGGCCTTCTATTTGCATCAAACCTAATTACTTATTAGGTATTATTTCCAAGAGTACTTTGTGTACAATTCTGTCTTATATGGCCTGGTTTACCACAGTTGAAACAAGTGATGCCTTGGTTCCTCACCCTAATATTAGCAAAGGCTTGGCATACCCAATTCTCCTCATCACAATGGAGAGATTCAGGATTGATTGTGTATTGAATTAATTCTTCTATTGGCACAGATTTGATCTTTAAAGGCATAATCATTCTTTTACATTCCAGATTAGCATGATCAAAGGCCAGAGATCCTATTAACTGCTTCCTACCTTCTGGATCTGATACTGCTATATGCACAGCCATGGTAAGCTTCTGTAGAAAGTTGATAGAAGGCTCTTTTAAGCCTTGTTTGACCTTAGTATAAAGCTCATTTTTTTTTGACCCAGGTCCAAAATCTTTTCCCAAGCATTCAGTATAGCAGTATGGCATAGCAATAAAGTATGCTTGTCATAAGTAGTTTGAGCCTTCACATCAGCAAACATGCCTTCATCAAGGATTTGGTCCTGAGAATCAAAGAAATCCCTAATTTTTCCTTGTTGTTCTAAGGCCCTAGCCTCCTCCCTAAACCAGCTTCTCCACTGCAAATTTTGACTTTGGTCCAACATGGAAACCTTTAGCTGCATCCAATCACATGATAATATTCGATTTTTTGCTGGCCATGCATTTAGGAGCTACTTTACATAAGTAGAGTGTATACCATGTAATGGTATTGCCTCCTTAAAATTCTTGCTGTCTCTCATATGTTCTGGCTCATAACTATACAAATTCCGAGGACCTCCCAAATGCTTTCTTTTTCTGGACAGTAGCCGGGAACAATAGTGGTTGGGAAGGGGTTAGCCCCGTCATGTTTACCACCTTATGTAGAATGTCTCCAGTATCATAATATCCCTTCAGGGGTTGACCTGAACTGTTCTGAGCATAAGAAGCATTACTATCCTTTTCCAGTACTGCAATACAGTCCTCCCATTCCTGAAGCTTGGATACTACCGGTTCCCATTCCTGGATTTTGGATACTATTGGCTTCCATTCCTGGAATTTAGAAACTAATGATTTTTCTAGAGCTTGATCTTCCTGATGAAGCAGTCCTTCCAAGTACTTCACAGAACCAGCAATTTTTTGATCCACATCATTAACATAATTAATGATTTTCTTGTTTTTTTTCATTAATGTAGTCAACAAGGTTCTTGTTTTCATCATTTACATATGGTCTATATATTTTCTTGTACAGTGTTATCCATATCCAAAGACAAAGCCTTATTTGAAAGCTTGCTGTAACCAATTTCAAGAGAATTAATCTTATCTGCCATTTAGTGTTTGAAAATTCCACATTCCACATACTAGACATCAATTGTTGATTTACAGATTTCACCTCTTTCATCATGCTCATAATTTGAAACAGAAAATAAAGAAACAAGCCAAAAAATAGTAGGACTGGGGTATTGAAGCCTTCAAGATAATCATTTGAAAATTTCTCATTCACCAAGGAAAAATATGACCTGAAGTCATTAATGGAATAATTATCAGCCATTAACTCAATTCAGGTGCAATGGTGAGGTTTGGACCACAGGTGCCATAGTAGCTTTCAGTGCTCTGCTCACAATATGGCAGATGCAGGGACTCTCAGCAGCTACAGACCCTATGTGGTCTTAAAGGGCCCCAGCCGGCAGAATACAATCCTTACAAAAAGCAAATTCTTACAAATTAAGATAGGATATCAATCACAAAATAGAAGGGTTTTTGTTTTATTTTTTTGCTTGCACATGCACAGAGGAATTTATATTTGCCTGGGTCATGATCAGCAACCACTTGGGCTTGGGGGGGGGGAGGGGGGCGGAGGGGAGTAACAGCTTAAGCAAAGGAATTTCGACCCTGCTGTGCTGGCAGGGAAAGCAGGGGGGAACCGTGGGGTAAGTGCACTTTAAGTTTGCCTGCTTGGGCTGACTGTGGGGTGGGGGGTGACTGTGCAGCACTGGCAGGGAAGGCAGGGAACCGCAGGACCAAGAGGCAAGAGGGAGGGAGCTTTAATGCCATGCACTGGAGTGCAGATTCCCAAAGCTGAACATTCTGCCTGTCCTCTGCTTTCTAATAATGTTCAAAACACAAATGGACCCCTTATGCCCATGGGCACAGGCCTGAGGATGTTGGGTGCCAGATGTAGGCAGAGTTTCTCTTAAAATACACCAACCCAAGATTAATATTTATTAAAATATAAACCAACACTCACAATAAAGGTAACAGCTTATATTGGCACCTGATAGATTGGATTATCCATGTGGATGATGGATGCCAAACAGGTCTCTCCAGCAGTCAGGAACCAGGAACCGGGGCTTCCCAGTGTCCTTGTAGCCCCTTATAAATGGGATTGGCCACTCCCCTTTCAGGAGCACAGGACCCTGGATAAGCATCTTTGGACCTTATCAGCTGACATTTGAATCCCACTTCAAATACCTCCATGTCCAAGTCTCTTTATGCTCATTGAAAAAGGGAAGAGCCTAGAGAAGCTGCACTCCTCCTTCCTCTGCCTCCACCCAGCTTCCCACTTACTTGTTCCACTTTCTCAGAGCTGGGCTTAAAGGTGTGAGCCACTATGCCTGGCTCTGTTTGGCTTTGAAATCATGTAGATCAAATGGATATCTGCCTCCTGAGTGAAGGAATAAAAGCATAGATAACCCATCCCTGACCTTCACGTCTTGGCTCTGTGGGTGGTTCTGTCCTTGGATATTTTAGAATATTTTTTAATAAATATACAATATATCACCATATACTAGGGAAACTAAAAGTTCTGCATGAAATCTGAAAAATTTCTTAATTTGAATATCAATGGAACATAGATTTTAACATTATATGTATTGCAGATTACTTTTTTGTCTATTGTTTAGACCAAAAATCAAAATCAAAGATTCCTAGGAAAGTTCTCTACCACTAAGCTAAATCCACAACCTTAAAATTCAAGTAAACTTTGAAATATTGAACACATTAATTAGTTTACTTCTGACATTTTTAAAGTGAAGTTCAATTTAAATATCAGATATTTATAATACATACAGGAATAAAATATATCTTAATGTATGTATCTATGACACAAATATTACTCTGTGCCGGCATTAAATTAAAGGCCCCCTTTTTATTGACTGATATTAAATATATACATATGAATGTATTTATATGTATATTCCTACATTCAAAAACACAAAGTTCTCAGTCTATGTAAATTATTTGTGTGTGTGTGTGTGTGTGTGTGTGTGTGTGTGTGTGTGTGTATGTTTGTGTGTTAGTGGATGATTATTAGGTATTAGATAACCAATTGGCTTTGTATATTGACAAGTAGTATTGCTTTATATCAATTTTGAGATGTTATGTGGTTCTGGCTAATTTTGAATTCATAATTCTCTTGATTCAAATTCTTGAGTTTGGGAATAAATTTTTGTGGTGTCTCATTTATTTTAAATGAACAATTTATGTTAAAAGAACAATCCTACTTTTGACTGCAATAATTTAGGAGTAGTGATAGCATGTCATTTTTCTCTATGGATTTGATGGAAAAGCCAAATGAGGAAATTAAAAATTATTTAGCACTTCTATTAGAAGAAAATAGAAGTACTCTATAGTAGTGACAACCATATATTTTTTTGATTGTAAAAACATAAGTTGGTACTTTTATATCTATTTTTAAATAAAAAGGGGAAATCACAAAAATATCTTAAGCACCTCCATGGAACAGCACATTTAGTAGTACTTGCTTCTGGGAAGAATGTACTACCTTTTTGTCCAACATCAAGTGATAGCTTGGTGATGTTTCTGATATTGTTACACATAATAATTGTGTTTGAATATTTTTGAATTGGGGATAGGCTGATTTAGATAGAGAGCATTATTCATACCCAAGAGTTTGCCCAAGTCCTTGGGTTTACACTACCCCATTGGCACAAGTACTTTACAGAAGTCATATTCTCAATTAGTATTTAGCTTTTAAGAAAGTAAATAATGTTAACTAAGCTTACAAATATAAAATACAAGTGAACAGTCAGTGTCTTTGTTAGAATGAAATGAGTGGTGTAAAAGAAATAAATCATTGTACTTATTTTAAGAAAAATAAGAGATAGTTTATTATGATATGTTTAGAGTGACCATGGCTTAAGAACCAGAAAGTAGACTAACTTCAAAACCATGTTTTAATGTGAAAGCTGTTTCATGAAGTCTTACAGTTATAGAGAAAAAAAAAATCTCATAATTAAGGTAAGTTTAAAATACATTGATGTTTACATTTAATATTCAGATTACACCAGGTGGGGAAAAAATTTCCTGTAAGCCCAAAATGCTACATAATGACATTCTTAAACTTTGATTGGCAAAAGCTACTGTTTTGCTAAATAACAGATTCCAAATGGTTCATATCTACAAGCTGAACATTCTTAGTTCTGACACAAGGGTAGGTAAGTAGTAGTTGATCTGGAGGGTTAGAACTTGCCTAATCTATGTTAGTTAGCCTATGGACCTATCACATTTCATTTTGATCTCTCCACAGTATTAAATTCTAAAGGGTTCATCAGTCTGCACACACAGCTCTTCTTTTTAGGAGTTTTCAATCACAGTGGTTCATATTGACAGTAAACAGCAGTATGCACACAGTGAGAACAGGGTATCACATGCCACTGAGGCAGTCATCAGGAGAAACCATTTACTGCAGGCCCTTTTCTCATAGACTCTGTGACTCCTGAACTGTAAAAAAGCAAATATAGGATGTGAAAGCCACAGTCCAATATATTTATTTCTAAGAGAAACAATTAAATCAAGGTGTAAACAGAGCTACCATCCTGTTCATGTGGAATTCAGCTTCCCCTCTTTTTTCTCTGCTCTGAAGTTGTTTCTACAAAAGGATTTTTTCACATGATAATAATCCATACTTTATCATCTGTTGTACAAAAACTCAGTCTTCATCCCTTGAAATTTATGTATAGTCTTTTAAATTCCACACAGATCAGACAGAAAGAATAATCCTTATAGTATGCACTAGTTATTTATATCATTGTAGCAGTGATTTTATGTTAAGGTCCCACTATCCAACAATAATCATAATTATAATATCAAACAAATAAAAAGTTTCAGGAAATGCTTTTGTGAAAATAATAAAGCACATTTTGAATAATGGGAACATAGGAAGCACTATGTGATTGAAGATAGAATTTGATATACTCAGTGCAGGGTGTATGGACCATATGTATGAATGGATTTTTTGTTAGTAAAGCTTCCTTTGTTGTACTCAGCCAATGTGACTTTCTTATCATTTTGGAAAACAACATATGATCTACATATAAATAATTAGATGAGAGTTTCTCAAAACCATCACTCATACCTAAATGTGGAGAGTGTTCTGTGTCTGGCTATGGAATTATGGTATGAGAATATTTGACAACCACTGGATTAGATAAAAATACAGTAATGAGTGTGAGGTGGGAAAGTTTCTATACAAACTTCCAATATTAATGTAATATTTTCTTTGTAATTTTTATTTTTATTTTGTTTGCTCACAAAATTAGGTTAAGTTATTGAATTTTTTTTAAAAAAATTGCTTCAGTTATTTTCTTTCTCTCTATCCCTCTTTCTTGAACTTTCCACTCTCCATAACTTCCTTTCTTATTCATGTGACATGAGGTGACCATTTTTCTTTTCTATGTCCATTGTCAGGATCTCTTTTCTCTATTGTTGCTTACTAATGTATTTCATATTGTTTACCCATTTTCATTTAGACACAGTTGTTGACAAGACCTGTTGTTTTTGGAGAGAATTAAGATTCAGTTCCTGCACCCATGACATGCATTACAATCCTCTATAACTCCTGTCCCAAGAGATCTGCCATCCTCTTTTTATTTTTACAGCAACCATCCATGTTTGAGGTATAAATATATGCAGAAAAACATTCAAAACAGTAAAAAAAAAAAAAAAAGTAAGTCTGAAAACATTCTAACCAAAAAAAAAAGTAGGCAGTTTTTATCTTTCTGGGAATGAGTGACTTCCCTTAATTTAATAATTTCCAAGTCTATAAATTTTCCCAACTTTTTTTTACTTCAAAACTGAGGAAAATTTCATTGTGCACTGTAGGCGGAGTTTACCCACAAGAACACCAATACTAGAAAAATATTTATTAAAATATAATCTAGAACTCACGGTACCAGCAACAGATTACAATAGCACCTGAACAGGAACTGGAGTCTGCAGACGGACGGACGATGGAATCCCCTCTCGCAGCCCGGAACCAGGAAGAGAGCGTCTCGTATCTCGCAGACCCTTTTCAATGGGGATTTTCCCCCGCCCCTTTCAGGTCGGGGAACCCGGTGCTCTGTATAAATGTCCCTTGACCTTGTCAGCTGACACCTGAATCCCACAACATCTCCCCCCTTTGTCTAACTAAGAAGGTTCTAAACTAAGATTATGTACAGTAAGAATTACTATGAGGTAGTATCTAGGAGAGGTCAAAGTACAATTGTTAATCAAAGCCTAACTTATATAAGGTACATCTAATAGTTTTAGAATATTGGTAGATAGTAGGGTGTATAGATTATTTTTAAAGGGTTAATCTGGGAAAGTGAGAATCTAACACTCGAGTGTTCTTATCTAAGGGATACTATGGTGAAAACCTTAAACATCTATTCTTCAACCTCTTCAAGACCTGAGAAGGAAGGTGAATTTGTCTGAAAGACAGAAGTACATGGAAGCAGCTACTTCCAAAATTTGGGAGAGGACAGCAACACAGCTACCTGGACAATCACCTCTGGATTTGTGCACCGTTAGAGCATCTATCGGATTGGCTATAGGCCTATGGCATCTGACAGATCTTTTCACAAGCAGAACAATTTTGAAGGGACTGTCTTATCCTGTCTAGGCAGGTTTCGTCAGTCTCCATCCATCAACTTGTTCATCCAGCTTGACATCATGTGTGTACTGTCAGCAATCAAGGTAAGGACAGTTCCTTACTCAACCGGCCATTTTTTGCCAAAAGGACCAACTCCAAAGGAGTATCTTCGATGCTCAACACCATCTCGTGAAGGGAGTAGTGACACCAGGAGTCGTCGTGTCTCTCATGGCTGAATTTTAAATGTTAAATGCCATATTCTCTGGGTCTATGAAACGGTTGAAGATTCTTGTCCATCTATGGTATTCTAACCTGTATCTGACATGACTGGGATATGATACCTTAAATAGTGTTGACTGCAGATCTTATCGTCTTAAGGAATAAACCCTGTACTAAAAATTAGAATACTTATATAAGGGATGTACAATCTCTGAACAATGACCCTTAGTAGAACTATCGAGCATTAGCCAGGGGTATTTTACCAGGTAAAGTGTCCACAGCATTTTAGACATGTAAATACATATATATCATCTAAACAGAGGTATATAAAACATCTTGTGCATATATCATAACTAGTGCAATCATACATTATATCTAGTATAGTTAAATGAAGGTAGTAATTGCATAGTATACATGACAATGATGTGCAAATATTTTAAACAAAGGTATGAGCATACATAAAATATAGCAATTTTAGATTCAGCTTTACATAATAGTTACAGATTCAGATTTATATCGAAGTACAAGTTGCTTTGGTTACATAAAACAATCTCAGATTAAACTTTGTACCAATGTACAAATTATCACAATTAAACATATAAAATGATTTTGCATTAGTATCAATATACAGATATCTATGACAGTGCAAATTGTCTTTAGCTTAGCCCATACATTCAGCTAAAATGAAGTATAGGTAGGTAGAACAGTCTAACTTTATCTATCCTATCTATTCCCCCTCTCTTCTAAAAAAAAGATCTCTGATGCTATATTATAGTTTTGTCTTTTACCCAGTTTTACCCACAACCTTTGGATCATAAAACTTATTGGGAAAGGGGGCGTAGTCGTTTATAAGGTTGCTTCCTGCTGACTTAAGGGCGATGGCATCTCTTTGGGATCCTGTAAAAGCTAAAACAATGGTTAGTTCTTAATGGACTGACCACATACATCTATAAGCAATTTTAGGATAGTGGTTAACTCCATCTGGAAACTTAATTAGCAGTGTGATCTGAAGGATAATCATAAGGAGCTATCGTGCAGCTGTTTTTGAATAATCTATTTCTTGAAAGCAATTATTGATTGGTGCGCACCAGGTTCCTGATTTTTCTATTTTTGTCTCTGCTGTCTGTCTATCTGTCTCTTATTCTCTCTCTCTCATATTTTTTCTTCTATTTTTGTTTTACTAGCAGGAGTTGTTCCGGTGGAGGCCCCATCTCGGTTCCAGATTCTTTGTAGATAGCTGATAGGAGGGAATGTTATTTACAGTGGAAAACTTAAGCATTGTCGATATTCAAAAGATATTTATATCTTTCATGACTTTAGGAGACTGGAAGCAGACAGAATGAGATGTTTGAGAGGTACAGAAACAGGGAGGAACAAGGTTTAAGATGAAGTCACAGTAATATTGGTCCCTAAATATTATGCCTTCTGTCTCACACCAGGTGGCATTTATGATGTGAGACAGAATTTTTCATATTTCTTTACCAATATGCTTGGGTTTAGAGAGGGAGAAAGCCACAAGTTCCCAATCCAAATCCAGCCGTATTAATAGTCAAATCAGGACCATTTTTTTTTTTTTTTGAGATGTAGATGCAAGATGTAAAGCAGTAAAAATTGAGAAATTACCCAGTAGTGCACGTGTGTATCAGTTGGTCTCGTAGTCCGTCTTGTACATTCTTTAATCATCAGTCTGTCTTCTATTGCAGGTGAGTAATTATTCAATGTTTAGACAATGCCGTAAAAATAGTTGTATCCATTTTCCTGTAAAGACAAAGCTGAGAGACCCTGCCCCAGGTTTGTTAAGTGTGTTTTCCTTACCACGCATCCGTTTGTCATGTCAGGGATGAGCAGTTACTTTTCTTGTTCAGGAAGAGACTCCTTTTCGAAGCGGGCTTTTATTAGTTTTGTTGGTACCCATATCTTTTCTGTCCCTGTTGAAACAAGAGCAAAACCCCTACCCCACCGAAGCGCATACCCTGGCTTCCATTCGGAAGTCAACACATCTTTGAAGTAAATGGGTTGATTTAACTCAGAAGATTTTTCTACTACCCAATGTCTCTCAGCAGCTGAAGTTCCCTTGGGCGCCAGATGTAGGCGGAGTTTACCCACAAGAACACCAATACTAGAAAAATATTTATTAAAATATAATCTAGAACTCACGGTACCAGCAACAGATTACAATAGCACCTGAACAGGAACTGGAGTCTGCAGACGGACGGACGATGGAATCCCCTCTCGCAGCCCGGAACCAGGAAGAGAGCGTCTCGTATCTCGCAGACCCTTTTCAATGGGGATTTTCCCCCGCCCCTTTCAGGTCGGGGGACCCGGTGCTCTGTATAAATGTCCCTTGACCTTGTCAGCTGACACCTGAATCCCACAACAGTGCACATCTGCTAAATTTTTATTATTCATTCTTCTGTTGATGAAAACTTATTTGTATATCATTTTCTTATAAGCATGAATAATTCATCAGTGTGTTTGACTCTGTTGTAAGATATAGAGTTCTTGGGACATATTTATTGGAATGGTATACCAGTAGTCAAATGATGACTATTTTAAAATTTTAGGAAACTTCCATACAGAATTTTATAAGAGATATATGAGATTACTCCCCAGTTATCAGTAAATAGAGCTCATTTCTTATGTTGTTTCTAATTTAGTGACAAAAACAGCATGGAACTGGGACAAAAATAGCATTCAGATACATAGGACATATGAGATTGCCATAAATAAACCCACCTAGCTATGGCAACCTGATTTTTTTTAAAGCCACAAAAGAAGACAGTGGATAAAATATGGCCTATTCAAAAGTGACCCTAGAAAGAATGAATGTGAACTTGTAGAAAAATAAAATTAGTTGCTCATCTATCATCTCACACACAAAAAAATCAACTTAAAATGAATGGAAACCCAAATTTAAACCTCAAATACTTGGATTGCTAAAGTTAATAAGAACAAATAATTTTAAGTTAAAGGCATAGGTAAAAACTTTCTAAAACAGACTCCAATTACATAAGAAATTCTTCCAATGAAATATATAGCATGCATCAAATTATAGAGTTATGAAAAGTAGAAAAATCACCAGAAGTACAGCACAATCTGCAAAATGAATCAAAACTTTGTTAGCTCTACATAGACAAAGAATTGACATTTACAATATATAAAGAACAGCAAAATTTTTATAAATCTAAAGAACCAATAAGCATAGAGGCTCATGGAATTAGCAGCCTTGCAATATTTAACTTACAATGTGTAAACATGGATATAAAACTTCAAATCTTAGGCATTAAGAAAATAAAAATGTAAACACTTTTAAGTTAAACATTATTACTGTCAGAATGACTATAATAAAGAATGTAAAAATATACTGAAAGCAAATTCAGTATAACAAAATCAAATATTAAGATATATGTACACACGCACACACAAACATGCACACACACACCCCCACACACACTCAGTGGTAGAGTGCTTTCCATGTGTATGTAATTTTTTTGTTTAATCTGTTGCTTGTTAAAAGTTAGGATATATGATAACAAACAAGAAAAGAGTAACCTAATTTCATGTAAAACAAAATATAGAGTTTCACATGTACATTTTAAAATATTTATCCATCATGCAAAGAAATATCACTTGTAATACCTTAACATTTCAATATAAAATATTATTAGACAAAATAATCAATAATATTCATAAAATAGTAGCCAAATATCATGTAATTCTGTTTAGTGAAAGTTACATGACCTGAAAAGAACTTTAAGACAGATACATAATTAAAGAAACATATTTACTGCTTATAAATAGAATTTCAAAGCATAATCAAAATTTACTATATTATATCAACAATATTTTAAAAAGTATATTTAAAAGATTCAAGCCGTGAAATATATAAATATCAAACTTGAAGAAATTAAAATTAGAAAAGAATGTTCTACAGAAACATGAATAAGACCAACAAGTAAAGGATACACACACACTTAAAGACATTGTTTCTCAACCTGTAGGTCATATATTGGGATCAAATGACTCTTTCACAGGGTCATATAAGACCATCAAGAAACATAAATATTTACATTATGACTCATAAGAATAGTAAAATTACAGTTATGAGGTAGCAATAAAGTAATTTTTATTTACATAGTTATCATACTACCCTCATATGGGTATGTCAATGTGACATAAGAAATTACATTAAAATCACAACATTAGTAAGGTTAAGAACCACAGTCTAAATATGACTATTTTATTTAATATAAAAAATCTTTCTGTATTAAATGTTGATAGTCCATATGGATCATATTCATCAAGATAATTGATAGAGTATAATACAAATCATATTTAAGAAGTGTTTAATGGTAGTAAAATGCCCTATGCATGTTGCAGTATATAAAATTAAATAGAATTAAAATATATAAGATTGTTATCACTAATAAAATGTTAATCTACCATGTTATATAAAGAACTTGTAAAGGGAATGTATTATAGATGTGTATATATATATACATATGTAAATATATATAATATGCATGCTATATATAATATATATAGAAGTGGTGTAAGGTAATATAAACTTTGAAACAATACAGTTTTCTTTAAAGATAAAAAAAATAAATTGTCATAATTCAATATACTCAGTAATATGGTATTGCTTACCAAATGAAAGCACTTGTCATGTTCACTTTTTTAAAACAATGGAGTCAGACTTCTTTGATGTTAAACCTTTGTAACTAGGAAGCAAAATTAAGCCATGCATTTGAGCAAGCCCAGGTTTTGACAACTGATGATAAGAAAACAAATCTTGTTAAGAACAAGACATTTTTATGCCACTGTCTAGTATCAGTACTAGAATTTCAGATGATACTATATGCATTTAAGAAAACTGGAAAGGTTTTAAAAATCTTACCCAAAAGATACAAATGCTTTAATAGATATAGTTTGACTTGCCTTATTGTTGGAATACAACGTTGGCTGGATAGAGGTTTTTGTTTGCTGTAACCTGGTAGCTTTCTCTAAGCTCAGCAACATGGAAACTTCATTCTTTCCCATCAAGATTTCCTGCTCTCTTATCTTTTCTTACCTGCAGAATATATCTGGACCTGAAGGACTAATGTTACTGGCTCTAAACTAGATGCTTGGTTCATCTTTCGCTTGATGCTTGACACAGATCCTTTGTAAGAAGGTATGTGCTGGGGGATCTGTTCTTGTACCCTAAGGCCACATAGTAAGCCTTGTGTCAATTAATGCAAATTAAGATTTGTCCCAAGGCTCCCATTCCTATATATGAACTGATTCACTGAAATCTATCTCATGGAAGTCTGCCTTCCTCCTTACTCATGGGCCACATACAAAAGTAATTGATGCTCCTCCTGCCACTTTTCCTTCTCAGACTGATAACTGACAGGACCAATAAACATTATCTTTCAGGTAGATTTTTAAATTTTTTCCAGTTTATTGAAATTCATATAATATCACAATATAGACAAATGTATATAGTAGCAGAGATACTCTTCAGGACCAACACATTAAATATTTTATTAAATATCTACTAATTGCAAATTAGATTTTCATTTTAATACAATAAAATATATCAGGATACTAGGAACATATGAAAATAAAAACAATTAAAGAAGATAAACTGAACCAAGTGTTTTTAAACATTTTTTAATATTTTTAAAGCTGAAGTATTAATAGATAAAATTATACAAATTTTATGGAAACTAGATGTTACCAATTAGAGATAACAAAAAAAGTTAGTGAAATGTAAGAATTATAAGTACTATGAATATTATTTCAAAGATTAATTTTTATATATGTATAGTAGTAGGTAGAAGTTTATATAGAAATTATTATGAAATATATTACCTATAATGAAAAAATGCTGTGTGGAATTCATTGAAATACATAAGTAAAAACTTAATCTAGTCACAGGATCAGATCTTGTTTTAAGAAATAAAATAAGTCCAGTACTGTATATACTCTATTTTTTTTAGTATATACAGTTTAAAATGTATGTATGTCTGTTCATTATTGTTTAGACTCATAAAGTGGGTAATGTTTTGCGGTCTGTATCTTTCTTACTTTTCCACAATCAAGACGGAACAAAGGCCTATGTTAACATAAGTAGAAGGGGGGCTCATGTACAAATTACTGCTCTTCTTTCACTGATTTCAAAGTCTTTACACAAGGCATTCCTGGGCAATAAAACTTGAAAGAGGCTCACAAGAAATTTTTAATACTGTATTCATCCAAGTATATAGAAAAGAGATTTATATGAAATTTATTGCTAATTTTTAATATTTTTATTTCTTTATGTTGTTATTATCTTTAAAAACAGAGGAATAAAAATACAGTAAATAATGTTCCTTCATTACTTGACTTCCAAATAATTACTTTGATTTTAGATTTTTTTTAATTTATAGTAACTCATATACTACAATTTGTTAATTTTTTTTTGTATTTCAATTTTATTCTTTCTCCGGGAAGTCTGATATCCTATAATAAAATGTAACACATAAAAATTTTCTAAAATGCAAGGACATTAACTTTTTTAGTCAAAATAATATTTGCCTTAGAATTTAACTTTGAATATTTCATGCAATTACAAGTAGTAAAGCAGATGTTTCATTAATAATCTAAAATGATTTCTTACTTATGAAGTATACTTCAGTCTTTACCTGGTGTTCACAGTTTTATATGTTCTTTCCAGAGATATTTCATTATACCTCATGTTATTTTCTCCAATTTAGGAGAAAATTGTAGACTATATTAATTTTTTTTTTAGTCAGGGTTTTTTTCTTTGATATTTATTAGTTACTTGAGTCTATTTAAGACAATAATCTACATGCTCTGGTAATTAGTATGCTTTCTTCTTCATTGATGTGAATAACAGGTATTCAGTATGTGTTATGAGATATCAAATTCTTATTAAAAAGTATAATTAAATTATACTGATTAAAACTCCAGTTCTACATGCACATGGGTGTAATTGTAAATCTTTAGGAAAGATATGGGCTGAGTCATTTTTCTCATTGTTTCAAGTCAGTAATTACATGATTATGATAGTCAATTAAGTCTCCATGAGAAGAAATAGATATGTGGTTGTTTATGTATCTGTTTATTGCCTGGAGACAACATATCTCAAAGTTCACTGCTGCCATTTAATTACATTTTATCAAAAGTAGACTTTCTATACAATGTCTTCCAATTATGGATTCCTCTCTTTCTACTTCTAATAGTATATCCCTATCCTACACCCTCATTCAATCCACTCACCATCTCTATTTTAAAAAAGGAGCATGCATTTAAGAAGGAACAGCAAAATATAAATAATAAAAATATCAGCTGACATTTCTTGTTCATCAGGTTTTATAGATGTCTTTGGCAATTGTAGTATGAGGTTTCTGGCCTGGACTTTCAGGCCTAGCCTCAAGGGTTAGGCCCAAAGACCCACAGACCTGCAGTGACACACAGATGCTTTCAATAGTTTTAGGCTGAATGACCTAAGGCCCAGGCATATAACTTGCCAGCTCTCTACCCTTCATCTAACCCATGACCCTTCGTGTTCAGCCATGAGGCTCGGAACCTTTTCTTAGAGCAGCATAGTTGTCCTCTGCTTCTTCTGGCTTCTCCCTGGCATTCTGCTCTGTTCTGCCTGGTTCTAGAGTCTCCTGAGTCTGAAAGCCCCACCAACACTTCCTGCCTGCCTTTGGCCAGTCAGCACATTTATTAAACCAGTGGGTGGGACAATTATTTACAATGAAACAACACAATCTCCCACATATCCCCTTTTCTCTTCTTCAAACAAAAAGAACTCCAAATCTAATATTTCCCCCCCTTATCTATAACAACTTATAAACAACACTGTAAATAAACACAAACATCCTTAATCCATGTTTTGGGAATGTGGGCATCATTCTCTATGCTACTTCCTGCTGAATGGGGGTGTTGGCAATCTCAAGGAAACCCAAAGAAAAACTTAGGATTATGCACAAGTCTTTACTGGAGTAGTTTCTAAGACTGGGTCATCTCAGCCAGTCTCCTTGAAATTTTTCTGGATACAGAGCTCTGGAAACTTCAACAGAGGTGCTCTGAAATGTTGAATCATCTGGGCCATCCATTTCCATTGGAGATTTTTCAGAGGGTCTTCCTCTATCAAACTTTATGTTCTTTATCCAGGAATAAATCCACAGCCTCTCATTTTCTGCAGAAATCAAAAGAAAACCTCTTCTCCAAAGTAGCATATCTTTGCATTTCAGTTTTAAAGTCAACTCACTTACAAAATATATAGTTTGAATT
The DNA here is from genome assembly GCA_033318265.1 of Phyllotis vaccarum. Lineage (NCBI taxonomy): Eukaryota > Metazoa > Chordata > Mammalia > Rodentia > Cricetidae > Phyllotis > Phyllotis vaccarum. Next base: position 2,458,575 of record JARWLC010000028.1, read on the forward strand.
AATCCAAAAGCGTTTATAATCAACTGTCTTTTAACAGCTTTTATTACTTCATTTTCAGTCAAGAAGCTTAAAGATAAGACAATAATATACAGTATCCAGACACTATTTGTATTTTCCATCTTTATGAAGCTTGTTTATTTACTTTATTTCTTTTTTAAAGGTTTTCTCTACCTTTTCTTTTATTTCTCTAAGCCTATGTATCTATATTTTCAACACACTCTAAACCACTTAGACTTTTTTACAAAACTGTCTTTACTGTATATTTATTTCTTAACCTTTTCTGTCTCTGACCACACCTTTGATTGCCTAGGGCAATTGACTCCACCAAGCTTCTATTTCTTTCTGTTTCTGACCACACCTTTAATCTGCCAAGGTCCTTGGCTAAGGATTCAAGGTTGGTAGGATGGATGGATGACTCCACCTAGCTCCTACTCTAATTTCATAGAATTTATATTTTTAACCTAGGTACTCTGGGGAATTTTAGAGTCCATATAATTACCAAGTAAAGCATTGCCATCTGCTGCTCATTAACTCTATTTAAGTATTTGGCAGCAGGGCCTCTTAAAAGACTCACAAGTGTTTTGCCTCTAAGGCTGAATAAGAAAGTTTCTCTTAAAAAAGCCAAGCCTCAGTTTGCCTCAGGCAAACAGAACTGATCTAAGAAAACACCTCTACTAGAAAGCCATCTTTGATTCTGTTCCCTTTTTTTTCCCTTATGAACAAAAACCTTAAATGCATTATTTACAATCTTTTGCTTATACTATGGGTCCTGTGAGACTTCAGGAACATGCCATTTTATACCTTAAGCTGCACTCCAAAAGCCCGCCCTTGTAGCTCAAGCAGACAGGCCTCACCAGGACTTCTCTGTACCATGGCTCATGTGAGAGACACAACTCAGAAGCTGCTTTGGGCTCTAGACCATTTTTAAGCTTTCTACAACTTTATGTGGGTATATATCATGTATATGACCCATGTTGGGCTGCCATTTGTAGTACGAAGTTTCTGTTCCATACTTTAGGGCCTAACCTCAAGGTCTAGGCCCACAGACCCGCAGACCCACAGTCCCACAGTCCCACAGAGACATACAGATGTTTACAGTAGTTTTAGGATGATCGGCCTAAGGCCCAGGCATATAATTTGCTAGCTCTTTACCCTTCATCTAACCCATGACTCTTCCTGTTCAGCCATGCGACTTGGTACCTTTCCTTAGAGCAGCATAGTTGTCTCTGCTTCTTCCAGCTTCTCTCTGGCATTCTGCTCTGTGCTTCCTGTTTTCAGAGTTTTCTTAGTCTGGTTGCCCTGCCCACACTTCCTGCCTGCCTTTGGACAATCAGCACTTTTTATTAAACTAGTGGGTGGGACAATTATTTACAATGAAACAACACAATCTTACACAGGCAATTGATACTAAGCAAGAAGTTATTTTCCTTCACATAATCCTTAATGATTCTACTTTTCCTAGATATCATGACTTTATCAGGGCATAAATTGTTACCAATCTTCTTTGCAAAGTGACAACTTATCTTTTTTGACACCTTCATGTATGAAAGATTTATCTAGTTTGCAATCATGGAATTGAAATTTGTGCCTTAGAATTTTCTGTAAAGAGCAAACATATTTTTAAATTCTGTGCATGAACACAAGAAGAATTTTCTTTTAATTCTACGTTATGAATCAAAAGATAGGGTCTCACACTTGAATTCACACTTTCATCAGTGTATTCTCAAATAATTGGCTGATGCTCTTTGTTTTATTAATTTTATAGATTTTCAACATTCTGTGTAGATTTTATCTCTTTTAATACAGTTTGTTTTTAGATATTAAGGAATTAATTTCTCATATATTTTGTTTTTGTTTCATTGTCCCTATTGCATTTATACAAAGAAATGAGTTTGAGAAAGTACAGTATAGAATATGAAACTGCTAACACCTGCATTAATACTTGATACTGAAAATGAGAGTTAATTTTGATGTGATTTAATAATCTGTAATATCATCAAAGTAAGATTTTGTGCATAAAGGGAGCCTTATATAGTAGATTAATAAATTTGATTTTGAAGGAAACAAGTCTTCATGGCTAATACTCTCTTAATATATCATGATTGCATTAAATGTCTGAAATGTTGAGTATTACACATAATGTCTAATTTTTTACGTAGTTCTGGGGAGAAGATCTTATATTATAGAAACTAACAAAAATTCTACAGAACATAATATAAGCCTTAATTTATATTGACTAGTTTCATTTGGAACAAAAATTTTAAGAGACTAGTTATAAGAGTATGCTATTTCTGACATAAATTATGTATTAGAGAAAAACTGAGCATTAAGAATTTCTAGTTACCAATTATCTGTTTCTTTTAGTAACTTAAATCTTCTCTATGATTTTCTTTTCCTTAGTGAGGATCTCTAACTTCAGTAAGCAAACAATTTTTATTAAAATGGAAATATCTAAATTTAAAATTGCATGGTTATAAAAATGCTATATTCCTTCTCTTTTCCAGGAATATTATCACAAATAGGAATTTTGATATTTTGCCTCATGGTCATTCTACAGTTTATTTCTGGAATTTAAGGAAGAGGGTACTAAACCTCTCAATATGAGATTTCATTTTTATAATATATTTTATTTCTCATCAAAACTGAGAAAATTTTATATTTTCAAATTTCATTTTGTTTTACATGTCATACATCAAAGAAAAAAACCAATCACAGAAAGAACAAAACACACATACCATAAATATACATACCTGCATATATATCTTAAAAATTTAAGTCAAATTTCAGATCTGGTAAAAATCAATTCATCTGTTTGTGACTACTTAATATCTCACTAAATATGATATTTTTTAAAGTTAAGCTCCAAAGTAAATTTGAATTGGATAATTTTGTCCCTGAGATCTAATACAGTTTTCTCTATTGTCATATATTTAGAGTAAAAGAACAGGAAAAATTTAGGTCCATATCACCTATATGCTGGGATATAGTAGGAGATCTTATTGATAGCAGCAGTAGATATTATTCTTGGTTCATTGGTAGTTTGACAGTTACACTGAGATGTGCCAGGTTCCTGTGGTCTTGATGTCCTCAATTACAGCTGCAATATTTCTGTGGTCTTGTTGCACTTAATTCCAGCTGTGAGAAGGGTCTTCACTTTTGAACAATTGGAGAGTGTTCTGTGCTGATACTCTCAAAACAAAAATATAATTGAGAGATCTCTGGACAACTCCTACAGTTCTTAAATTTTTATTAGTCATTATTATTATTATTATTATTACTTATTTAGTATTAATGAAGCCATTGCATGTGCTATGAAATGTATGAATGCTAGAATACAATTTAAGGAAGTAAATCTTTACTTCTACATTCACAAGAAAGAATGTGGATTGGAAGACTAGTACACAAGGTTATTTCACCCCAAAGTTATCGTGCTATCTTGTTTTTATTCATGATTTTGATTCAAAAGTTCTGTAATAGGCATAATTTATATTGTAAAATCAACTACCACTTTGTACTCAAACGTTAATTCTCTAAAGCTGACAGAGACTGTACTCAATATCAGTTGTTCAGTTGATTATTCAGAGCCAAAGAATTGATTTTCACCATTGTACTATTGTCATGAATCATGTTTTTTGCCTGTTGTTTACCCTCATTTTAAAAGCTGTAGAGTTTATATTTTCTTTAAAATATTACTATTAAACGTTGCCCATAATTTCCTGAAAATGTTTAAAAAATAACACATTGTGATGAGGAGCGGGCTAACCAGGTAAGTGCATTTAGACTTGCTAATGAACCAAGTTACAGTCTCATGAACCACATGGTGACTAAGAGTCAACTGTTACTCCATTTCCTGGGAACTTGAGGTCCTCTTCTCACATCCAGATTCACCTGTTAAATACAGATTTCACATACATGCATGTAGATAAAATATATATGTAAATAAGATGAATAAATCCAAAAGAAAATGGAGCATCCATCTGACACAGAGTTTCTACCTTTTAATATGTATGACAAGGAACTGAAATCAGTAACTCCGAAGTGTCTGTGATAATTGTTATTGCATTTTCTCATTAAAATAGGTATAAAATTGATCTGAGACAGGTTAATTTATTGAATCATTTAAAATACATTTAAATCAAACAGAAGATGTAGGAAAGAAAGTTAAAGTAATTTAATTTGATAAGAACTGATCGTAAACATAATAAAGCATCATTGTTTAAACACTATCTTACAACTTTGGGAAAGGAAGCAACTGCTTTTTTTCAGAAAAGGTTTGAAGTAACATTAAAAAAATTAAAGAGAAATGAGGAATCATATTTGAGCTGTAGTGTACAATTTTATCATGTCATATACTGCTGTACCTGGGAATAAATTTGTACTTGCTGTACATGTACAATTTTATTTTCATTTACTGTTGCAGGTTGACTCAACGCAGACCTTATTTTTGAATACAAATATATTATTTTTGAATTCAAATATATTATGTTTTATTAGCAAACTGTCCCCTATCATTTACCCACAACTCAGTTTGTATAAAGACAGTTTATATTAATCATAAATATAAAAGATCTATGTTAATTAATGACACAAGCATTTAATTTTTAGTGCATGAATATTCTATTTAGTCTTATTTTAGCAAAAGAGACATAGTTAAAAATAACATATAGTTTACAATTAAATTTTGGTAATAAACACTTGTGTAAATTTGACATTTTACACAAATACATAGAAAGTTTAATTATGTTTGGTAAATACTATTATAAGGTATTGTAGAAGTTGTGACCCCCTAATATATTTATGTATCTAATCAATTCATTTGATACTTTAAACAAATAAAAGATTAATTATACTTCATAAATATTACATATCTTTTCCACAAACATGACAGAAACCACATTCCAACAAGGATTAGTCAAAATAAAAATACTTATGTATCTAATATCCAGCTCAACCTAAAATTTTTTCTGAGCAGTTTTCTCTAGTGGTCCATTTTCTTTGTGAATGGCTATCTTATTAATTATAATACTTTACTGCCATCAGCTGACAACAGTTGCCCCCAATATATTCTGTTGATATTTCAGTTATTCTAATGAGACTCTATTTCCCTCTAAAACACAAAATTATGCCAAAATATAAGTTTTGCTTTTCTCTTTATTTCTTAAGCAACCATAAAATCATTTACAAACAGAATCTGATGGATCCTTCTCATGGGGTAGCAATCTCAAATATTCCTATTAAATGACTGGAGACTGAAAGCCCTTAATACAAACATTGCTAAACAGGATTTCTTCTAAGTAAAATCCAACAGAACTAGAAATGTATTGAGAAGCTACAGGGTCCAGGATAAGTGTAAACATGGGTAAAGCATAGGAAAATGTTAACCACAGACACAGTCTTTCAATTCATTGAATTTTAATACATATCCAATCTGTGTTTGATTCACCTTAATCAAATTTCATTTTTAGGTGAAATTTATAAATATTATGGTTGCAGATCATTGAATTCATTCTTCTTTCTTGTACAAGCCTATTTTACACCTTTCAAATGAGCGCCTGATAATCAAGAATATTATATTTTGAATCTCAATCTCTATTACTACTTTTCTACCTACATGGCATATAGATGATCAATGGGGATCTTGAATTTATAATTGAGGTAAGGCATTAAGAAGACATGGACTAGAGTATGGAGTGATCATGCCTCATTATGTCTTCAAACACAAATGTTTTATTTGAGCCATAGATATTTTATACTTGTTCAGATCATATACTGATAGACTTAATAGAGAAGAAAAGTAGGACCCATATGAGTGATATCATTGCCTACTACCATATGCAATATCTATTTCCATTCTATAATAGTCATCATATTTTTGGGTACTCTTCTATCATTTTCTTTAATGAAGGTAAGAATTGGTCATAGGAAATTTCCGGGTTGAAGCAGTTTTAACTGTTCTTCACTTTCATCATACAACTCCTTTAAGTATTACCATAGAATATGAATCACCAGTTCATTTTCTATTGTATATCCAATTATATTCAATTACTCTTTTTGTTTGTTTGAGTCCCTCTTGTCAGAGGAGTGATGCTTATTGGAAATACAGACTGGTCTGTCTTCCCTTCAGATTCATCCTCAGCTCTCTCCATGATATAGTTTAAGTAAATGCAGTATGAACATGAGAGTATTTTATATACACACATAAATTAAATTATTATTATTGTTTAAAGTTTTAAAACTTCAAGTGTAAACACACCCACATATTGTATGTCCAATGACCAGATTTTTTTGAACATATTAAATCAGAAAAGATGTGAAAATATATTTTATTACACTGTAACTAATTTTGTAGATTTGCATACTGCCACATTTGAAATGAGACTGAAAATGAAACATAATATGAAGGAAATAAGCCATGAAAAATTATGTGATTGCTATAAAAAGAAATTATTGTCACAATATTAATTGCTTTGCATTAAAAATGTTCTTTGAAGATACTGAGTGCATTTTTCATCAAACTGAAAAATTATTTCATTCTAGTATAATGACAACATAGGTTTAAATATAATTATGGTTATAGTTAATAGATCATTTTGCACAACATTAAGTCTACAAATGCTTTTAAAGGTTTTTTGATGCTGCTGTACTTTTAAACAACTGTGATACAATTAATTTCTACCTTCTAAATAGGCAGCTAATAACCATAGAGGCAGCATTTAGTCAGTCACACTGCTAATATAAAAATAGAGAACAAAGTATGTAAGATATATAAGAAATTTGAATGATTGAAAACTACTCAAATGTGCATATGAATAGAAAAAACCATGAACTGTTATTTTGACTATGTTCCAATTTGACAAAGTGATAAAGAACACATAATCCAGTCTGTGGTGAAGGCCTAATGAATTGCATATATAAATTTACTTGCTTGAAATATGGGCTTCATTATTTATACAAATATTATGTTTTACAATATAAATGTGTTTTACCTAATTTTTACCTTATTTTTAAAGGTTTCATTGTTTTTATTCTGTTGTTTCTGTGCAAAATTTGTTACATATATTAAGAAGAATTGAATAAATATTCTACCTTCATGTACTTTGGAATACCTGCAATGCATTGATATGCATCCAACTGTTTTCTAGAAAAATCTTTTTCTTGAATATGATACTACCATTTTTCTCCTATGATTTAAACTTGAACATTTTTAAAATAAACTACCTCTTCTTATCTGGGTGTGGTAGTATTGTTTTAATTGTGGTATGGTTTAAACAGTGTCTATAGGTCAAGCAGCTTAAGCCCATCTTACACTAACTAGGAAGTTGCAGGACAGACTGAGTTACACACACCAAAAAAAATCATTTTTAAAACTAACAAATAGTGTTTAAAGAGAGAAGCTATAAAACAAAGTCCTATTTATCAATGTGTTTAATTAGTATTGGCTCTAGTTATGCTTGTGTTGACCTAGATGAAAAAAACACTTTCAAATATTTTTAATTTTTCAATATTTTTGTTTAAATTGAAATTACTATTTCAAGTCTTCATGCCTTCTGCTTCTTATATTGAAATGTTTTGATACATGAAAATAATTAGCCAATGCAAAAATTTCCTCAGGCTTTATAATTTTTATGATTTGTTATAAATAAGAAAGTCTGGTATCTTTGAAATTGTCAAATACTGCTGTTCAGATGAATTTGTTATCAGGCAGATTGGATCGTTGACCTGATTCTGTTTCCCTCCTCACCTATTGATGGATTGGATTTCTTCAAGAAACATGCCCTGCATGCAGCTGCTACATCTTCTGAATAATGTCTACAGATATGGTTGTCCTCAAAGAACTTATGCTTCATTCTACTAATCTAGTCTTGCATTTTGTAGTTAATATTGATTGATTTGCTCTCCAGGCTCCACTTTTGTTTTCAGTATGGAACTTGAATTGTACTTTTCTTTCTTAAGTAATATTAATGCTCCGATTCTAGTCACTTTCCCTAGAGTGACCCATCACACACAAAAGTGTTTTCTAGCACATTCTCCAAAAATTATGTATATGTGTGTGTGTATGTGTGTGTGTGTGTGTGTACACATATATATACACAAACATATATGCCTTCTGGGATATGGTTGATCTGGAAATGAAGCCAGCACATAAATACACAAGTAAACTAGAATCAAAAAGAATGAGAAAAACTCGCATTCAAAATTAAAATATTAAAATATTAGATTTGTAAGATGATGACTGATTTATGCTAAATGTACAAGATAAATGGCATCATGAACAATTTTGGACAGCAAAGCACACTTAAGTGAAACTTTATAAAACAATGATAGAAGAAAAATTATGTTTGGGTTGCCATGTCAGTATGTTGTAAGCAAATGAGGGAAGCTACTTTCTGTGTGTAGAAAAATGAATTGGTGACACTGGATTTATATCACCAGAAGTTAGCACTTTCCAAGGAAATGCTTATTATATCATTATAGCAAGAATCCAAATAATACATTAAATTCTTCAGTGTTCCAAGTATTGCAAACTGAGAAACTAAACCTAAAGATTTAAATGTTGTTTTTCCTTTGGATAGATCGATAGATATTGGGTAAAAACAGAAACAAACAGAGAAACCAGTAAACTGACAGATACTTTCTAATCTAATAAATTTATTGGGGGAATCAAGATAAAATATTTGTAACTGACAGTCCTGGCTATTACAAAGTGATACATTTGAATAGAATACAATTTCTAAAGTAATATTTAGAAGAATGATTCTCAGTCTTGCATTAGTTAGCAGATGCTGAAAATGATGAGGTTGAAGGTGAGATATTAACTTTTCACTATCTTTAGAATAAACTAGAGGTGAAACAATATTTAGGTTTGATAAGTAATAAATTCTGACCTATGATCAGCATTAAGGAGAACAAAATTTTCTCTGTAGATAAATCAAGCTAATTATAAAACTATAAAAATGTAACTAATTTTGATGGCAACTCCCACCTTCAATTCAGAATAGAGGAGCATGAAAATCTCAAAAAGACTGAATTTTAAGCAAAAGAAGCACACATAATTGAGCCAAAAGTAAGATGTGTTTATCTTCAAGTGTGAATATTTTCTGCTCTCTGTTTTTTTTTTTTTTTTTTTTTTTGTCACTTACCTAAGGAGTAGTAGATATAATAGAGACAGCTTAGTCAATAACTTACAGCTAAGTTAGGCAATTTTCCAAATAATATCATTTGAGCAATAACCATAGAAAGTTCACTAAAATGTATCCCCAGTGAATAATTTCATTGTCTTAGTTAGGGTTTCTATCACTATGAAGAAACAACCTGACCATGTCAACTCATATAAAAGGAAACAATTAATTGAGCTGACATCTCACAGTTGAAAGGTTTGGTCCATTATCATCATGGTGAGGAGTATGATGTTAGCAGGCATAGTGGTTCTGGAAAAGGAACAGCTACATATTGATCCCAGAGGCAACAGAAAGTGGTCTGTCACTGGACTGGGATGAGCATATACAAAATTTCAAAGCACATCTCTATAGTCACAAACTTCTGTCAATAATTTCCCCTCAATTGCAGCAAGACCACACCTCCTAATAGTGGCACTCTCTTTGGAGAATTTTGTTATTGTTGTTGTTAAACCACAATAACAATTAATAACAGTGACTTTGAAAATGAGTTATTTAGTCTTTATATATAAATATATGCCAATATTAAAGAATTACTGTGGGGATATGTTCCAAATTTAATAAAAAAAATGTCTGAGATGTCAGAGGAATCTACCCACAGTCAGTCTAGGAGGATCAGACAATGGTAACACACCTTTAATCCCAGAACAAGGAATATTCAGGAGTAGTGACCTAAACCCATAAAATCTGAATTTGATGTCATTTTTTAGTTTACAGAAGGAGCTCCAGGGTCCCAGGCAGGCAGTGGTGGCACACATTATTAGTCCAAAGCACTTGGAAAGCAGAGGCAAGAGAATCTCTGTGAGTTCACAACCACCCTGGTCTTTAAAGCAAGTTCTAGAACAGCCAGGATTGTTACACAGTAAACTCTGTCTGGAAAACAAAAAGACAGGAAAAGGTAGATCTGTCCTCTGACATTTCAGACTGTTTTTATTAAATTTGAAACATATCCCCACAAGTTACTTATGTAGAAATATTTCAAAAATCAACATAATTTAACTTGATCTTTGAAAGTTACTATAAAGCTTTTGATTGGATTTTTACTATATTTTTACTTTATCCATTTTAAGATATTGCAAAACTATTGGAGAGAAAAAAAATGCAATATGTCAGTGAATAATACTTCCTAAATATCTAATATTGCGTTTAAACAGTTTGAATGTTGAACTAGGGAGTAAGATATAGAAAAAGATTTCTGGCCTGTCTGGCTGGTGGTCCAGACCTACAGACGTGCAGTCCCAGACTGCCTAGCTCCATGATCCAGACATGATGCCTGCTGCATAGCCCCCCAACAATGACTCAGAAACTTATATTAATTACATGCTGCTTGCTCTATAACTCAGGAATTTTGCTAGCTAGCTCTTGTATTTTAATTCAACCCCTTTCCATTAATCTGTCTTGCCACATGTCCTGTGGCTTATCTATTATTTCCTTACATGTTGCTTCTTGGGTGGCTAGATTGTGTCTCTTTCTGACTCTGTCCTCCTTCCCTATCTATGCTCTCATTTACTGCCTACTTCTAAAGTACCTGCCATAGGCCAAAACAATCCTTTTATTTAAAAATGATATTCACAGCATACATAAAGACATTCCAATATCATTTCTCCCTTTATCTCTAATTAAAATGGTAGGTTTTAATTTTAATAAAGCAAAATTACACAACCAAAACAGCTATTGAGTAAGAATTACAGTTGCAAAACTAGTCTATTTGTATTCAGCTAAATTAAAGACAATATTCTATCACCTACTTTATCCTTATGAGTATAGAGCTTTATATCTAATATACCTTTTAAAATAACTAAAAAACCTATATTCATATCTAATCTTCAACTTCATCAAAGACCACAGAAGTATATAATATTACTCAAGTAAACAGGACATATAAACAACTTACTAAATCTAGAAATGACATAGATAATGCCTGGCTGTATGGCCAGTCACCCAAAACTCCTTTGTAATGTTGGAGCATCCATCTTCAGCCTACAGGTCTAGAGTCTCTGGCATACCTTTTGGTGAAGTAGGAAATTTGAAGGCATGCTCTGCCTATTCTGGAATTATCTGTCAGTCATTTCTCCTTGTGTCCTGAAGTATGTCTGGCAGTTCTCTCTGTCAAGGAGAAACTTGAAGGATCATCTCAGTTTGTTCTGACAAAGTTCAAAGCTTACTTTTCTATGGGTTCCGCAGGTCCACTTTATACAGCATACTGTCAGGCAGTCAATACAAGAACAGTTTCTTGTTCAGTGGCTAACCATTGCCACAAAGAAAGTAAATACCACATGAAATATTTTTGATGCCCATTATTCTGTTGAAGGAGATTGTTGCTGCCAGTGGTAGACCTGTTTCACTGTCTAGAAAACTCCAAGTTCTTAAAATATTTTAAATGTCATATTATGTAGGTCTTTGATGTGTTTAAAGACTGACTATCTAACAGAAATACATCTATTTTTGTATTCCCAAAACATCTAATATTACACATTACAATTTTAAAGGAATTGCATAAGCTAAACAAGAGTAAAAATATACATACAGTATAACAAAATTGACCTTAAATTTTTATCAATAAACCAAAATTCATACCAATGTAAAATATTTTGAGATTAACAGCTTGTTTTTGGATTAAAGTAAATAATCTTTTTTTTTAATAATTCCTATATTATATTCCCCCTTTTTTTTCTTAGAAAGAGATTGACTAACTATTAGACAATTATAATGAAAACAAATACTTATAAACAATATTTTGGGAATCAGGGCATAACTTTCCATTACTACTTCCTACTGATTGAGGGAGTCTGGCAATCTTACAAGCTCCTGAGGCTTGACATATTAGTCTGCAGCCTTGAAGCTGATGTGGCCACACTTCTTATGAGAGATTTTTCAAGTGGCCTTGGCTGAAGACAACATAAGAGCCTGGATACAATCCACAGGTTCTCATCTTCTGTGGAAACATAAACAAAAAAAAGAACCTTTTTTCCAAAGCAACGTATCCTTAGACACAAATTTCAGTTAAGATAACCTTTAAAATATATGTTTGTTTAGCTTAGCAGCCTTTGCAATCAAATGTCTTTCTGCAGCTAGCTTATTAACAGTTAAAGACTTAAAAGAAAGCACAATAACCATAATCCAGATTCTTTGTGTATTTTTCATCTTTATGTGGCTTATTATTTTTATTACTCTTTTTTAAAGAACTTTCTCTATCTTCTTTCTTTTCTCTCCCAGTATACATATTTTTTCACACACATTGTAACCCATTTAGAGGTTTTATCCATCTGAATTTGGTTTATTAAGTATCTATCATTAGATAACAAGAAGAGCTTTCAAAATTCTAGCCTGTAAGGTGCTGCTTTGACTGATGACTCACACCCTGCTGGGCTTTTGGCATGGTGGAAATACTGGAGCCATGCTTATCTTTCCTATTCTGAGAAGCAATATTAAATATTGTGAAACTTTTTACCATCCCAACTCTGGGGAATCTTTGGGTTCACAATGACACAAAGTAGAGCACTGCTCCCTACCACCCACTCCACTTAAATATTTTGCAGTAGGGCCTCTTAAATGGCCATACAGTTTTTGAAAATAAAGCTGAGTTAGGAAATCTCTTTTAAAGAAACCAGGCATCTGCTCACCACCATCAAATAGAGCCACCCCAGAAAATGTTGCTACCAATAAAATGTCTTTGACTCTGTTTCCTTTTTGTTCAATATAAACAGAAACATTAAATCTATCATATTCAGCCTGTTGCTTATACCAAGTCTTCTGTGAGACTTTGAAAACTAGCCTTGTAGCTTACACACAAACACATATACAGACACACACACAGAGACACACACATGCACACACACAAATACTCTGCAAACCCACCATTTTGTAATTCAAGCCCAAACACCATGTCATCTCTGTATTATGACCCCATCAGAGACAGAACATGAAGACATTTTTAACTCCTTTTTTTCTGTGCTCTAGAATCCTTTTTATGCTTTCTCAGGCTTTATTGTGGGTATCACGCCCCACATTGGGCACCATTTGTAGAAAGAGGTTTCTGGCCTGTCTGGCTAATGCTCCAGACCACAGACCTCCATTCACAGACTGCTTAGCCCCATGATCCAGACTTGCTGCTTAGTGCCCCAACTATGACTTAGATACTTATGTTAATTATATGCTGTTTGGTCTACGGCTCAAGTATATTGCAAGCTAGCTCTTGTATCTTTATTCAACCTCTTTCCATTAATCTGTCCTGCCACATGGCCCATGGCTTATCTATTATTTCCTTACATGTTGCTTCTTGGGTGGCTGTATTGTGTCTCTTTATGGCTCTGCCCTTCTTCCCCAAGCTATGCTCTGACTTCCTGCCTACTTCTAAGGTGCCTGCCATAGGACAAAATAGTTCTTTAATTTCACAGCATACAAAAAGACATTCCCACATCACTAAGATGTTACAAAAAATAACCAACATATTCAAATAAAATATTAAATAAATGGATTCATGTTCTAATTAATAAAGAGCAAAATCCAGGTGTGATCTTTTGTGACAATATACTTTAGAAAATTAGACAATTAATTGTAATAAATGTATTATTTAAAAGTGTTGGTGGCCATTTCAAAGAGCAACAGTTGGCAATTGACTCCAGGGAATCATCCCACAAAGAGAGAAAACCCTTATGGACCAATCTGGGATAGGCAAGGCCCTGAGAGCCTAGGCCCCAGAATGATTTCTCTGCTATTGCTTTGCCTGTGCATCTTTGCCACTGACCTTTTTCTCCAGTACTTGGCATGTTGTAAACAGATGGGGGAGACATCCAGTTCTTTTAAGGTGTATGATTATCTTTTGGAAATATACTATTCTACAAAAACAAAATGACAACAATAACATTTTAGATATGTATGATTATGGAAATGATTTCACTATAAGCTGTCATGTTTAACTGAAGTATTGATTTCATACATTAGTGTCAGCTTAAATAAAATTTTGATGATTGAGGGTTTTGAATAAGTATAGTAAGGAATTATAATAGAAGTTAGTTTAGTGGGAAAATTAGCATAGGTAAAGGTAGGTTAAAATGTTGCCCCTGCCTTTGATAAAGCAGAGACTACAGAGGGAAAAGCAGTGTCAAAAAGCTAGAAATGAGTTTATACTAAGAAGCCACCTAAACTGTGGCTTAGGATGATGATTAAGAAAAACAGTTGGTTCCAAGTAGCCCAGATAGTTTGATTTCTGATAATCTTAATTTTGAGAGATGTGTTCACTGCCTTTGGGGTGCATTAGAGCTGAAACAAAGCCTTGAGAATAACTTAAATTTAGACTAAAATGTTTTTTTTCAAATCTCATTCATGAGAAAAAACCAAAAAGATAGCATACATTTATAGGAAGGCACAAGGCTGTATGTGGGACTCACTGATATCAAGGATCTAAAACAAGCAGCTCAGTTTTTAGTAGTGGATGTATCACTCCTGCTGGGGTAAACTGGTGCCAAAAGCAATGTTTAATTCCTTTTGTCCATTTCTACCCTCAGGCTTCTGATATTAAAAAAAAAAAAAAATACAAAACAGAACAACAACAAAAAACCCACCTGCTGATTTAATGTGTGTGCACCCTGAAGATTTAAAATAGATCTATCTGTTACGTTTTTATGATTTTTGATTATTCTAAGATTTTTTTTATAAGATTACTTTAAGATAAATAATAGTTTGTTCCCTTCTTTGTAACTGAAAAAATGCAGCCTGCCAGTGAAGGAACTAACTGAAAAAAAAAAATGTTGTTTGATTATACTCTGTTAATCTATATCAAGTCATTTGAACATGAATGTATGTGGGGTCTTGGGATTTTTAATTTGTTTTAATCTTGTAAGGCAAATGGAAAAGGAAGTATTTTATTTGTATTCATTGTAATTATTCATTTGAGAAATAGAATGTAACCACATTGTTATTTTTTATATTTATTGAAATATTCTACTGGGGCATAGAAGGGAAAATAAATTTAGTTATAAGAAAAGCATTATGAATAATAAAAAGTGATCACCAGGAAAGACGTAAAGGAAGAATGATAAGAATAAAGAAAATGTAAGAAAGAAACGATCAAGAGTGTGCTTGTCCTTTCTCTTACTCCTTCAGATAATAAATTCTTAGTTTGTGTATCCCATCAAGCCACAATCCGATGACACAGATGCTTTTAATATGATTTAGACAGTTCTCATACACTGTGAATTGCTTGCAGTTATCAGCAATCATATTAAACTTTCTTAGTAGCTACAATGCTTTAGGAGTCAGATAAAATATATTAAAATTAGAATGTAACAAATAAATAAAATAAAATGTGTATACCTTCTAGGTAGTTCAATTGATATTGGTATGTCTGAATATAAATTTTGTAATTAATAAATAGCAATAAAATTGTGAGTTGTCCAAGATAGAACTATGATTTATTTTGTAAAATGTGTTAAGCCATGTCTTATTTAAATTTATTACTGAAATAGTAAATTTCCTTGTACTTTGTATATCTAACACTGTAACAAAAAAGCTGTCTTTTAATAATCTTTTAAATAACAAATTATTATATCTATTTTCATGCTTATAAAGCAATTATATATATTAAACAAATAAGTATTAAAAGACACATATTCTAACTTTTCTAGCTTCATTTCCTCTTTAACATTCTTTAGCAAATATGCAAGGCATTAAAACAAAATATTCAATATCATATACTGAAATATCTCCAGCAGTTGATTAATTGCTTGATTAATATTTCTGAAAGCATTTTTATTTCCCATTATTACTTAATATGAGTTGGAAAATTTTAACAACATATGTAACTTGTTATTTTTTGATATATTTATCTTTAATTATATTTTCATGAGTGTTTTGCCTGAATGTATGTTTATCAGATGTCTGGTCCCTTGGAAGACAGAAAGGTTTATCAGATCTCCTTGAATTGGTGTTACAAATTGTATTGTGATTAAATCTGAGACTAAATACTCTGAAAGACTAACAGGTGCTCTTAATCATTAGATATCTTTCCAGGCCCATAGTTTGTCATTTCTTCAAAGAGAAATGGAGTCTTGTGTGTCATTGATAATTCTGCTAACATAAACACAGCCACATAGATTTAAAAACATTTTAGAGCATTTTATTTGTTCAAGGAATATTGAAGATTTTGGAATTTGAAACAAAAATCTGAATACTGTGGGCAGATCTAAATGGATAATTCTGGTAAAATCTTGAATGATAAGAAAGTAGAAAGAAAACTAGCACTGGAAGAGTCTCCTAAGTTATCAGAAAAGTTATTTCAGGAACTGTGTGTGATAAGGTTCATTAGAATTACATTTTCACTGAGAATCTGGCTTCACTCGGCAAATGTACTGAGAAAAATTAGTGAAGTTAAAGTTACAGCAGGAGAGTTTTCAGGCAGGACAAAGTTAAGTCTGCTGCTAGGGAAGCTGCTCTGATTGATATAGATCTGTGCCATTGTAGAAAAGCACCATGTTGAGCTGTGGTAATCGAATCAATCCTGTTTCCTTGGGGTGAGTACAAAGAAGCCCAGTGAGGCTGGGCTACATCTTGAGCTGGTAGCACAACTTTGTAATGTCACAAGAATTGGCTAAATAATAATGGTTTTCAAAACTTGACAAAAGTAATATTGAAGTTGACATCCCAATTCGTGCCCTTAAAAAGAGTCCCTGGAATGGTACTTTGTTAATTTGCAAAGTGGAATCCTTAAATGTAGAGGAAAACATAGGATATCAGAAATTATGAGAAAGTGAGTGAAGACAGGCTAAGTATAAAAGTAAATGTGTGTGTTATAATCTGAGATAAATATGCATTATCTGCCCTTTTATTTTGACAGTTTTTAAAGAATTTTTCCAAGCCCATTCAATTTTTCTGTAAACGCCACAATTTTTATTATCTTTATAGTTAAACTAACAGTTTTGTATGTTCTTTACTTTTCTCATTTTTATTTACAAATTGAAAGGCTACTTCCATTTTATACTTATTGTAAATAATGCAGTAGTAAAAATTATTATTAAAGTATGCCTTTGGAAAGATTTGGGTTGTTAGAATATAAACGCCAGTGTAGTATAGCTAGACCATGTATTTGTTGTATTTTCAGTACCTTTGAGAAGCCTTCACATTGCTTTCCATGATAGCTATATCAAGTTGCCAATCCATCAACCATAAACAAGGGTTTCTGTATCCCAAATCTTCCCAACCTCTTGCTGTGTGCACTCATACTAGAGTGCTATTGATGGAAGAATACTTTTAATTTATATTCACTCTCTTCTTTTTAACTACTAGAATGTTAAATACTCTTTCAAATATTTTCCCATCTGAAGAAATATTCAGATTTTAGGTTGATTTGTAAAATTTACAGCAGTAAAAATTTTTTATTGTATGTTTTATTCCATGATTGATAAAGGAATTAATTTTTAAAAAAATCTCTGTACCACCGAATGTGATTACTTTGATTTTAAATAATTTCCCAAGCAATATTTAAATATTTTGTATGTTTATACATTTAGTTATGTCCAGTAAATTAAAGCATACAGAATTATCTATCACACTCCAGAATTAATTCACCTGGCTGAATAAAGTAACAACATTAATATAAATCTTCTAGATACTTATTAAGCAGCCTAGCAATGTGTTAATAATTTTATTAATCACACCTAAAGTAAGCTTATAGTAATTAGAATAAAAAATGAGAAGTGTCTTGTTTTAATTGCACTTAAATCACTTAAATTGTTTTGCCTACCAAATTTGCAAAATTATATACTTTAATTTGAATTGCTTTTTAATTTATTTAGAAAACTTCTGGTTTTTGTCCTTTTCTATCCCCGACCTTCTCTCCGCCTTTTTTATTTCTTATATACCCACATCTCACACATGTAATTTTTATTACAAAAAGTGTTATGTCAGTATAATGGAACAAGTATCGACCAAAAACTTTTCTGTAAATAATGTATAAAATTTTATTCTTAGTGAGAAAACACAGACCCAGTAAGATAAATATGGTATGTGAATATTAGATGTTAAATAAATAGCTATAAAGCTATAGCTAATCTACCGAGAGTGAATGGGTAAAGAGGAGGCCTCTAGGGAATGCATGGCCTTCTCTGGGAAAAGAAAAACATTTTATGGGTTGAGCAGGGTGGTTTGGGATGGCCAAAGTTAGATCAAGTGGGGAAGTGAACAGTGTAAGAGGATGATTCTCTGATTCTTTTTCCTCTTCTTGAGGCTCCTATGAGGTTACCAGTATAAGGACTTGTGACTTTTCTTACTGTATCTTATTTTGTCCTTTTTGTCTGTCATCTCTTGGAGGTCTGCTCTTTCTTGGAGCAAAAATAAGAGAAAGTGGATCTGGGGATGAGTGGAGGTGGAAAAAAGGTAGGAGGAGTGGAGGGAGAGAAAACTGTGGCTAGGGTATGTGTATAAGAGAAGAATCTATTCTCATCAAAAAAATTAAAACTCTAGTGATGATAAATTAAAATTATTTCAAAGAAACTACTAGTTTTACATTTTTGGTGCATCGTAAATAACCAAAACATGAGCTAGTCTTAAATTTCTCCTATTAAATGTAAAATCATGTTCATTTTATGAATAAAGAGCATTGTAGTCTATGAATACTAAACTTTCAATGCCTGGTGGCAAAGTTAATAAATCTTACCTTAATTTAAGGAAACATGATACCTATTTTAAATCAACCATTAATATATTTGTTTTGAAATTTCAATAGCACAACTTTATTTACTGTACTGTGCTCCTTTCAAGGTCATATACATTTTCTGACACTCCATCACATCAATCTTTTCTTTTTTGCTCAACACTATTTCAATATATTTTTTGGTGAGAACAAACACTAATAGGGCTTTGTTCACTTTTGCACAATGTTAGGCTTCCTTTCTCTTGTCAAAGGTTGATTTTTACTCATTCATACTGTAGCATTCTAATACTATTTTCTGTTTTCTCCTGCTACCACTGAAAGGTCCCTATGAACGAGAAAATGCTGACTGTTATCAGGTATGTGACCCACTGAGAGTAAACAGAAAACATTCTTCCTTGCTTACCAGCTTCTTAAATTCCAGAAGGAATTTGATGCAAGGCGCTGGGGAAGAAAGGGATCAATGGTGTTGTAACCATGAGGTGAACTCTAGAAACAATAAAACTAAACTGCCAGGAAACATGCCTATAATAGGCGAGACTGTCAGAGGAAAACAAACTATATTCTGCTGGAATTTGAGGCCCATTTCATGGGGGAAAATGCATGCCTGGTCTGTAAGCTTAGTCACTAACCCATTCCTGAAGAAGTTCTAGATTCCAAAGAGGAAACTAATTAATATTTAGCAAAATAAAAATAGCAAAATTAAATTACCTTTCAAATATGTACACTTACATACCTAGACAAAGGTATAAACTTGGTTTTAATCAGCAAAGCCTTTATTAGGAATTAATGACAGTGAACAAAGATAGTCATGACTGACCATGATTCTTAGAGAAGTTATAGCTGAGGGTCTATCCAGCCCAATGAAGAAGATAAAAGTTTGAGAGTAGGATTTTATTTCTCACTCCTACTTTTTTAATTTTATAATTACCTCATCTAAAAGTTATATTAGTCCAATTATAATTTTCAAAACTGTTTTCAACAGTCTTTATATTTATTGCTCATATGTAGTAGACTTAAACTAACATGCTAACATCCTACTCACTAAGGTTTAGAGTCTATCTTAAGGGATGAAGAGATGGCATAATAAGTGTTGTGAAATAAGCATGAAGACCTGAGTTCAGGTCTTCAGCATCCATCCAAAACCCAGGTGTATCATCAACCACGTGTAGGCTTTCCCACCAGTCATGCAAGGAGAACACTGCTAAATGTCGTGGTTAGTATAAAATCCTATGTAAAAGTGCAAGGTAGAGAGTACAAAGGAAGACTGTGGACCCAGACTTCTGGCTTCTATACCCACGCACATGAGTAAGAACACCTATGAACACACATGCACAAGCATAAAAATCACACACACACACACACACACACACACACACACACACACACACACACACACACATACACACACATGAACACACACAAATTCATGTAAAATAAAATGTATTCCTTTCCTCCTTATATGATCTTACTATTCCTTAGTTCTTACACCACTTCAGCAGCATTCTAGTGTGTTATAAGTTGTCCTTAATTTAGCTAGTTCCTCACCACTGTCAGAAAATGTATTATTTTGGCACTACCTATACATAACTTTCAAATGTTCCATTTTTCTCCATTTCCATTAGCTGTATTTATTATGTTCATCAAAGTCTATCGTGTGTTCAGTAACAGTTATATGAATATGAATCCTTTTATAAGAGATCAAAGTCTATTATTTCCCTGTGCAAAATCTCTAAAAGTATTTCTAGTAAAATTAGATTATAGTAAATATTCTGACACATGTTAGGAGGGCCTGGGGCCTTCCTCTGCCAAGAAAACATCTAGAGTCATCACTGTTCAATTCTGCCTGGTTTGTTAGTACTGATTTTCTTTGTTGTCACTGTGTCTTCTTCCTGGGGCATCATTTCTCTAGAAAGTGTACATGACTGTGTCTTCATAATCTTCAGCGAGAATTATGCTCTCTTTGTCTCTAACATATATTATAACATAACTTGAAAAATAGACACATGTCATGTTTTATTACATTAATAATTCTGTGAAGCAAATTACTTGTTTATTTCCTGTAACTATTACATCCTAATTTTGCAATGCAAGGAATTAGAGATAGTTGTAAGACAAAATCTTGGATAGCATATTCAATGATACAGCCATGGCATTTAATAAAATGATCAAAACACTATAAGAAATATTAATAAATATTTTCCAGAGAATGTTGGTAAGTTATCAAAAGTAGTAAAATCTGAGGGATCTTTATCAAAAGAAAGTCAGCAAATTTATAAAATAAGATCCTTAAGAAGTCTGTACTTATTAGTCTATTGATTAATGTGTGCTAAGCATTAAGTAATAGATATTAGCTCATTTGCCCCTGAAACTAACCTGTGAGGAAGATAATGGCTTTATTTTTATATCTCAGGAAGCAGTTATACAGCATCTAATTCATTTAGGCATAATGTATTACGAAGTTATTGATCAGATAATTTAGATTCTCTTCTGCATTGTAGTTCTACTTTAATTGAGAATGTGAAACAGAGTGCATCTATAGGTTCATGCCGTCAGTGAATATATTCAGCATTTCAAATGAAGAGCTGTGGTTTTCATGTCACTCACTGCTTGTCCACTTACTAAAGGAAAAGAAAATGAAAGAAATTCATCATAAGAAAACTGGAACACATTTAAAATGGTAAAAAGGGGAATATCCTGAAGCCTTCATGCCTTTATGATTATAGGAGTCACTATTCACATATCTGCAGCAAGATACCTCATATTTCATTTTGACATGTTAATGTCATATTTATTGAAATAGGAGTGAATGGATCATAAAAGCAAAAATTTAACTTGTTTTCTTAAAATCGGGAAAATAATTGATATTTTGACAAAGGTCAGACAGAAATTAAACTCATAACACCGAAAAGCAGAACAAACATTAAAATAAGCATAAATTTCAATGCCATGAATATTAAAATCCTTAACAATAAAACAGAATTTAGTAATGAAATATATATTAAAACAACTTATAATAACAAATTATTTTCTATCTACAGAATTAATACAAATATATTAGGACTTTACTGGTTGGGGAATGCTTTTGTGATTTGCCTCTGTTACATGACAGTGTTCCCAAGTATATTTTAAATTTTCAAAAAAGTCACATTATAGTTTATTTGCCATGAAAATCAATTATTTAATTTAAATATAAAATTTAAGTCTAAATAACTCTTGGATTTTAAAACTAACCTAGCTAGTAAGAGCTACAATATTTAAGAAATGCCTGAAAACACTTCTGGACACAAAGGTGAATATAAAATATTTGGAAGCTCAACTCAATGACTGTGTTTCTAGACATTTGTCAATATTTGTTCTGATTGCTAAAAATTATACACCACACTTTACTGTAGAATTATTTTGAGATCTGAAGCTGAGGGACCGTCTCAGTATCAAAGAGCATACTGTGCTCTCACAGAGGAAGGCATTCCATTCATATGCCAGGTTTCTCACAACTTCCAGGGATCTCAATGCCATCCTGGGCCTCACTTGCATTTTTCCACAAAATAGTCCACACCTATACACGTAGAAAAAGGCAAAATAATTTTTTAAGTTGTAATCATGAAACACCATGATAGTGACTAAAAAGACGGCTCAATGGCTAAAAACCTTAGCTCGTCAAGATGGGAACATAAGTTTGGATCCCCAGAACCATAAAATGTTTGGCATGGGGTCTCTGCCTGCAATGCCACCACTTTAAGGAAAGGGAGAGGTGTTTTCCAAGCCAGCCAGATTATCTCTAACCGTTCACTTCAAACTACTGAAGTAGCTTGACAGAAACCCAAAAGATGAAACGCAGAGAGCAAGACACCCATAACCCTCTCTGCCTTTGGCATACAAATTCACAGGCTAAAGTACAATTACATGCATGCAGTTACACATCAACAAATGATAAAAAACAGAGCCTCAATACACTTTTCATGCACACACACATACACACACACCACACACCACACACACACACACACACACACACACACACAAATTTGAGCACATGCACACAGAAATATCAACACAAACTTGAAATGATCTATTCCTTTTAGCTTCCCAGTGCATATTTTAATGCAAACATAAGCACTAACAACATGCAGTGTAATATGGCACCCATCGATAGAATTTTTAAGTGTTAAATGCTAACAGTTGCAAGATAAATTTCTTTATGAACAGCAGAGTTTGGAGCTGCTTATAAGATACTCATATTCTGGTTTAACTAGTAAAAGTGAGGAGTATTTCTCCCCCTTCTTTTTTTATGTTGTGGATATATGGAACTACAGGTGTTTCATATGGATTCGGTCACTTTTTATAAACTATGTTCTTTGTAGCTGTGTTCATATAACAAGAATAAGGATCAGGCTATCTCAGTTTATAGTAATATTTCCAAACTTATTAAGCTTTTAAAATCAAATAAACTACATAAATCTCTACATATATCAGTTTTCTCTAAGCCAAAATAGTCAAAGATGTCCCTAAACTCCATGCAATTGCTATAACAATGTAATAATGAATTGCTTCAGATGTGAAGACCGTTATATTTCAAATAAAAGAAGAACTCTGATTATTTAACTATGGCACCAATTTTACTATATATAGAACTTCCCATGAAGCCTAAGAGAGTCATCTACATGGTGGCATCTTCAGCAGTTGAACAGAAGGCCATTGAAAAGTTGAACCGAATTGTCTTCCCTATCCTTTCCTGTAGAAAGCCTCAGAATTATTATCATTTTTATTTTCTACAAATATTATTTAGACTGATAATCAGTGATGAGATGAAGTGAAGAAATTCTGTTGGACTCCTGTACAGACAATCAAGACAAAAATAATACAAAACAACAAAAAAAAACAGTTTTATTTTTAAGTCACATGGTAAAACACAACAGCTAGTTTTTATAAAACATATTTCTCACATTTTACAATTATGATCCAGAATAAGCAATAAATTTACAGATTTTTCATTTCTGTTTTGTGGTTGGGATGATTAAGAGCAAAACCTGAAAACCTGTTTTGGAGCCAGTTCATGTTAGCAAGTTGTTCAAAATGTTTAACAACTGTTAACTCTTTCCTATGTCTTAAGAAGTCTAGTAATTATCTATTAAGAGTCATGTAATGAAAAGTTGGACTGGGTTTAGATGAAGATTCAGCAGGTGAGTTGCTTATTCCAATCATAACTATCAAGATTTGGGTCCTCATAACCCAGATAAAAACTGCATCGACATGACAATCCTCTTCTAATCTCATTTCTGTGAGGCAGAAACCAGTACTCACAGAATCACTGTGGGTTTCAGATTAGACACAACAGTGTACTCCAACTTCAACAAAGACTGCCTGAATATATAAGATGGAGATTTATCACACATACATCTATGCACACTACAGTTATATTACATATGAAAAACTGAAGATTTCCATTAATAATTTAAAGAGCTATTTTCTGTAATACTATGCCTGTTAATGGCATGACAATTTAAGAAAAATGTGAATATATTTGAAAAATCAGAGATAAATTTGAGTTAATAGTTATTAAAATAACATAAGCCATTTATAAATAAAGATAAAAATGATGCAACAGAGAATCATGGGATAATTCTTTCAGGAGATTTTAAATACTAAACACAGAAAATCTACTCTTTTGTCCTTTGACGATTTAAAATAGAAACTTTATATATCCCAAAGTGATCTTGATACTGTCATCTTCTTTAAGATATCATCCAAGTGCTGAGGTTAGGGTTAGACTTAGAGTTAGAGATATGGATAGGGGTTTAGGGTTGGGGTTACGATTAGGGTTAGGTTTAGGATTAGGATTAATGTATTAGGGTTAGGGTTAGGATTAAGGTCATGGTTATGGTTAGGATTAAGGATATACCTAGCTTCCCTTTCCCTTTGTCCCCTTGATAACCTTCTATATATGCCTCCCTGTTCTCCTTCTAGCACAGAGACTCATTTTGACTATTTTTATTCCATGCATATACATATGTTAGATATGTGTGGTAGCTTATCACTCTGCCCATGAACTGGGCTGTCAGGCCCAACAGAAGCGATACATTTTTCCTTGTAAGGGAGTAGCAATATTACTCTTTAAAAATTTTTTGTAATCCAGAATGGCCTTGAATTTGTGAATCTTTTGTTCTGTCTCCATTAGCAAATTCTATCTGCATGTGCCACAACCAGACATCTAGATGTCTAAAGCAGAAGGAAAGACTATCCAGAAAAAAAGAAAATTACTAGAAAAGAAAATTTTGACCTAATGGTTCCAATATTCTCTATAGGACAATATCTCACTACCTAAACATCTATATTTCTTTACTTCTAATAAAAGTTGTAGCCCCCAACTTAATTATAAATCAAAGCTGACTTTGGAGTTGGAGTGTAGCTCTCTCTAAATCCAAACATTCTTAAAAATAAATTTCTTTCTCATATCAGAAGAGCCTCTTTGTCTGGGACAGAAGAAAACCAAAAACCTAGAGAATGTTGTCAAAAATATATTTTACCTCACATTTATTCTTGACTCTTAGAAATCTTTCTGTAGATATAACGCTATCCTAAAATTTACATCTTCCACTTTGATACTAAAAATGTTTAAATTTTCCACAGTGAACAATAAATTTTCCTAACAGTAATCTTTTAAGTTTTCAAAAGGAAGATGGGGCCACAGAACAATAATTCTACCTGTACCATAATGATGCCATTGAGCCGATAAACGCTATTCAATAATCAGCTTTGAACTACAAACTATTCAGAAGAGTTCCGAAGTAGCTAGATAAAATAATCCATCCTTTTATACCTCTAGTCAGAGCTGTAGATAAGCTTTAGTTATTGCTATTATTCTGAGACAGCTAGTTTAATAAGACTTAACCATTGTTTTATTTTTTTTTTACAGTATCCCAAAGAGATAGCTTTACCCCCTAGACAGAAAAAAGGTCGTTTTGAGAAAATAAAGGCCTTTTTCATAACATTTTATTGTTTTCCCAGATAAATGTCATCTGTTAGGGACTAGTATAAGTTTTACTAGGGTTGGGGGTGAAATAATGTTTAGACTTAGGAATCTCTTTAGGAAAAGAAACAAAAGGAATAGATAAATTGGATAGTACAGATTACTATACCTACTTGTAAAATAATTTAGGAAACTATCCACTTTAGATAATTTGCATTGGCATGGACTAATATATTGATCCAAATGTAAAATTATTTTTATATTTAAGTTTAAGATAATTTGTATATTGATACATATTTGTCATATTTTACTTATGTTCCTTCTTTTGTTTAACATATTTTTATATTAATACAAATGTAAAATTATATTTGTCATACTATATGTATTTTCTCTCTTAGAGAATTTTAAATATACTGATACATATTACAAATATTGCTATCATATAGTACTATAAGTTCTTCCTTTGATTAAGATAACAACTTGGAAGTCATTGTCCCTATACTGTAATCTATTTTATAATGTGATACATTAGTCCTTAAGTTATTTAGGTTGATGAGAATTATAGACTAACATTCAACTATGCATGTCATATTTATAGTCATGTTAGTTTTTCTAGACATACAAAAATATTTATCTGAATAATCAGTTATCTTCACATATTTCATAGACCTAGAGAATATATCACATAGAAATCTGTTGATGTGACATGATTGCTCCTGATCTCCTCCTGAGAGGATGTTTGGCATTGAAGACACCCCATGTAATTCTTTTTCTTGTTTGCAAATAATGGCCTGTTGAGCCAAAATTGCTTTTGCTTTTTGGAGTAATCTATAACTGTTTATTTAACTATGATCTAGACATTCAGTGTGTTTACTAGTTGATGTTTTTCTTGTTCATGCTATTACTCTTTATTTCTCTGGGACAATACTTGATAATAATTCTTATGAATATAATTTGAATTATGTTTAGAGCATTATTTAGAAAAAAAGAGGGAGTGAAGTGGATATTTTCTCCTACCATAACCTTGGGATATCTGGCTTGATAGAGATAGTGTTTCCTGCCTGGTAAGGGAACATCTTAAAAGGAAAGGGAGAGGATTCCCACACTCTTTTGAGGTGATTGAAAACTGGATAAGATAGGTAGATCCATTCCCTCCTGGTCAGAACAGCAGATGACTACAGATATTCATTCAATTCTATTTTTATGAGTATGTCTCTCCAATTCATATCTTTGTAAATCTCATGTTCCCATTAAACAGACTCACATGGATTGCTTGTAAGAGATATGCATATAATAACATACATATGTTATATATGTTATATGTATATATATATATATATATATATGAAGTAGTACGGGCACATATGGTGAAAAAATTAGCTCAAACCAATTTTCAAGGCATGCATGTAACACACTTCCTTAAGAGACAACCTGGAATCTCCCTGAGGGACTAGCAACAAGTTCTGTCAGAGGTCCTGATTGTTGCCAGCCAATAAAGGGTGAGCCCTAAAAGTGATTGGATCAATACATAGCCTGGATGTTGGGAGGAGGATAGAAGATTCTATGAGACTCTTTTCATAACAAAATAAACAAGCCATCCATTTACTTTTCACCTCCTGACTCCCAGTATCTGAGCCATTGATGCTGCATCTTTTTTTTTTTATTTTTGGGTTATATTTCTTTATTAATATAATGTCATCCCCATCAATGGATCCCCCTGCTCCCCCTCTTCCCTAACAATCTCTCCCAGTCAGGCCCCAGCCTCGCTCCTCCTCATCAACCAACCCCCTCCCCCAAAAGGGTAAGAAATCTCAAGGTGGGCCAGCTCAGCACTGTACGTCCACTCCTTTTTGCCTCCTCACCTGAGAGAGCTGTTAGAATCCTAGAGAATAGTAGAAGTAGTAGTAGTAGTAGTAGTAGTAGTAGTAGTAGTAGTAATAGTAGTAGTAGTAGTAGTAGTAGTAGTAGTAGTAGTAGTGTGTATGTTTTTATGTTTTTAAATAGATCCTATTGAATTCATTTAATATCAATTGCATATAGGCTGTTAGAGTTGACCATTTGGTGTTCTTTTGCCTGGGAAGGGCAATATTTCCTGATCTCACTTTTCTTAACATCCTATAATTATTTATAATTACTTTTTTCTTATAGTTAAACAAGTTTATGTGGCTCCCTCTATGAATGCATCCACCTATTTTGCTTTTTGTATCCCTCTTTGTTGCTGTTCCCCATTTTATTTTCCCAGAGGGATCCTTAGATATCTCTCTTAATGTCCTTCTGATCCCAAGCTGTTCACAGGTTGTAGTTTGCAGGCTGGATAATATTTTGTTTTTCTGGGCCTGTGTTACTTTACTCAGGAGGATATCCTCTCAACCCATCCATTTGCCTGCAAATTTTACGATGTCAGTTTTTACTCCTGAGTAGTATTCCATTGTGTAAATGTACCACAATTTGTTAATCCATTCTTTAGTTGAGAGGCATCTAGGTTATTTCCAGGTTCTTGCTATTACAAATAATACTGCTATGAACATTGTTGAGCTAATGCCTTTGGGGTACAAATGTACACCCTTTGGGTATATTCCCAATAGTAGCATTGCTGGATCACTGGGGAGATTAATTCCCAGTTTATTTAGGAACCACCATACTGCTTTCCAAAGTGGTTGTACAATTTAACACTCACACCAACAATGGAGGAGTGTTCCCCTTGCTCTAAATCCTATCCAGCATAGGCTGTCATCTGTGATTTTGATCTTAGTCATTCTGACAGCTGTAAGGTGGTATTTCAAAGTTGTTTTGATTTGCATTTCTCTAATGGCTAACGATGTTGAGTAATTCTTTAAGTGCCTTTCGGTCATTTGTTTATTTTCTATTATGTTTTTAGCTCTGAACCTCAGTTTTTAATTAGGTTATTTGAGTTTTTACCTTTAGTTTCTTGAGTTCTTTATATATTTTAGAGTTCACTCCTTTGTCAGAGGTATTCTCTATAGAGGAACACATACTCAGCCCTAATCTTGGGAGGAGGGAAATGGACCTACTTCAAATGGATACACCAGACTGAACTGACCCACCTTGTGACTCCTTGCCCTTCTTGGAGAATGGATGGGGAAATGGAGAGTAGGGGGAGGCTGAGGGAGAACTCGGAGGGATTGGGAGGAGGAAATAAGGGCAAGCTTGGGGTATACATGAAAAACTTTTAAATAAAAAATATAATTTAAAAAGAATTTTTTGTCTTTCTGATGTATGGTTTCTGAGATTCAAACAGAGAAAGTTGGGCTTGCCAGAAAGTATCTTTACCAATGAGTGATTATCAAATAAGATATAAACTGTAAGAGATGAGGACTTTTTTTTCCCTTGTGTTATGGCTAAGACTCAGCACTTTGGTGAGGCTGTGCCCCTGGAATATGAACTTAAGACTTGTCCATCTGCATTTATTTGTTTATTCTACTCCTTAGGTAGAAAAGAATTCAATGGGAGTTCTGCAGATAAATCTGTAGGACAGCTGGAGTCTATCATTTCCTTCTCTTCTAACAGTATAGATTGTATACTATTGAATTCTACTTTATTATCCTCAGAGAGTATAGATAAAACCTCAACATGGTAGATGCAGGTAATTAATTTATGCTAAGGGCCTTCTTTGTTATTAGAAGAAGGACCAGACTTGTATAAAGACAATTTTTAAAAAAAATCAGCTAATAAAAAAAAAACACAATGATACACCACTACTCAATCATAGTAGCTGATATAAAAGACAAATAAATAGAATGTTATGAAAAATCATTTAAGATCTAGAGAGAATAAAATACATTTATATTGTTATATACTGTTTAGTTAGTATCGCTCTTAGAAAAACAAACAAAAAAAACAAAATAAAAGCAAAAATTGGAGTTTCTTTAATAAACAGTCAATCTACCTAATGGTACATCTTGCATTATTCAAATAATATATTCAGTCATAATAAATTCATAATTTCAAAGTTATAGCATCATTCCTGCATTTACCTCAGCACCATTTATTGTTGATAAAACAAAGGACCAAGCTGGGTAGCCTACAGAAGAAGCTGGGCACACAAAATTGCTTTCATAGAATGAAGTGCAACCTAGAAATGGAATAAATAAAATTCTTTTTCACAGCAAAATGAGAGTACTGAAGAGTATTATGTTCATCTGAATATGGCACATACACATTATTGCAAATATGCAATTATTAATATGTGAAAACTAGAAAGTGGGTGTAAATTTTAAATACTAGATAACAACTCTGGAAAGGATTGTGGAAATGGCAAGTAAAAAGAAATTGGTTACAAAAGAGAAAAATAGTAAGGCAAAAGCAAGTAAGCCTTCTTGTGAAACACATTAGAAAGACAATGGCTCACACTGATGAGTATGTGATAAATAGTTAAATGAGAGGTCAGTAGTTAATTACACAGAAACTAACATTATACACTGTTGATGTGTATAAACATAATATATACAATTAGTACCATATAAATATCTGTAGCAATTACATGATAAACTTTTAAATTAAGTTTTAAGAAAAGGCACTATTGAAAACAGTGGCTGAGTCATTGTATATTGTGAACCTATACACTTAATTAAATGGGGCTCCCTAGGTAGTAAAGAATATATGATACAAATTAACATGTTAAATTTGGGGGAAAAGGAGAATGGAAAAGTGCAGTATATCTCACCATATTCTCCTACTGTTATTATACTCTTTATCATGTCTGAGGAGGTTACAGTTGGAAAACTGTAAAATATATTAATCTTGTTGATAAAAATAAACAAAACAAAACAACAGCTTACACACAAAAAAAACAAAAATTAGAATGGAACCTGAATGCAAACATACAACTGATCATCACAGTTCTATTCTGGAAACTTTAGAAGATTCTACAGCAAGATAATATAAAATAAATTATTTTTGTCAATAAAAATTAGCTTTTTACTTCCTGTATTAATGATAATCTTTCTAGAAATCATATTCCTTTAGAGAAATGAATCATTGTTCATGACTTTTGGGAGACTGAGACTCTTGCCAAACAAGTTTATGAAGTGCAATCACACTGTGAACCAATGATAAAGATGGTTCTGTTAGTGCTAGATGTTCATGAATGGACCTTTCAGGAGACCTGACTCAGTATAAAGCAGTTTCTTGCCACTAGAAAGACATCTATGGTTCCACTAGAAAGCTTTGGAAAAAGTATTAGCTTTTTTATTTTCTTAACTTTCACAGATTGGCATAGACTTATTCTCAGAATGTTTTGTGTTAGTAAATGTTTTTATTTTTTCTAAAATAGATTAATTAAGCTTGTTTAATGAAACAGGCACTCTTACACTGTCTATAATCTTTTATTTTTAATAATTGTTAGATACTACATAAAAATATGAATTTATTTACATATGAATCTTTGAGGTTTTATCTATTAGGCTTTTCTACTCTGCCTTTCCAGGAATTCTTCAGTACAAAATAAAATTTACCTATGAAAGAGTTTGTTTTCATGGGACATTTTGCGTGTATACTTCACTGGTAACAATGTTTCTGTTATTCTCACAGTATCTGAAATTTTGTGAGCATCAGTTTATACTGTGACCTCACTTCTCTGACAGATGGAGGAATTATTATTTTTCATCTGTGACCTACTATTGGCCTATAGAACTTTTAAATATACAACATGCAAATACTTTTAAGATTATTGTAAAGACCACAATATGGTTAAAAATAACCTATTTAGAAAACATGTTTTTTTCTTAAAGAATGACAAGACTACATAATGGACATGGAATAGACATTTTCTTTTTTATATTAAGGTTAGTTTCATCCTGTGGATTTTCCCTGATAATGCACTTTTATGAAGTTTTGATACACTGCTTGAAGTGCCAATACATGCCTCAAGAAATAAGGATAAAAGCATTATTATCTTACTTTTTCAAAATAACAAAATTCAGTATCATAAAAGTCCCTTAAACAAAAAATTCAATGTAACTGTAAGCATCTCTCTATCAGTGGTAACCAAGTATGACCTGCTACCATTTACCCAATTAGGTATGTGAAGAAGTAATTCCCCTCCTGAGTCATTATATCAGCTTTCAAGCACCAGTCAGGAGAAGAATAATATGGAATCAAGATGAGGTGGAAAATGGCTCTTTTCTTCTTTAGCTGCTCATCTCTGTGGGCATACATCAATATCTATTACATGATCAGTATGAGTGCTCACTACACATACAGTAGGATGCCTGATTTCCATTTTTTCCTCAACTTACCTCAGTTATGAAGTTCATCAGTTACTGGAAAGTGTGGTTACTTCCCACTGAGTCTTCATTCAGTTTCTCATCTCAGTCAAGTTCCTGCTGTAAAAGCGATGTCATTATTCAGGGTGTTAAGCCATGACTGCAAGGACCATTCTCATTTTGGCTAGCTTATTTTCATTTTAAGAAGAAGATAAGAAATGCATTTTGATTTTTCACTCCATGAAATTTCTCTGCACCATGGGTACTTGAGCATCTCTAATGACATTTTTATTCATCTTTTATCATTTTGTCTATTTAAAAGGAGTATGCACATACAAGCATTTTTTAAAACCCATGTTTTCATATATACATGAATTATATTTATTAAAGAGCTATCTCATTTTGAATAAAGTAAATATGAAAAATATAAAGCAATTGACAATGATTTTTTTCAATGATCAATTCAGGATACTGATAGTACTGCCCTTTGTGATGGTAATAAAAGAATATTACATGGATTTTCTAAAAAAAATAAATAAATAATCCACCACTATGCAATATTCATACTTTGATCCTAAATATTGACTTTTTAGTAGAACTATAGAAATCCCACTTAATAAAATTATACTATATAATTAAAAATAATAATACATTTTCACTTATATTATGATTATAACTCAAATTTCTAATTTTTTAAAGGAATTTTGTAGTACTGGGAGTTTCTTTGTCCCAGGCAGCCAGAGGCCGAGACCCAGAGACCTGCCGCACCAGACCCTTTAGCAGACTACCACCACCACTCAAGCCCCCAGAAATGACTCAGAAGCTTATATTAACTTTATGCTGTTTGGCCTATGGCTCAGGCACATTGCTAGATAGCTCTTACATCTTAAATCAACCCATTTCTATTAATTTGTCTGCCACGTGGTCCGTGGCTCACCTGTGTTCCTTACATGTTGCTCCTTGGGCTGCTGCTCGATCTGTCTGACTCTGCCCTGCTTCTCCTACCTATGCTCTGATTTCTCCTCCTACTTCTTCTATGGTGCCCATCATGGCCCAAAACAGCTCCTTTTTTTAAATATTGATATTCACAGCATACAGAAAGACATTCCCACATCACTTTCCCCTTTCTGTCTAATCAAAAAGGAAGGTTTTAATTTTAACATAGCAAAATTACATATAACAAATAGACATCAAGCAAGAATTATAATTATAATATCTAGTCTATTTGTATTTAGCAAAAATAAAGAAAATAATCTTATCATCTACCTTGTCTTTATGAATCTAAAGTTTTATATCCAATATACCTTTCAAATGACTAAGAAAAACTATATCTATAACTATCTAAATTTAACAACATCAAAGACCACAGAAGGATATATTTACCCAAGTAAGCCAGAAGTGCAAGTAACTTCCAAAATCTAGTAATGACAGAGATAACACCTATCAGCCTGGACAGTCACCCAAAGTTCTTTTATAAAGTTGGGGCATCTATCTTTAGCCTACAGGCCCAGAGTCTCTTTTCATTTTAGTGAAGCAGGAAATCTGCTCTTGCCATTCTTCAGTTGCTTTCTCCTCGAGTCCTGAAGAATGTCTGACAGTTTTCTCTGTAAAGCAGGAACCTAAAGGACAATCTCAGCTTGTTCTGCCAAAGTTCAGAGGTCATCTTCCTATGGTACCTGCATGTCCAGTTTAAACAGCATACTGTCAAGCAGTCACTATAAAAACAGGTTCTTGTCCAGTGGCTAACCATTGCCACAAATAGACTCAATATGGAGTTTCTTTGATGCCCAATTTTTTCTTGAAGTAAATTGGTGCTGCCAGGAGCAGACCTGTCTCACTGTCCAGAAAAGTCTAAGCTCTTAAAACATTTTAAATGTCATATTCTGTAAGTCTTAGAAGTCTTTGAAGATTACCTATCTAATTGAATTATATCTTTGTATACCTAAAAATCTAACTAACATGCATTTCTTAATTATACATTATAATTTTTTAAATCAGTTGTATAAACATCATGTGTTAAATAAGAGTAGAAAATACATATAGCATAAGAGAATTTACCTTAAATTTGTATCAATAAACCAAAATCCATATCAATGTAAAACATTTTGAGATTAACAGCTGATTTCCTGATCTAAATAAATTAAATAATTGAATTTTTTTAAAAAAATCATTCATATACCATATCTCTTTTTTTCTTCTTAGAAAGAGATTAACTATAACCATTATACATTTATAATGAAAACAAACATTTAAAAACAATATTTATGGAATTTGGGCATATTTTTCCATTACTACTTCCTGTTGATTATGGGGCATTGAAAATCTGATGAGCTAGACAGGATCATACTCTGTAGTCTTGAAGTTGATGTGGCCTTCTCTTCCTATCAGAGATTTTTTCAGGGGGTCTTGGTTGATGAAGCCATATTTGCCTGGAAGCAATCCACAGGTTCTCATATTCTGTGGAAACAAAAGCAGAACTCTTCCAAAGCAATAAATCCTTAGACACAAATTTCAAAATCAAAACACCTTTAAAATATATATTCTTGTTTAACTTAGTAGCCTT
Organism: Phyllotis vaccarum; assembly: GCA_033318265.1. Taxonomy (NCBI): domain Eukaryota; kingdom Metazoa; phylum Chordata; class Mammalia; order Rodentia; family Cricetidae; genus Phyllotis; species Phyllotis vaccarum. Next base: position 2,493,154 of record JARWLC010000028.1, read on the forward strand.
TGCATTTGCAATCCATTGTCTTTCTGCAGTTAGCTCATTAACAGTTAAAAAATTAAAAGAAAACACAATAATAACCAAAATCTAGATTTTGTCTATTTTCTATTTTTACATGGCTCATTATTTATTTATTTATTTATTTATTTATTTATTTATTTATTTATTTATTTAATTCTATTTCTTTTTTAAGGGCTTTCTCTAACTTTTCTTTTACTAAGCCAATGTATATATATTTTCAACACACTCTAAACCACTTAAACTTTTTTTTTTTTTTAAAAAAAAACTGTCTTTACTGTATATTTATTTCTGAACTTTATCTGTCTCTGACCACACCTTTGCTTGGCTAGCGTGATTGACTCCACCCAAATTCTCCTATTTCTTTCTGTTTCTGAACACACCTTTAATCTGCCAGGACTCAGGGTTGGTAGGATGGGTGGATGGCTCCACCCAGCTCCCAGTCTAATTTCATACAATTTATCTTTTTAACCCAGGTACTCTGGAAAATTTTAGGGTCCATCTAATTATCAAATAAAGCTTTGCCCTCTGCTGCTCATTAACTCTAAGTATTTGGCAGCAGGACCTCTTAAAAAACTCACAAGAGTTTCACCTCTAAGGCTGAATCAGGAAGTTTCTCTTCAAAAAGTCAAGCCTCAGTTTGCCTCAGGCAAACATAGGTGATCCAAGAAAACATCCAGAATCCCACCATTGTAGCTCAAGCCCATGTGCCTCACCAGGGCGTCCCTGTACCATGGCTCACATGGGAGACACAATTCAGAGGCTGCTTTGGTCTCTGGACCATTTTTTTTTTTTAACTTTCTATGGCTTTATGTGGGTATATTTCCCCCACGTTGGATGCCATTTGTAGTAGTGGGGTTTTTTTTGGTCCCAGGCAACCAGAGGCCTAGACCCACAGACCTGCCGCACCAGACCCCTTAGCAGCCCACCACCAACGCTCAGGCCCCCAGAAATGACTCAGATGCTTATATTAACTTTATACTGTTTGGCCTATGGCTCAGGCACATTGCTAGATAGCTCTTACATCTTAAATCAACCCATTTCTATTAATTTGTCTGCCACGTGGTCTGTGGCTCACCTGTGTTCCTTACATGTTGCTCCTTGGGCTGCTGCTCGATCTGTCTGACTCTGCCCTGCTTCTCCTACCTATGCTCTGATTTCTCCTCCTACTTCTTCTATGGTGCCCATCATGGTCCAAAACAGCTCCTTTATTTATAGATTGATATTAATTCTGTGAACCAAAATAGCTTTCATGATGTCATTTATTTCTCTCATATGTATAGGTTCTCAGTTATATTCAACATAACCTAGAGATTCATTATACATATGTTTTGTCTGAATGGTAAATGTATAAATTATAGGAGGGAAGAAAGAAAGTTATGTTTACAATTTTAGGAAAATCATGTCCATCTCTATAAGATGTCAGTGATAATTGTTCTGTACTGTTATGAGTTGATCATGCTTTAACATTTATTTCAATTACAGCAAAGCAATCCTCCTATTGTTGAAATTTAGAAACCATTGATGTCCCTAGGTTCTGAATCACTTGAATATCCACAAAATTAACTTTGCATGCAAATTTATCATTGGCAGATTCCATGTTATTTATTTCAGAAAACAATTTATTATTCTGAGACTTCAAGTCTTCCATAAGTCTAATTAATATTTCATATTTAGTGTTGGTATCATATAACATTTTTTGAGATATAAAATGTAGAATCAAGTCAAAAAGTAACATGACTGTAAACAGGAACCTCTCAAAATACAATTATGCAAGATACTCTCAATTTTAACAGCAAAAAATTTCTAATTTCCTGGGAAGTTGTATTGTCTGCCATTTTTATTAAAGAACTTGTCTTAAAAGGGAGAATTATTATTACCTCAGACCGAATGTAATGGTGATGTTTGGCCAACAGATGTCGCAACCATAACTTCTATTAGGATGTGCTGACTCAGGCTTTAGGTTCTGACTGCTATGAATATAGTCTAACAAAAGGCAAATTCTCACAAGATCAGAATACATTGCTAAAAACACAGTAAAACAACACACTGAGGAAAGCTGTTTGTCCTTGCTACACAAGCAAGCTTTGAGGCCCTTTCTGCTGCTGAGTTTGGTGGTAGTGTGAGTACAAGATATGGAGTTACCAGTAGCCTGCTCAACATCCCCTTTTAAAAGCAGCTATATATTAGATATAGGAACCTATACATTCTAAGACCAAAACCACTCAGTACCAAGTGGCAACCTTTGGCCTTTGCTAAGGGAACTGGATAGACTTCTGGTAGCCTGAAACTGAAGCCAAAGACCTGGAGATGCAGACAACTAGTGATGGGCTTTACTGCTAACTTTTCAAAATATGGTAGGCACCAGGTATAGTGGATACTTATTACTAGCAACTGCTTATATTAAAGATTAATATTTATTAAGGTGCTTATATAGACATTCACAGATACAAGAAATTGAACCATAGAGCAATTCCTGGAAAATTGGACTGGTTCATGTAGTGGCAGTGGTGGGTATCATTCTCTCTCCAAGAGTGTATGGGAACAAACAGAAATGACATATGGTGTTCTACAGTGTTATACTGACTGGCCACACCCATGTCTGGGTTCATAAGGCCTGAAGGCCACACCTTGAGGCCAAGGTGATTAATGCCTGAATTCCACTATAAGACTGCATCATAGAAAGTGAATTTAAAATCATTAAAATGAAATATTCTGAGGAGCAGAGCCATAAACTTTCTAGTTCTCAAGCATTTTATTTCTGTCTTCTTTGATGTGCACTATATGGTTATAATTACAGGTCTAGGGTACAAGCACCATTGCATTGCTAAGTTATTTTCTTCCTATAGGACCCACATGAGGATGTTGCATATATTACTTGGTCCAATGTATTCATTAAGTCCTTTGGTCTGTTTTCCTGATATGAGTTGTAAATGCCTCTATGCCTCAGATCAGAATTTCCTCCACTAAGTTTATATGATATACCATTTCTACTTCTATGCCATAGTAATTTGGCAGCTGTATTATAAAAGTAGTACCAAGTAAATGATACTGTTTTCATAAACATGCATACAAGTTATCTTCTAGCTTCAAAAAAGAACTAAAAATGTCTTATAAAATGTACCTTCAGAGGAAGAATGTAACATTGAGGTTTCATGGTCCCGGGCGGCCAGAGGTCCAGATCCTTAGACCTGCAGCTCCAGACCCCTTAGCCACTTGCAGCTGATCAGGCCCCCAGAAATGACTCAGACACTTATATTAAGTTCATGCTGTTTGGTCTATGGCTGAGGCACATTGCTAGCTTGCTCTTACATCATAACTCAACCCCCTCTCATTAATCTATCTGCCACGTGACACGTGGCTCACCTGTGTTCCTTACATGCTTCTTCTTGGGTGGCTGGCTTGGTCTGTCTGACTCTGCCCTGTTTCTCCTACCTATGCTGTGATTTCCCCTCCTACTTTTTCTATGGTGCCTGTCATGGGCCAAAACAGCTTCTTTATTTAAAAATTGATATCCACAGCATACAGAAAGACATTCCCACATCAGAAGAATCCAGAAAAAACAAACAAACATTGTTTTGTGTGCAACATGGAATAACTTAGGGAAAGGCACAGCTGAATATAATGGGTCACATAAAAATGACTATTGTAATCTAAAAATAAAAGCAGATTATTAATTGTGGAGGCAATTATCAGTGATCATGATCTGGTAATATTGATTCAGATTACTCAAACTCTATGTTCTAACATTGTAAGGATGTCATAAAATCTGACAATAACAACAAAGAAAACCATAATTCAAACACTACTCAAACACAATGTAGGTTGTAAAAGAAATATAGAGAAATTCTCAGCTATAGACTTCAGATAGTATCTAACAGCATTATCAGCCTTTTAATATATATTAACAAAGGTTTGAATGTTAATAATTCAATAGAACATTATACTATATCACATAAAAAGAAAAGTTTTAAATAGTTATTATTTAAAAAGCCAAAAATTGCTCAAGATTGTTATGCTCTGGACTTTCAGTCTATTTTCTGTCTCTGATGAGTCAATACTTTAATCAACTTGGCATAAGTTTCAACCTGCACAGAAGTTGTTTTCTGACACTTTCTTTAACAAATGAGATTAGCATATCCTCTATTCTCACCATTTAGGAACACTAAAGAGTCTATTCACAGAATTATGTATTAAAACTTGGTGAACAGAAACATATGATTAGCCTTTCTGCTCTAGGAAGAAAACTGTACTTATTATTCTAAATAATATATGAAAATAAAATGTCCAACCACATTTTTCTTCAAGGAGTTTTCCTAAAAGCTCAGCAAATTATGATGAGTTAAAACTTCACATTATGTTTGCTTTTAACTTGGAAATATTTATGTATATATCAATGTGACATTTATATTCAGTATTCCATATTACCTTCCATAATAGAAGCATTATTTTTCATTCTAATGAAACATTTTCTATATAAAATTTCTATTTCTATTTGAAATTTTTTATAAAATATATTTCTAAACAGATCATTAAATATTAGCTTCTTATAATGATCATTTCAAAATATTTACTCAATATGTTTCTAAAAATGACAATACAAATATTCATCAAGTTTCAATGTTCAAGATGCTAATAAGAGTTTTTTGGACTTACACAATAAGGATGCTTCTTTTCTGGGGAATATTTATGAGTTTGAAAACACTTGGGAAAAATAATCTGGGGGAGAAGATTTTAGATAATGTTCTAAATGTTTAAGTTATTTAAAAAACTATTGTGCTATTTAGATTCACCTCACAATTAGGTTCAAAGCTATTCTGATTTTCTGGTTTTAAATAAGAAAAGTATATTTAATTGGTTTTAGACTTTTTACATATTTTAATGGGAAATTCGTAAATGTATATAAAATTTCTAAAATTAGATGTTTGGGAGGAAAGATGTCCATTTTTGACATTTAAAACTCTTTATTAGCATGTCTTACACAATTATTTTTCATCTAAATAAACATTCTATTTATTTTACAATTATACAATAAGGGCAAAATCCAAATATAGGTCTTGCTTCTTTTAGCAAAAACGTGAACATTTCTCTTCACATATTATCTTTTAAGGCATCTTAATGTTTTAAAAAAGAAGAACATTCATCTTCCTTTCTGTTCTGGTAATCTAGAGAAGATTTGGTAAGATTAGAATAGAATGAAATACTATTGCTGAATGAGATACAAAATACAAGAAAAATTACTGTAATGCTCAACTTGAGAAGCAAAATCCAAATCACCCACATGCATGTGAGGTTGATATAAATATCTACATTATAACCACTATTATTCCAGGTTAAATGCTGCTATCCTCATGTCTCTATTAAAATTCACTTGCTCTCCATGATAGCAAACATGTTACATGTTTAGTATTTGATGTATATTGCCTTAATTTTTGCTTTTGAGCTTTGGGAAGAATACGCTAAAAATATATAGTGGTGTTGTTATTATATGTGATCAATTTTTTAACAGTTTCAAAAAGGGACATGAGTTGAATAGAAGAAATTGGAGGAAGGAAAACTATATTTCTCCTCATTCAAATAAGAGACCATTGAAAAGGCAACTTACAGAGATAAGGGTTTATTAGAGGTTTTCAAACAGTTTCAGAACTTCATTCTATGACCATCATGGCAAGGAGCATGATAGCAGACAAGCAAGCATGCCACTGGAGCATAAGATGAGAAGATATATATAGATCTATCTATAAGCCTGAGGAAGAGAAAGAGAATTAACTTGAGATAGTACAAGCTTTTCAAATGTCATCTCAGACAAGCTACCAACTGAATATCGTCTATTATAACTGATGAAGTTATGGCATCATCTCATTCAATTCACAACACAAGGGAAGATGGAAAACAATTATATTTTGATTAATAGTATATAAAGAATAAAGTAAAAAATTGCAAGCATGTAACTGCTTAAAATTTAATTCTGAGCAAAACAAACACACACAAAATAATTCTTATAAATGGACAAAATTGTTCAAAACCTGAATGACCTTACCAATAAGTATATATATATATATATATATATATATATATATATATATATATATATATCCCAGTGAAATAAACTCATATTATTGCATATACCTCATTAACATCCATATGCTTAGTTCTTTACTTTTAGTCAGTGTTCAGTCTAATAAAAATAACATTGCTCCCACTGACAGCTATAAAATATTCTCTGTATTAAACTCCCAATACTCTAAATACTTTGAGTAAATAAACCATGTTGAATATTTTATGACTGAATATTTCTTTGAAGACAAGTCTTCAGTAGTCAACTAGCATTTTTCCTATCATAAAAATAGTTTTGTCCCCAATAAATGTCATGCAGTTTCATGTATTAAAAAAAAAGAGGATGATTGACACTTGGTTTGCTAACATTAAAATAATACAAACTATTATTCTGTGAAGATATCTATACAAATGTCCTTTCAGACTATATTACCTAAAGTTAAACTGCTGCTTTGTGTGCTATTTTAAATGCTCTAGGGGACAGAACATTGTGATTAGTTTTCGTTACAATAAGGTTTCTGATCCCATCTGGCCAGAGGTCCAGACCCACAGACCTGCAGTCCCAGACCTCTTAGCCGCCCATAGCTGCTTAGACCCCCAAAATGACTCAGATACTTATATTAAGTTCATGCTGTTTGGCCTATGGCTGAGGTACATTGTTAGCTAGTTCCTTCATCTTAACTCAATCCATTTTCATTAATCTGTCTGCCACGTGGCCCATGGCTCTCCTGTATTCCTTATATGTTTCTTCTTTGGGAAGCTGGCTCAATCTCTCTATGACTCTGCCCTTCCTTTTCTACCTATTCTAATTCCCCCACCTACTTTTTCTATGGTGCCTATCATGGGCCAAAATAGCTCCTTTATTTAAAGATTGATATTCACAGCATACAGAAAGACATTCCCACATCAGTGTGCCATTGGTCAAAATAGCTTCTTTAATAACCAATGGAAATAAAGCATATTCACAGCATACAAAAAATATTTCATATAAGGAACTTGAAATATAAGAATATTAAGAGTAGTGCAAAAGATGGAGAACTGGATCATAAGTATCAGAGGGAAGATAAAAGACTCTATTAAAGCCATTTTTATTCCTTAATTTAAAAAAAAACTGTAAATTTGATTAGCTAGAGCTGAAAAATCAGCTGTGATTAACAAGATATAAGAATTACTTCAGCAAAATTTTCCTTTGACAGATATTTAATGTTGGTCAGCTCAAGCTAAAAATTTAATAGTGACCAGAATCAGTAAGGTTAAATCAGTGAAGTACTTTCTAAGAGCACAGAGAAGTTATATTTTAAAAGCAGCCAATGTTGCCGCTTGTGCTGGCAGTCAGACAGTAATTTGTAAGTATCACACAGGTAGTACGGGTTTTGGCACAATAAAAGCTTCATGGAGAGCAGCTGAGGCTTGTCACAGGAAAGCCTCTGACAAGAAATTGGTGAGAGTGCATCCCAATTGTATTCAGGACTCCAACATTATGGAGATTCCAATACCATGAGTAAACCACCACAACTAGCCACAGCGTAGGGTAGCCACCCTGAGCCTAGAGAAGAAACACTTTGTGCTGCAGAGGGCAGAGGTGGAGAAGAGGCTCAAGCTCTTTGAAGGAGTTCAGAACATTATGAGTGGATCCTAGACATTAGAAAATTGGAATTTGTCTGCTTTGATTGTTTCTGTGCTTTGAAATTATCCTCTTAAACTAAGAATATATTTAACTTCAGCCCATAGTTGAGAAACTTTAAGAGTGGTTAAAAAATTAATATGTTTCAATTGCTAAAGACTGTGGGACTTTTAAGTTATGTTTTTAATTCAAGATCTTGGGGATGGCTAGGAAAGAAAGGATCATGGATTAATACTGATGTGTTTTTGGGTCAAGTTGCTAAGGGGTCAGTTGTATTTGCCTTTGGGTTTCAGCTTCACACCAGCTAGAAATTCAGAGTGGAAGGAGCCTCAGTTGAAGAAGTGCCTCAAGAAGAAGGCCCAGCAGTAAAGCAGTTTCCTATTTGTAAGTCAATGGGGAGAACTCAGTTCATGATAAATACTTCCATTATTGGGCTGCTGGTCCTGGGTCTTGACATTTTGTAGCAGCAATAGAAACTCTAGCTAAGATTTAGTGTTTTATTTATATGAACTTAATATTATGAGAGAAAAATGTCTATGTATATGTCTATGTGTAATTTTCTTTATATGCATTGGTTTATTTCAAGTTAGATAATAGATAGGATAGTGATTACTGTTGTCAAATATTATTTTAAGTGTGTTATATTTTATGCTGTGGAACTCAAAACTAAACTGTGCTAGTTTTTAGTTTGCATTTGTTTAATTTGGTGAAGCTGTGCTACTTTCCTGCCTAAAGAAACCTGATGGTCTAACAAAGAGCTAAAGAGTAAATAGTGAGGCATGAAAAAGATTAGACAGAGTTTGCATGCAGAGGAAAAAAATAGTGATAAATCTGGGAAAATAAGAAGAAATGACAAGGGAACAAGGTGAAAAAATTCCAGGAGCCAGTCACACAGCCAACCATAAAGTAAGAGTGAAATTGAGTACACAGGAGTAAGAAAATAAAAAAGCCACACTAAGGGAAGGCATTTAAAGAAATAATATGTCTCCATTGTAATTTATTTGTGAACTGGGTGATGGACCTCCTAAAAGAGCTAAAGGAATAAAAGTAAAAGAGACATCAAGCAAGCAATAAAAGTTATTATCATGCATTTCTCATAAAATAAATTTCAATATTCCTTTCAGAATTTATATCTTACCTATAAATTTAGAACCAGTGTACTTGACACCCTCTTTTGGTCTCTATAAACAGCTGTACTAACATGCAAATATCTCCCACTCTGCACACATGCAAACTTTAACAAAAAGTAGACATAAATGTTTTAAAATTCAATAAAATATATTTAAATTAACCTATTATAAGATTTTATAATATTTCATGGCATGCTCAGTTTTAAATCTCAGATTTTTTAGAATAACTGAAGTGTTTTAAGATGATTAGTAAGCTATTAATTGCTAAAAGAATTTTTTATTATTTTTTATGCACATATGTATTTGTATATTAAAATTTTATTTTTGTGTATAATATCCACTCAAGAGAAAATGCTATAAATAATGAAATGACATGTATGTATATATGATACATAGATAATAGATAGATAAATGAATGGATAGATAGACAGATGGATAGATAGATAGATAGATAGATAGATAGATAGATAGATGTAATGTAATGAGTGTTATTCATTCTGATTGTCATATATCCTTTTGACCTGAATAAGCCTTTCCATTGAATCAGGTCTGTAGTCCATATCCTCTGTGATAAATAGATTATTTGGTGCTTTATCCATCCGATGATAATTTCCAAAGATTAAATTCGCATTTTCTCTCTGATACCCAATAAAATCCAAGAATATGCATTATATATATATATAGTTCTGGAGTAGTAGTGGTTCATGATGCTCCCTAGTTTTAAATTTTAAATCATTACTTTTCATGTCTGAGCTTGATGTCAACATCATCTCCACTTTACCACTTAATTTTGTTGTGTCCTTAAATTTTCATATTTTACTTCAATTTTTTCTGGTTTACTCTTGTATTTTTTAATTTATTTTAAGCTACTTTTATACTTATATAAATTCATCAAAAGTTATGATAATATATCATATTGATAAGGGGCTAGCTTCAATGAAAAATAACAAAAATTTTGACAACTTTACAATATCAACCTTAAAACACAAAATACGCCAACATGTATAATAATGACAAGGCTGTTATGAATATAAGCAATTCTTTCTTACTGGATTTTAAACTCATCTAACATATATTATGATTACATTGCTTGGAACCAGATGACATTTTTTTAATCTCAATAACTTTTTTATTATATTCCACTTCTTTAAACTAATACAACTGAAAATAAATCATTTTGCATATTTCAGGTATAAGACTTAATTTTTGACATAAATATAGAGAAATTACTACCATAACCTAGAAACTTATTTTATCTACTTTAAAATTTTTATAGATCCCCTAAATTCTACTTTATTAACAAATGTTCAATAATAGTATATATAATATAGGTTTTCATTACTGTGACAAAACACTATGACCAAAGCCACCTGGGGAAGAAAAAGTATCTTTCTGCTTATATTTTCTACATTTCAGTCCATCAGTGAAGGAAGTCAACTCATAAACATAACTCAGAAATATAGATGTTGCCGTGGGGTTTCTTGGTCCCGGGCTGCCAGAGGCCCAGACCCACAGACCTGCCACACCAGACCCATAACCACCCGCCTCTGTTGCTCAGGCCCCCAGAAATGATTCAGATGCTTATATTAACTTTATGTTGTTTGGCCTATGGCTCAGACACATTGCTGGCTAGCTCTTATGTCTTAAATCAACCCATTTTTATTAATCTGTCTGCCACATGGCCCATGGCTCACCCATGTTCCTTACATGTTGCCCCATGGGCAGCTTACTCCATCTGTCTGACTCTGCCCTGCTTCTCCTACCTATGCTCTGATTTATCCTCCCACTTCTTCTATGGTGCTTGTCATGGCCCCAAACAGCTCCTTTATTTAAAGATCGATATTTACAGCAAACAGAAAGGCATTCCCACATCACATAGAGACAATCCTGAAGGAGTAATAGAGGACTGATAATTACTGGCTCAATTAATCGTTAGTCAAATTATAGTTCTTGAAGCAAGGAAAGGTGGTTTTTCAGGGGCATTAGCTTTGACATGCCTGACATATCTTTTAGGGAAAGTCATGCCATGCTCTACAGAAGAGTCTCAATCATTGTATGTAAAGAAACAGCACCACACTGCATAGATTGCTGGTGGGTAGGCCTACAGATAGATTGCATCCTCTGCTGAGATGCAGGAACTCCTTTCTCAGATTTAGCAAGCCTATTGGAATCTGAGTATTAAGTTCTTCCATTCTCCCTAAGGTCCTTCTATACACTGCCTCCCAAGACATAGGATTGGACAGTTTTACAGTCAGTTTTATCACTTTAACTTCGAACACAAGTCTACAAGACTGGTATCTAAATTTGTACTCTGGTAATTTATCCAACAGCATAGTGAAGCTTACCTTTTAATTTTTGCAAATTTAGCTCTATGGGTGAAAGACAGAAGATTCTATTCCAATGCATACTTAAAAACTTTGAAAGTACTTATGTACATCTAGAACTAGTAAAATGTGTTATTCATCTAATTTTATGTATTTTATTTTGTCCAAAAATGCTTAAATAAAACCAAATAATACAAATCATTGTTTTTTAACTTTTCCATAAATGTTCAAAAGCTTCATACACATAGTCACTAAGTCCTCCCCACTTGAAATGAGACAAACCAGAATCATAGATGCATTGTTGTTAATTAGTTCTTTCATAGTGTATAACATCTTAATCTTTTCCACAATATATAATGAGACATTGGTGACTATTGGTTTTATTCATCTAAATTACTAATGTTAGGTACCACAAAACATTCTTAAAAAATGCATTTTGTAATTTTGCTTCACAGGGGCTACTCCTGATACCACAGTTTGTTTTAGCCAAAGTCCTTAAAAGAAAGAGAGTAAGGCAAAGGTTGCAAAAATTTCTATCTAAATAATCATCTTACTGTGTTCAGTAAACAAAGTAGCTTCCCACAGTCCTTGAACTGTTACACTCAGCTCATTTTACTATTTTTCTTTCAAAGGAGAACACTCAAAGACATGTTGGTGAATAATTCACGTAAGTCATATGCTAAGTAGGATTCCCATTCCTCTTGAGCTTATTAAGTACAAAACCTATATTTTTGCTTTTTCTGGTTTTACTTATACTAATAATAAATTATATTAAAAATAACAGGGTTTTTCTGTTATGTGATGAAATTCTATAAAGAAAATACAGAAATTAATATGTTTTATGTCAAGACTCAAAAAATGCAGACTTCAAGATCAGGTGTGTTCAAAACTTGGTGAAAACATTTAAGCATGCCATAAGTTCTACCTCTACGGTCTGTAATAAATTATATTATTGCTCATTTTCTATGTCATTATTTCAAAGAATTTTACTCTATTTTGTACAAATTTCTGAACACAAATAGTATACAAATAACAATTCTATCTTACTGAAGACAAATTATCTTCATTGAATACTTTAACAGATAATGGAAATATGTGAGAGAGACACTGTTTAGCAGAGCTGTTTGGAGCAATTTTTAGCTTTCTGTAATGATAAATGACATTAAACATACCAAGTTGTCAGACTGCCATTCTGTGGTGAATATTCTGGCTGTAAGAGTTTTCAAAGCATGAGGCCAGCCATAGTAGCATGTAGATGTAGGCGGTCCTGTCCACCAGAGGAAATTAACATCCTTTTTGTATGCTTGACATACATCTTTTTACAACAACAAATAAATACACCTCTATAACCACTGTCCTTAAAATGCGAGCTTTTTTTTTCCTTTTTTTTTTCTTTTTTTTTTTTACTTCAAAAGCAGATGTATCACATTAGGGGTTGAAAAAGAGAAAAGAGACGAACTCAAAAAATATTTTAAGAGCAAATATCTTTCATTCATAATTAACACCAGAATTATTCTTTCTCAATAATAGAAATAGATTTGGGCTTCCTAGTTCTGGAATCAAGGAAAGAAATGAGAGCAAATTACTAATTTTTATGACATCATTGAATACCTTAATAGTTTTTTTAATATGTTCAATAGGGAATTATTTTTATTCATAAGTGAGAATTAGATTTATATCTTTTCTGATTAATTTATGCTATAAGTAATAACTTGTTTCTTTATGTAGTATACATTCTTACTTTTCTACACACACATATATATGTATGTATACACACTTATGTATACACACACATATATGTATATATATATAAGATATATAGAGTTTCATTCAGCACCAACATTATAGAAACAGAAGCAGGGTGTGATCAGTAATCTATGAATTAATTTTACAGCATGATATTTTACTTTATCTTAGTTTTCTTTTTCTTCTAGTTTTCCCTTGAAAAAAATTTATTAAACATTTGTGTCCATGTTGAATAGAAACAATGTCAAACAATTTGGGCCTCATTTTAAATTTTAAAGTCTTAAATTATTTTTATACTTTAAGGCTTTACCATTTCCAGAGGGATGGCCCTATTGTGTTTGGTCTTAGCTTTGGTAGATGAGTTTCAGGTGTTTAAATGTCTCTCTATTTTGTGCAGTAATGGCTTTGGGGCCGATACAAGTTCCTTTTCATTAAAAAGTTTTTCTTGCTTTCAAAAAATTATTTAATTTACATTGAGTTAGAAAATCAATAATCTATATATTGGTTGTAAAAGTGATGATTTGTTCACCTAATTAAGACTATGACTAGGACCTGTAATTCCTCTGTGGTTCCAATTACTGAAGCAAAATTATATTGTTTGAAGAAAATAAGTACCACATTTTAAAGGTACTTTATCTGCCAGTGGATTAGGAATGTTGATTGATAAGAAGTTATTGAGATTATTAATGTCTATAATAAATTAACTATTTTGAGGCACAAAAACTTGGCATATTTTATGTGATGTGTGTGTTTATGTGTTTTGTGTGTGTGTGATTATTAAATATTGAAAATCTCAAATATTGTTTTTAGTTATAGGCCTTTTGGAAGATAAGTCTGTAATCTTCTACTTCTTCACTGTAGGTATTTTTAGAAACTACTTCACAAGTTTTGTTAGATAGGATGATATCTTCTAGAAAGTTACCCTTTTAATTTTAATGCACAGAGGTAAATATTTTAATTACTTTTTCATACATTTATTCTTTTTTGGTTCAACAATCTATCCATGTTATAGTTTTAAGTTATTATAATTTTAATATTATTCTCAGCTTTAATATATACACTTCAAAATATGTATTTTTGTTTGTTTCAAATTTTTGGTATAAATTATTGCAAAATTATATTTTATATAAATAGACAAATACATAAACATGATTTTTTGTATGTTCAATATATAAAACTATCCATGTGTCTGGTTAGATGTGTTTGCTATACAAATATTTAAATAAAAAGATCAATAGAGGTTTTGGGCCCCATAATCAGGGCATTTCTAAAGTGCTTTTCCTTTAATAAGCTTCTGAGAAACAATTTGCAACTCTTAACACATTGTGTCAGACAATATTTCACATGCTGTAGCCCTGAGGTATTGACACATGTCAAACAGTTTCCAGTAAGAATATAGCTAATTCAAAAATAACTTCGTCATTGGCCATTCTGAGTTATGCTCTTTGACGTAGTTTTGTTGGCTACGGTTGGAAAATCTGGACTAGTTACTGAAATTCATGTGAATATTTATCATCTAATTTTCTCAACACTAATGCTAGTGTCAGTATTCTTAATGTAGCTCTTACATCTATCTGCATTTATTTCTTGGCCATCTTTCAAGTTCAATTAAATACAATCAATTAACTATCATGTTTTAAAATATTAGATAACAATTTCTAAGAGTAAGGGATATATAAGTTTTCAGTTATATTTTTAATGTTGTAAAGAACTGTTGTACTATCATAATGCATTCAACACTGCCATGATACATGTGCTAACCACCCATAAAAACTAAATGGTAATACTAATTTTCAAATTGTCAGAAAAACATCTTGCATTTAAAGCTACCTAACGTTTGCAACACACTGTTGAGGTCTTTGAAAATATCTCATGTGATTTGGTTAGTATCATTACTAGGAAGATAAAGGGCTATCCATATTTCTACAAATGAATGTAATAAGTAAATCTTAAACTTAGTGTGTTTTATGCAAGTTTTGGTTTTTCCTCTGCTAAATTTTATTTTATGCCCTTCACTGCCAAAATTTTAACAAATGATACTACAAATTCAATATGTTCTGAAGAGTCCTTTTGTAACTCATTGATTATGAATCTGATCATGTGAGTTTGTGACATAGGAAGATATGGTCTATGAGGCCAAGAGATGAACCAGTTTGGAGTCTGCCTGATACTTAGAAACAGACTTTTCCAGAGGTACTGATCCTTCTCATCCAACAAGAGGTAATCAGACAATGTCACCTGATTGGGATGCAGCCTAGGGAAAAGTAAGAGAGAGATGCCAGAAGATGCAGAGGAAGATAACAATGCTACAGTAAGCTAAACATAAACAGATATGGGTTAACTTGAAGTATAAGAATTAACAAATAATAAGCATGAACCATACACCAAACAGCTTGTAATTAATATAAGACTTTGTGTAATTATTTGGGACTTAGCAGCTATGGGACTGTGGGTCTAGATCTTAAGACTAGGAGATGTCAGAAACTACTGACCACAAGGCACATTTTTTTTTGTATTAAACCTCAACAAGGCAAGCCAGTTGAAAGAATAAAAGATTCCTCCTAATGTTAGAATTCCCACAGAAACATCAAATTATACCACAATGACATATATGCAGAGAACTTAGATGAGACCTTATAGAATTCCTGATTTTAGTTGAATTTTCTTGCTCTAATATGTGCCATAGTTAGTTGATTCTGTGCACTGTTTGTTCTGGTGTCTTCTACAATTTTTTTTATTAACGTCTTCTGCTGGACTCCTCTTACTCCATCTAATTTATGTTAGTCTAGATATTTTTTATGGAACCCAGGACTACCTGAACAGTGGTAGTTCTAATTAAAACTGACCATATCAATCATTAATTAAGAAAATACCCTTCAGGCTACCTTTTTGTCTCTATATTTCTTAGCATTACGATAATGAACTAATTTTAAAATTGTAAGCAATATCTCAATAAATGCTTTGTATATGACTGGCCTTGCTCCTAGCGTTTCTTCATAGAAATAGAACACTGACTAAGATAGTAATTGGTACCAGGAGTGGAGTATTGCAGTGATAAGTCTAACAATGTTATTTGTTTGAGATGTCGATATTTGGAGTGGTGATCTATGCCCTTAATTCAAACTGAGTTTGAGGTCATCTTAGTTTACAGAAGGAGTTCCAGGCTCTCAAGCAGGCAGTGGTGAGGCCATGCCTTAACTTACCAAGAGAGTATTTAAGGCAGACATAGAAGGAGAGTGGGGGAAGCCAAGGGAAGCCAGGCTGAGGAAGCTGGGAGACAGCTGGATAAGATCTGACTATGGTGTTTATCCTAATATGACCTACTTCCTCAGAGATTTATCCCTTAATTTTATTTATTCGTGCAACAAGGGTCAGTTTATTCTTTTGAACAGGTTCAAAAGAACCTAAGAACCTGAGCCAAAACTCTTTGTTCCTGGGCAGAGGATAATTTTGGCCATGAGCCCAGAGGTGAAGGAATTTTAAAAGAAAAGCATACCTAAGTGGATGCTACATGTCTTGACATTTCAGGATTAAGTAAAGGGGTATTGGATTTGGATATAGTATTTATTGGCTACACTTTCAGTGCATAACCAAGCCCTGAATCTACTGGCTGAAGTTTTGGTGCAAAACTAAGTTTTTAATCTATACCCTATCAAGCAAATACCCAAAATTCTTCCCAGATTCTTGGACATGGGCCCTGCCCTCAGGCATTAAATGGTCTTTCCCTGAAATAATGTTGTCCCTGAGGACAGGTCCATCCCCTCTCTGGTGCCTTAGGTAATGAACACTAGTCAGCTTCTTGGGTAACCATAGAGATTTAAAGGGCCAGGATTTTATCTTTATTTTTGATACACTTTCTTTCTGCAGTCAGCTGTCCCCTTTCTTTGTATATTTCCCATGCACATGTGTCATGACAGAAGCATACAGATTGTCATTGCATATGTTAATCTTATGCCCTTACCCTAGTCATAATGCCTTGGCTATCAGATCTACCCATTGGGTAGATGTTCTAGGTGGCATGGGCTCTGCATTGGCAACTGCAGCTCTCATATACCTTTGATCATCCTGCATGAAACTGCTGCCATCAGAATACCAGGCAACCTCTGCTGCAGGTAACAGGATGTCCTGCAAATCTGGCCTAACACTTTTGTGTACTTGGGTCAGGATCTCAGAGCAGTCATGCAGTGGTGATTTCCAGATCAGGCAGTAGAGTAGCTGGACTCAGAGCTAAGGGCACCTGGAAAGTTATTCTGGCAGGGTTAAAGTGGAGTATGGTGATGTGTATGATGGCTGGCGTTGCTCAGCAGCTGAACAGGGGACTGCTTGAGACCTTCTTCAAGTGCCTGGGGGCTGGATATGGTCTCAAGGTCAACTTCTCTGCACCCTTGACCAGTTGGGCCAAAGCTGCCATCATGCAGAGACAAGGTAGCCATCCAAACTCTTTCAACTACCTGGTGGTAACAGGTGTGGGAATCCCAAGTTCTGTATCCTTCTTGGCTGAGGCACAGTATCCTATCTCCTCCTGGGTCAACAAAAGCTGCTCATTCCCAGTCAGGCAGGTCTGTGGCTGCAACCTGCAGAACATATTGATTCTGCAACAGACTGATTTTTGGGTTCTGTCTCTGATACTCACCCAGGTCCTCATGTAGAGTTTCACCAAAGATGGTGGGGGAGTTTTAGAATACAAAGGCGTCTCTCAGTTTTTCACCTTCCTCTCCAGCCTCCAGACATCTAAGTTGTCCCAGGTGCTCTTCCAATTTCACAGTAGCAGTCAACAGCACACTAGCAATGTGCTGATTCCGATGCTGCTCTCTTTTAATTTCCTCTGCCCTATCCCTTTCATCATGTATTGTCTCAGTTACCTTTGCTAAATCTCCAGTATTCACAATGAAAGCCAAGGTGATTGTAGTGACATTTTCCTGGGCCCCAGGATCATAGGCCATATACCTCTTAGAGGCCTCCTTTCATAAATGCTGCTGAAACCTCATCTGCTCTCTGACCCATGCTATAGAACCTACTCAAATTTGCAAGCCATCTTTTGGCCACTTCGAGACTGGCCAATAAAGTCTGACAACAGACTAGGAGACTAACCTTACCTTCAGCCACATTACAATCCCAAATCAGGCAAATTGGGGGAAGGTCACATCTGTGAAAGCCAAGTGAACTGTGAACTCTCTGGTGGGGCCCCAAACTAGGTTTCTCTCCTCTGTCATGAAGGATACCTGAAAAACTGCACACAATCATCCCACATGGGAATGGCTCTACCAGGATTGTAAATATAAAGATGGAGGAAGATTTCATCTTCCCAAAGGACCTCTGGCCTAGCAACCAAAGGGGTTAGAAAGTGAGACTCTGTAGCTACAAAGACCTTAACCTGTCAGGGCAAGAATGGTTTAGTCCAAGAAGCAGAGGCCCTCTATTGAATCTCTCCAAACCACTATGTGGGGGCACTTTGTCATTGAGTGATGGCCATTTTGACCTGAAAAAATTAAGAAGTTTAAACTTTTTAATCCTGACTAAAAAGTTATGAGCACATGTGTAACAGTGAGGTTTTTTGGTCTTGGGGTGGCCAGAGGTTTAGACTTACAGACTTGTAGCCTTAGACATTTTAGCCATTTGTTGTTCTTTAGGTCTTTAAAATGACTTAGATGTCTATATTAAATTTATGTTGTTTGGCCTATAGCTTAGGCACATTGTTAGCTAGCTTTTATATTTTAACTTAACTTATTTTTATTAATTTGTTTGTCACGTGGCTCATGGCTTATTTGAGTTTTTTATGTTTTTTGTTAGGGGTGGCTGGCTCAGTCTATCCCAACAGCCCCTTTTGAATGGGGTTGGCCACTCCTCCTTCAGGAGCCTGGGACCCTGGATAAGCATCTTCGGACCTTATCAGCTGACTGACACCTGAATCCCACTGCACACATGCATTAACATCCTGGTAATGAGTTAAGAGTAAGTCCAGATAGGAAGAAATTGCCTCTCCCATGATGTTTTTCACAATCAAGAACAAAAAATACAGAAAAAACACAGAGACCACAGAATACTAACAACTCAGAAATATGTTAAGAGTAAATTCAGAAATAAATACAGAGAATAAATCATCTGTCCCATAGCATTCATTACAAATATGAAGCTCTCACCACATCCTCACCATTAGGGTCAGGAACTTCCTTCAGCCCTATAGATCTAAGGTCCTTTTATCCTCAACAGATATGGGGCTATCGCTGCATTCCCAGCACTGGGGTCTGGAACAGAGATGACTGGCTTGAGCTATTGGGAGCTCAGTGAATCAAACACAGCTCTAATCTTCAGAAAAAGGAACTAAACCCTCCAAAGGAAGATGACTGGCAATTGGCATGGGTAGTATGTGAAACCTCATGGAGTAGGATCAGACTATGTTCCTGTGCATGAACTGGCATCTTTTAACCCATTCCCTATCTATACCTAACCCAGCCCAAAACTGGGATGAGGAAATCAGACCTATATGCCAGACTGAACTGACCAACCTTGGGACTGCTTGACAGCCTTGGGGAATTGATGGAGGGATGGTATGGTGGAAGGCTGAGGGAGAACTAGGAAGAATTGGAAGGAGTGGAGTGCAAATAGGGTTATGTTATACATATACTTTTCAAATAAAAATATACTTTTTAAGAAAGAAAACCATATATAAGCATGGTGCTACAAGTCTTGGAATTTCAAAATTGAGTAAATGGATGTGGGAATAGTAACTAATGTCTACACTTTCAGCAAGAGTCCAAGCCCTAAGTTTACTGGCTGAACTTCTGAGCAAAACTAAGCTTTGAATCTAATGGCTTTCAGGCACATTTCTGAGATTCTGCCCAGATATTTAGACCTCAGCCCTTCCCTCAGGCATTAAATAGTCTTTCCCTAAAATAAAGTTTTGCAATGATAAATCCATGCCTTCACAGTATTATTATTGAAATACAACAGCTTAAAACATAAGATTGCAAAAAAAATGAAAATTTTACTGGAAAAAAAAGCAGTGAACATATTTAGTTAATAATCACTATATCTTGATTAAGAGGAGAAAGACGTTAAATAGATTTGCTAAAAGAAAAAATATTAATGGGGTAGATAGTAGATATTAAAAGTTTTAAGTTCATTTGACTAACAGATTTAAATGAAAGATAAATTCAAATTAACAAAAAGACAGTTTTTAAGGTCCTACTAAGACAAATTATTGAGAATAAATTGTGGTTTCAGCCACAAACATGTAGAAAATGGTTAAAGATAGTTTCACTAAATTAAAAGTACTGTTTTTATTAAATGAAAGTACTATTTGACATGATATGTGTTTATAATGGTACAAATACTTTTGTAAGTGCAAGCACAGCATCTCATTTTAACTATGTATTATTAACATATATTATTATATAGACCTAAAACACATAAATAATAAAACACTAATCATCCCATCTTTATATATATAACCGATCCAGTTTTGAAATCACTATAATTTACTATCATCATTGAACATTTTAGTAAGAAATGGAACAAATTTAAAAAATTATATCTCATGCGTTAATTTTCATCCAACAATCACATTAACTGTGAAGTCTTCAGAAAACGTATATTTGCTAGTTATCCTTGTGTACAACTGTAGGGGTATTGTGTTGTTTCATGGTAAATAATTGTCCCACCTACTGGTTTAATAAAAAGAGCTGATTGGCCAAAGGCAGGCAGGAAGTGTGGGCAGGGCTACCAGACTAAGAAAATCTCTGAGAGCAGAGTGCCAGAAGAGCACCGGGGAGAAGCCAGAGTAAGCCGAGGATAACTATGCTGCTCTAAAGAAAGGTACCGAGCCGCATGGCTGAACAACAGACATCGGTTAGATGAAGGGTAGAGAGCTAGCAAGTGATATGCCTGGGCCTGAGGCTGATCAGCCTAAAACTAATGAAAGCATCTGTGTGTCTCTCTGTAGGACTGTAGGACTGTGGGACTGCGGGACTGCGGGACTGCGGGACTGAGGGACTGTGGGACTGCAGGTCTGCGGGTCTGCAGACCTAAACTTTGAGGTTAGGCCTGAAATTCTGGGCCAGAAACCTTTTACTACATACAACTACTGTTCACAAATTTTTAATCAAAATTAGTATGCCAAAATGATACTATTTCTGTGAGTTAAAATATTATTAAACAACACACTTTGACAACTGTACTAAGAGGTTTCTGGCTTTGGTTTTTGGGCCTAGTCTTAAGGTTTAGACCTAAAGACCTACAGTCCCACAGCAACACACAGATGCTTACATTAATTTTAGGCTGATTGGCCTAAGGTCCAGGCTTATAACTTGCTAACTCTTTATCCTTAAACTAACCCATGAAGCTCAGTACCTTTTCTCATAGCATTATAGTTGTCCTCTGCATCTTCTGGTGTGTCTGGTAACTCTGGAGATTCTGTGGCATTTCTGCTTTGTTTTTACTGTTTCCATAATTTTCTTAGTCTGGTAGCCCCACCCACACTTCCTGTCTGCCTTTGGCCAATCAGCGCTTTTTTTTTTTAAACTCATAGGCCGGGAAATTATTTACAATGTAACTTCATAAATTCACTACAGACAACTAGAGACACTGAAGCTTCTCTCCCACCACTGACTAAGACATGAGTGGCACCTAGACCCTTATGCCAAGCAGAGTACAAGGGTGGGTGATGCAGTGCGGTTTCTTGGTCCCAGGCTGCCAGAGGCCCAGACCCATAGACCTGCGTGCGAGACACATTAGCCACCCAGCTGCCCTCCATTGCTGCTTAGGCCCTTAGAAATGACTCAGATGCTTATATTAACTTTATGCTGTTTGGCCTATGGCTCAGGCACATTGCTAACTAGCTCTTACATCTTAAATCAACCCATTTTATTAATCTGTCTATCAAGTGGCCCATGGCTCACCTGTTTTCATTACATGTTGGTCTTTGGGTGACTTTCTCGGTCTACCTGACTCCACCCTGCTTCTCCTACCTATGCTCTGATTTCTCCTCCTACTTCTTCTATTGTGCCTGTCATGGCCCAAAACAGCTCCTTTATTTAGAGAATGATATTCACAGCATACAGAAAGGAATTCCCACATTACTTCCCCCTTTCTGTCTAATAAAAAGGAAGGTTTCAATTTTAACTTAGCAAAATTACATATAACAAATAGCCATCAAGCAAGAATTACAGTTATAATATCTAGTCCATTTATATTTAGCAAAATTAAAGAGAACACTCTTATCTAGTTTATCTTTATGTATCTAAAGTTTCATATCCAATATACCTTTCGAATGACTAAAAAAAACTGTACCTATAACTATCTAATCTTCAACTACATCAAAGACCACAGAAGGATATATTTACCCAAGTAAACCAAAAGTGCAAAAAGTTCCAAAATCTAGAAAGGACAGAGATGACACCTATCTCCCTGGACAGTCACCCAAAGTTCTTTTATAAAGTTGGGGCATCTATCTTCAGCCTACAGGTTCAGAGATTCTTTTCATTTCAGAGAAGCGTGAAATTTGCTCTGCCTATTCTGGCACAATTCATCATTTGCTTCTCCTTGAGTCCTGAAGAATGTTTGACAGTTTTCTCTGTAAAGTAGGAACCTGAATGACCATCTTGGCTTGTTCTGCCAAAGTTCAGAGGTCATCTTCCTATGGAACCTGCATGTCCATTTTAAACAGCATACTGTCAAGCAGTCAATATAAGAACAGGTTCATGTCCAGTGGCTAACTGATGCCACAAATAGACTCCATCCGGAGTTTCTTCAATGCCTATTTTTCTCTTGAAGAAGATTGGTGCTGCCAGGAGCAGACCTGTCTTACTGTCTAGAAAAGTCTAAGCTCTTAAAACATTTTAAATGCCATATTCTGTAGATCTCAGAAGTGTTTGAAGATTACCTATCTAACTGAATTATATCTTTGTATACTTAAAAATCTAACTAACATGCATTTCTTAATTATACATTATAATTTTAAATAAGTTACTCAACATCATATCTTAAACAAGAGTAGAAAATACATATAGCATAACAGAATTGACCTTAAATTTGTATCAATAAACCAAAATTTGTACCAATGTAAAACATTTTGAGATTAACAGCTGATTTCCTGATCTAAGTAAATTCAATAATCTAACTTTTTAAAAATCATTGATATACCATATCTCCCTTTTTTTCTTAGAAAGAGATTAACTATGACCAATAACCAGTTATAATGAAAAAATATTCATAAACAATATTTTGGAAATTGGGCCTAATTTTCCATTACTACTTCCTTCTGAGTACGGGATATTGAAAATCACATGAGTTAGACAGGATCATACCATGTAGTCTTGAAGTTGATGTGGCCATCTCTTCCTATCAGAGATTTTTTTCAGGGGTCTTGGTTGATAAAACCATATTTGCCTGGAAACAATCCACAGATTCTCATCTTCTGTACAAACAAAATCAGAACTCTTCCAAAGCAATAAATCCTCAGACACAAATTTTAAAATCAAAATACCTTTAAAATATATATTCTTGTTTAACTTAGTAGCCTTTGCATTTTCAATCCATCTTCTTTCTGCAGTTAGCTCATTAACAGTTAAAAAATTAAAAGAAAACACAATAATAACCAAAATCCAGATTTTGTGTCTGTTTTCCATGTTTACGTGGCTTATTATATCTTTATTACTCTACTTTTTTTCTTAAAGACTTTCTCTACCTACTTTTTTTCTGAAGCCTATGTACATTTTCCCCACATTATAACTGTTTACAGCTTTTTTTCCATCTGAATCAGTTTTATTGTGAATCCTTAATCATCTTTCAACCAGAAGAGCTTTTAAAATGCACTCTCTTAAAGAGCTGCATAGTTTTTGCAGATAAGGCTGAATCAGTAAGTTCTCTTAAAGGGACCACATCTCTGCTTGTGGCCAACAAACAGAGCACAACCAAGAAAATTCTGCTACTAAAAACCATCTTTGTTTCCTTTTTGTTCAAAATAAACAGAAATCTAATATCAATCACATGCTACTGAGTCTTCTGTGAGATTTTAGGGACTGGCCTGATTGTAGCTTACTCTGCCTGCCACCAGTCTGTTGGCACCATTTTGAATGTGACATGGACACCATGTTATTTTTTGTACAATGACCCATTTAGTATACACAATTTGGAAGCTGCCTTGGCCTAGTTTCTGTGATCTAGAACCCTTTCTAATCTTTCTCAGTCTTTAAGTGGATATTTGCCCCATGTTGGGCGCCATCTGTTTCCGTGTGGTTTCTTGGTCCCAGGCTGCAAGAGGCCAGACCCACAGACCTGTGTGCAAGACACATTAGCTGCCTAGCCACCCGCCATTGCTGCTTAGGCCCATAGAAATGATCAGATGCTTATATAAACTTTATTCTGTTTGGCCTATGACCCAGGCACATTGCTAGCTTGCTCTTACATCATAAATCAACCTATTTCTACTAATCTGTCTGCCACGTGGCCCGTGGCTCACCTGTGTTCCTTACATTTTGTTCCTTCAGTGGCGGCTTGCTTAGTCTGCCTGACTCTGCCCTGCTTCTCCTACCTATGCTCTGATTTCTCCTCCTACTTCTTTTATGGTGCATGTCATGGCCCCAAACAGCTCCTTTATTTAGAGATTATGTTTACAGCATACAGAAAGGCATTCCCACATCAGGTGAGTCTCTGAAAACTGGCTGGAAACACAGCCACCCCAGCCATACCCAGCTCAGCCATAAACTAAAGAAAGTCAGAAGAGCCCCCTCCCAGCCCAATATGCATCAAAACACAGCTGAATGGACATCCTACAGGTCAAAAACCACCCAAACCATAATCTGCACCACCATACTTCGACAATTGGAGACCCTGAAGCCTCTCTCCATGACCACAGCTGAATAAGAGCCAACTAAGACCTGACTAAGAATAACCCCTGTGACAACAGGAGACACATAGCTCCTTGGCCTACAGCAAACTGAGAGCAGCCCCTGCAATTACTGGAGACACTCAGTCCCCAGGCTCACAACTGACTCAGAGTCAACCAACACCTGACTGAAAATGAATTGAAAAACCAATGGACAGGTGCCAGTTCAAGAATACATATAACAGTATAAAGAACAAGACAACAAGATAAGGAGCTGGTGGTTCTACAACATCAAGATCTGAGGATAACAATAATGAGAAAATAGAAGGAAATGACTTTAATATAAGCTTTATGAAGATAATAGAAGCTTTAAAAGAGGATACAAAATACTTCCTTAAAGAAATAGAAAAAAATACAAACAAAAAAATGGAAGAGATGAACAATCCCTGAAATAATAAAGAAAAATACTTTGGGATGAATAAATCAGACTTGCCTGGAATGCATGTGCCAGTGTGAGCTAACCCACCTTGGGACTTCTTACCCTTTCTGGGGAGAAAATAGAAGGATGAATAGGAGAGAGACTGAAGGATGACTAGACGGGATTAGGAGGAAGGAAGGGAGGGGGAACAGGGGGACACATACATAAAAATGACATTTAAAAAAATAATAAAAAGAATGTCTCTCAGGGGACATTGAACCTATTTTAAATTTATAATGTGTTTGTGGTTGCCTACGAGATAGCTGTATCTGTTAGGCATAATTATGACATAGTTAAATAGATAATGTGTTTGTGGTCATATGTTTGATAGTTATATTATGTTTAGGCATTGTGACTTGGTTATTGTTTTCATTTGGAAATTAATCATGACATAAGGGGATATTATTGTAGGTCAAGTTGGAAAGGCATGGATTATGATGGCTACTCTTGGTTGTCTTCTAGACTATATCTGGAATTAACTAAAATCCAAAAATGGAGGGCATACCTATAAAGAATTTTTGCTTAATTTGGGGTTGACAGACCCACTCCCCCAGCCACCTTAATATTGTTTTTCCCTTTGTAGCCTGGATGTCCTGAAACCTATTCAGTAGATCTGGCTTGCCTTGTACTCAGATCTACATACCTCTGCCTCCAGAGTGCTAGGATTAAATGATCTGTTACCTCCACCAGGTTTGGTAGATTCACTTCTAATATAGATTTTCAGACAGGAAGACATTCACCTTTAATCTGGATCTTTAGGTGAGAAGACACAACTTTAATCTGGGCTACATTTTCTGCTGGAAACCTATATAAGGATAGGGAAGAAGGAAGCTTTTGCTTATTGCCTGTTTGCCCTTTTCTTGCTAATAAATCCATTTCCCACTGGCATTAGAACCTACTTCTTCAGAATTCCAGAGTAAAATAAAGACCAGTTGAGATATATGGCCTTGTGGACTGAGCACCTACTGGGTTTTTAGACTTCCAGTTCACAGCCAATAATTATTGGATTATCTGGGCTATAGACTTAAGTCATTTTGATAAATCAGCATTCCATTACAAAAAGGGAGAAAGAAAGAAAACAAACAGGTCAAAGAAACATTTCAGCAATTAAAAAATAAAATATAAGCAATAAAGACCATACAAACTGAGGCAAAGCTGTAAATAGAAAACCTGAAGAAATAAACCAGAACTGCAGATGCAAGCATAACCAACAGAATGCAAGAGATGGAAGAGAGAATCTCTAGAGTGGAAGATTCAATAGTGCAAATAGATACATCAGTTAGTGAAAACACTAAAACAAAATAATCATAACACAAAATGTCCAGGAAATCTGGGACACAATGAAAAAAAAACCTGTGAATAATTGAAATCAAAGAAGAATACCAGCTCAAAGGCACAGAAAATATACTCAAAAAAATCAAAGAAGAAAACTTTCCCAACCTAAAGAAGTAAATGCCTATAAAAATACAAGTAGTTCACAGGACACAAAATAGACTAGACACTCCCAAAAGTCTGTTCCCCACATAATAATCAAGCCACTAAACATACAGAACAACAACAAGAAAAACAAAAGGAAGAGACCAAATACCTATAAAGGCAGACCCATCAAATTACACTCAACTATTCAATGGAAATAATGGAAGCAAGAAGGCCCTGGTCAGAAGTTATATAGACACTAAAAGAGCATGGCTCCCAACCTAGACTACTATACCAGCAAAACTATCAAACACCACAGATGGAGTAAACAAGGTATTTCCTGACAAAACTAGATGAGAACCATAACTGTCCACAAATAAGACCCTACAGAATGCACTAGAGGGAAAATTCCAACATACGGAAACCAGATATACCAACAAAACCACAAACAACTGATAGCCCCACAGAAGAAAAACCCAAAGGGAAATACACACAAGCAACCACAAAAATACATGAAGTAACAACCATTGGTCATTAATATGCTTTAATATTAATTGATTCACTTCACCTATAAAAAGACACATCCTAATAATATAGCTACAAAAAAGAGAAGCCATCCATCTGTTGCATACAAGAAACACATCTCAACTTCAAAGACAAAGGCTCAGAGTAAAGGGTTGGGAAAAGACTTTCCAATCAAATGCTCCTAAGATATGAGCTGTTGTAACCATTCTAAAATCTAACAAAATAGGCTTGAACCTAAAATCAATCAAAAGAGACCAGGGTAGACATTACTTATTCATCTCAGGAACAATTCACCAAGATGAAGGCTCAATCCTGAATACTTATGCCCCCAAAACAAGAGCTCCTACATATATAAAAGAAACACTATGAAAGCTTAAACTTCATATCAACCCCACACACTAATAGTGGGAAACTTCAATACTCCACTTTCACTGTTGTATAGATCAACCAGACAGAAACTTAACAGTGATCTAACAGATGTTATGACCCAAATGGACTTAATAGATATATACAGACCTTCCACTGAATCACAAAGGAATATACATATTTCTCAGCACCCAATGGAACTTTCTCTAAAATTGACCAAATACTTAGTCATAAAGCAAATATCCATAGTTTTAAAATATGGGGATAACTCCTTCTGTCATACCACTATGGTCTAAAGTTAGAGTTCAACAACAGATAAACAACAGAAATCCTACAAATTCATGGAAAATGAACATCTCTCATTTGAACCACCCCTGGGTCAATGTACAAGTTAAGAAAGAAATGAAAGACTTCCTAGAATTTAATGAAAATGAATCCACAACATACCCAAACTTATGGGACACAATGAAAGCAGTGTCAAGATGAAAACACATAGTACTAGATGCCTATATGAAAAAAACCTAGAGAAATCTCACACGAGAGACCTAAAAGCACAGCTGAAGGCTTTAGAACAGTTAGAAGCAAATTCACCTAGAAGGAGTAGATGGCAGGAAATAATCACACTTATGGCTGAAGTCAATACAATAGAAACAAAGAGAACAATACAAAGAATCAATGAATCAAAGAGTTGGTTCTTTTACCAAGTCAACGAGATAGATAAACCCTTATCCAAATTAAGCAAAGAGTAGAGAGGGAGAGTATACAAATTAATAGAATCAGAAACAAAAAGGGGGACATAAGAGACACCCTGAAATCCAGAGAAATATCAGGTCATACTTTGAAAATCTATACACCACTAAAATAGAAAACCTAAAAGAAATGGACAGATTTCTGGACAGCTATCACTTACCAAAATTAAATTAAGTTCAGATTAAAGAGCTAAACGGACCTATAACCCCAAAAGAAATTGAAACTGTTACTAAAGGTCTCCTAAGTAGCCAAGAACTAGATAGTTTCAGAGCAGAATTCTACAGGACATTCATACAAGAACTAATACCAATAGTCTGCAAAATGTTCCAGCCAGTAGAAACTGAAGGCACATTGCCAAGCACTGTGAGGCAACAGCACCCTGACACCTTAGCCACTCTAAGATACAACAAGAAAAGCACATTATGACCAACCTCCCTCATGAACATTGATGAAAAATATTCATTAAAAATATGCTAAACCAAATACAACAATATATCAAAAAAATCATCCACCATAATCAGGTAGGCTTCACTCCAGTGGTACAGGGATGGTTCAACATATAAAAATCTGTGATTGCCATCCATCATATAAAAAAAATGAGAGAAAAAAAAAACATGATCATCTCCTTAGATGCTAAAGAGAGTGAAAAATCCTACACTCATCCATGATAAAAGCACTGGGGAGATCGGGAATACAAGGAAAATACCTAAATAAGATAAGAGTGAGATACAGCAAAATAACAGAGAAAAGCTCAGAGCAATCCCACTAAAATCAGGAACAAGAAAAGGTTTATCTATTCCAATTTAGTTCTTAAAGTTTTAACTAAAGCAATAAGAGAACAAAAGGAGATTAAGGGGATAAAAATTCAAAAGGAAGAAGTAAAATTATCTCTCTTTGCAGATGATATGATTTTATACATAAGTGACCTTCTCAGATTCTACCAGAGAACTCCTACAGCTGATAAACACCTTCAGCTATGTATCAGGGTACAAAATTAGCTCAGAATAATCCATAGCCCTACTATATATTAAAGATAAAAGGGCTTAAAACAAAATGAAGGAAGCATCACCCTTATAATAATTGAAAATAGTATTAATTAACTTGGCCAACTCTAACTAAGGTTGTATCATACCAGTTTGATAATAACTTTAAGTCACTGAAGAAAGAAATTGAAGAGGATATCAGAAAATGGAAATTCTCACGTGCTCCTAAATATGTAGGATTAACATTGTTACAAAGTGGTTTCTTTGGTCTCAAGCTACCAGAGGCCCAGACCCATAGACCCTGCAGCCCCAGACTTCTTAGCCACCCACCACTGTTCAGGCCCCCAGAAATGACTCAGGCACTTATATTAACTTTATGCTGTTTGGCCTATCAGGCGCAATGATAGCTTATTCTTACATCTTAACTCAACACATTTCTATTAGTCTTTTCTGCCACGTGGTCCATGGCTCACCTGTGTTTCTTACATGTTGCTCCTTTGGGCTTCTGGCCTGGTCTGCCACTGACTCCACTCTTCTCCTCCCTATATTGCAATTTCTCCTCCTACTTTTTCTATGGTGCCTGTCATGGGCCAAAACAGCTCCTTTATTTAAAGATTGCTATTCACAGCATACAGAAAGACATTCCCACATCATCTCCCCCTTTCTTTCTAATAAAAAAGGAAGGCTTCAATTTTAACATAGCAAAATTCATATAACAAAACAGCTATCAAGCGACAATTACAGTTACAACATATAGTCCATTTGTATTTAGCAAAATTAAAGAAAATACTCTGATCATCTACCATATCTTTATGAATCTAAAGTTTCATATCCAATATACCTTTCAAATTACTGAGAAAAACTACCTATAACTATCAAATCTTTAACTACATCAAAGACTACAAAAGGATATATTTAACGAAATAAACCAGAAGTGAAAGCAACTTCCAAAATCTAGAAAGGACAGAGATGACACCTATCTGCCTGGACAGTCACCCAAAGTTCCTTTATAAAATTGGGGCATCAATCTTCAGCCTATAGGCCCAGAGTTTCTTTTCATTCAGTGAAGCAGGAAATCTGATCTACCCATTCTGGTACAGTTCATTAGTTGCTTCTCCTCGAATCCTCAAGATGTCTGACAGTTTTTTTATGTAAAGTAGGAACCTGAACCTACCTAATTGAAATATATCTTTGTATACCTAAAAATCTAACTAACATGCATGTCTTAATTATACTTTGCAATTTTAAATCATTTACATAAACATCATATCTTAAGAGTAGAAAAATACATACAGCATAACAAAATTGACCTTAAATTTGCATCAATCAACTAAAGTCTGTACCACTGTAAAATATTTTGAGCTTAACACCTGATTTCTTGATCTAAGTAAATTCAATAATCTAACTTTTTAAAATTTATTTATATACCGTATCCCCCTTTTCTTCCTAGAAAGAAATTAACTATGACTATTAACCATTTATAATAAAAACAAACATTTAGAAACAATATTTGGGGAATTTGGGTGTAGTTTTCCATTACTACTTCCGGTTGATTATGGGGCATTGAAAATCTCATGGGTTCTTGAGACTGGATCATGGTCTGTAGCCCTTAAGCTGATATGGCCATCTCTTCTCATCAGAGATTTTTTCAGGGGGTCTTGGTTGATGAAACCATATTTGCCTGGAAACAATCCACAGGTTTTCATCTTCTTTGAAAACAAAAGCAGAACTCTTCCAAAGCAATAAATCCTTAGACACAAATTTCAAAATCAAGACACCTTTAAAATATATATTCTTGTTTAACTTAGTAGCCTTTGCATTTGCAATCTATTGTCTTTCAGTAGTTAGTTCATTAACAGTTAAAAAATTAAAAGAAAACATGTAGCCAGAGTTTTACTTTCAAGGCGCCAGTCCAAAATTAATATTTATTAAAATATAAATTAACACTTGCAATGTTAGTAACAGCTTATAGTGGCACCTGAACAAGGACTGGCATATCCAAGCGATGGACGAGTGATGGGCGTGCGATGGAAGGATGATGGATCCCGATTCTGTCTCTCTAGCAGCCAGCAGCCAGCAGCCAGGAACCAGGAAGAGAGCATCCTCGTGTCCCAGCAGCCACTTATCAATGGGGTTTGCCATAACCCCTCCAGGTTAGCCACACTCCCTCCAGGGTCCCAGAAGTGTCTTCTGACCTTATCTGCTGACACCTTAATCCCGCCACAAAAACACAATAACAACCAAAATCCAGATTTTGTGTCTATTTTCCATCTTTACGTGGCTTATTATATTATTACTCCATTTCTCTTTTTAAAGACTTTTTCTATCTTTTTTTCTTTTCTCTCTGAAGCCTATGTACCTTTTATACACATTGTACCCTATTTACAGGTTTTTCTTTTCATCTGAATCTGAAGAACTTTTAAAATATTCACACTCTCTTAAAAAACCATATAGATTTTGTGAAGCTGAATCAGTAAGTTCTCTTAAAGGGACTGTGTCTGTGTCTGTTTGTATTCAGCAAACAGAGCAGACCCAGGAAAATGCTGCTACTAAGTATCCATCTTTGCTTCCTTTTTGTTCAAAATAAACAGAAACCTTAAACTAATAACATGTTACTGAGTCTTCTGTGAGAATTTAGGAACTCGCCTGATTACTGCTTACACTGCCTGGAGCCAGTCTGTCCTGTGACCTAGACGCCATGCTTTCTTTGTACAATGACCCACCAGCATTGTATACACAATTTGGAAACTTCTTTGGCTTAGTCTCTGTGCTATAACCCTTTAAAAAAACTTTCTCAGGCTTTAAGAGGATATTCTTCCCACACAGGGAAGCCATTTGTTACAATGTAGTTTCTTTTGCCCTGGGCAGTCATAGGCCCAGACTCACAGACCTGCAGCCCCAGACCTCTTAGGTGCCCACCACTGTTCAGGCCCCCAGAAATGACTCAGACACTTATATTAACTTCATGTTGTTTGGCTTATAGCTCAGACACATAGCTAAATTGCTCTTACATCTTAACTCAACCCATTTCTATTAATCTTTTCTGCCACATGGCTCGAGGCTCACCTGTGTTTCTTACATGTTGATCCTTGGGGCTTCTGGCCTGGTCTGTCTCTGACTCCGCCCTTCTCCTCCCTATGTTGCAATTTCTCCTCCTACTTTTTCTATGGTGCTTGTCATGAGCCAAAGCAGCTCATTTATTTAAAGACTGCTATTCACAGCATACAGAAAGACATTCCCACATCATAACATAGTAAAAACAGCATTTTTACAAAAAGCATTCAACATATTTAATGCAATCTCTACCAAAATCCCAACAAAAATTTTTGCAGACATTGAAAAAACAATATTCAACTTCTGATGGAAAACAGGAAATCTGGGGTAGCCAAAACAATCCTGCTCAGTAAAATAACTTCAGGAGAAACCACCATCTATGACTTCAAGTTACACTACAAAGTTACAGGAATAAAAACAGCCTGGTACTGGCATAAAAACAGACTTGTGGATCAGTGGAATCTAATCGAAGACCCTGACATTAACCCACACATTTGAACATCTTATTTTTGACAAAGAGACCAAAAATATTCAATGGAAAAAAAGATAGTATTTTTAACAAATGGTGCTGGCATAACTAGATGGTAGTATGTAGAAGAATACAAATAGATCAAAACCTATCATCATGCACAAAACTCAAATCCAAGTGGATCAAAGACCTCAACCTAAACCCAGCTACACTAAACTTTATAGAAAAGAAAGTGGGAAATACCGTCCACCATATTTGCAGAGGTGAGCACTTCTAAATACAACAGCAGCAGCACAGACACTGAGAACAGCAGTCAGTAAGGGGACCTCCTGAAACTGAGACGCTTCTGTATGCAAAAGACACAGTCAACAGAACAAAAGGACAGACTACAAATTGAGAAAAGAAGTTCATCAACCTTACATCTAAGAGAGGACATATTTCTGAAATATATAGATGACTCAAGAAACTAGAGCCCCAAAACCTAAATAACCCAATTAAAAATGTGGTTTAGACCTAAAAAATGAATTCTCAAAAGAATTACAAATGACTGAAAGGCACTTAAAAAATTGTTCATATTTAGTCATTAGAGAAATGTACACCAAAACAACTTTGAGATACCACCTTACAACTGTCAGAATGGCTAAGATCAAAAACACAGATGGCACCTATGCTGGAGAGGATGCAGAACAAGGGAAACACCCCCCTCCATTGTTGGTCAGAGTGTAAACTTACACAGGCACCCTGGAATGAAGTATGGTTGTTCCTCAGAAAACTGGGAATCAATCTCCCCAAGGATCCAACAATACCACTCTTGGACATATACCCATTTGTACTCCAAAGGCTTTAGCTCAAATATGTTCATAGCAGCATTATTCATAATAGCAAAATCCCTGAGACAGCCTAGATGTCCCTCAACTGAAGAATGGATTATCAAACTTTGGTACTTATACACAATGGAGTACTACTCAGCAGTTTAAAAAAAAATGGCACCTGAAATTTTCAGGCAAATTAATGGATTTCAAGAATATCCTCCTGAGCAAGGTATAACAAGCCCAGAAAGTTATGCATGGGATGTACTCACTAATACTTGGACTTTTAGACAAAAACCAACAATACCTATGCTGTAAATCACAACCCCTGATCACCTTGGAATCAGAAGGAACTTAAGAGAGACATCCATGGATTCCCCCAAGGAAGAGAAAATAGAGATCACCTTAGCAAATTGGAATCATAGCAGCTTGCAACCAAGAAGAGTTGGAACAAATCATGAGAGGAGATGGTTGAGTGAGAGCAGCAACAAAGAGGGAGAAAAAAAAAAGATAAATATCTTGGTAAAGGAAGCCAGTGTGAGGTTGGAAAGAGAATGGGAGAGAGGGAAACATCCAAGAACTCACAGGATGTCCCTGACTAGGTCTCCAACTAATAGCAAAAGGTGTGCCTAAACAGGACTTCTCTATAATAAAATGAGTAACCACTCTAATTGTCATCACAGAACCTACATCCAACAATTAATAAATGTTGGTGCAGAGATCCATGGCTGAGCTCTAAGCAGAGTTTCTGGTCCAGTTGAGAACAGGGAGGACAGTCTGTATGAGCAGAAGTATAGGGATTATTAGGAAAATTCCCACAGTGATGGCTGACTGGTGTACAGGGAGCTTACTGAATCAAGAACAATCACAAGGGAAGTGTCACTTAAATGATGAGCAACTGTCTATTGGAATGGGTGGTACATAGAGCCTCAAGAGATAGGATCAGATTGTATTCCTTTGCTTGGGCTGGCACCTTGGAGCACATTCCCTGGGGAGGAACATCTGACCCAGGATTGATTTGGGGATGAGGACATTGTTCATGCCTGGAGTGAATGTCCTACTCTGAGCTGACCCACCTTGAGAGTCCTTGCCCTTTTGGGAGAGGGGATCGGGGATGGTAAGGAGGAGCTCGAAGCCTGGCTGAGAGGGACTGGGAGGAGAGAAGAGAGGAGGAGCAAAGGACATGAATAAAAAAGATATTTTATAAAAAAATAAAATGAACATACAACAAATATCAAAAATAAAAAAGTTCATACAAGATTTGGTGTTCATAAGATATTTTAAAAAATAAATAATTCTTGGAACTAATATTGGATTTACAATTCTAAAAAATAGCAACTCAATAAATAAAATCTATTGAAACAATACATAAAATTTTAAAGATAATACCATAATTTTTGTGTTATTAATAGAATAAAGTGAATAAATGAGACAAACTATTGGCTTTTAATAAACAACCTTTAATGTGTTGCTTGTTTGGGCAAGATAAGAATATATAAATTGATATTTAAATTGTTTGATTTTTATTCTTATGGTTTCATTGTAGTAAGCAAGTCAATATTATCATAGAAAAGTTAGAAAATTAAAATTCAATATTGGAAAAATTCGTTTGCATAGAGAATATTAGGCAATATCACCTTGAACTAGAGGTTTGGCCTTTGAGACTTGAAAACCCATGTATGGAGCATGGCCAAGCCAGTTTAAGACGGTGCACACCACCTTGCTTTCTCCTCGTTCTCTGCACCTCTTGG
Organism: Phyllotis vaccarum; assembly: GCA_033318265.1. NCBI lineage: Eukaryota > Metazoa > Chordata > Mammalia > Rodentia > Cricetidae > Phyllotis > Phyllotis vaccarum. The sequence goes on from JARWLC010000028.1 coordinate 2,528,472, forward strand.
AGAAAGGACTAGACCAGTTTCTGCTGTATGAAGCAGTCAAAATTTCCAGAAATTGCTCAACTGTTCAATCTTTTGTATTAATGAGTGTTTCATATAAATCCCTCAATAAATATTAATTTGTTGATATAATCAGTTGTTAATGATTAATATCAACTGTATCTGGTACCCAACATGGTTTTCCAGCCTGATCTGACAGAAGGGAGTTAGCAGGAAAGCCAGCCAGCTAAGCAGGCAGCCCTTCCAGCCCTTTGGCTTTGGCTTCATCTCTGGGCTACTGGAAGCCTTGCCAGTACAGTAGCACTGGCAGGGGCCAATGGCCACCATTCTATGATGGTCCTTGGTGAGTTTTGTTATACAGTCTAGAAGATTCACAGTTGTTTTTTAAAGATGATATTGTCTGTCCGATAGAGAAAGCTACAAGTAAATCCAGTAGCTTGTCTCCTTCTAAATATCCTCCCACCAAACTTGGCAATGACTCTTCCTGTGGCTCACCTTAGCCACAAAGCCCCTAATACAGAAATGGCAAACCGATTCTCTCAGTGTGATTTTTTTACAGTGTGTGTTTGTAGTAATCTGTTCTGATTTCATGAGAATTTGCCTTTCCTTAGACGATATTCATAGCAGGCTAAAAACAAAAGCCAGAGTCAGCATATACAGACTAGTTATCAAGACATATACAATACCTTCTGACCAAACATCACTATTACATCCATAAATTATCTCAACTGAATTTAAAAGCTTTTTAGTGCTAAAATTTGGGAAAAATTGCATAATTTGTATAACATCTCTGGGAATTACATGTTCACAATTTTATTGTTAGCTTGTTTCTATATTTTTTATCTATAAAATTCTGATAACAATACTAAATATGAGATAGTAATTAGATTGATAGAGACCTTGCAGACTAAAAATAATAAATTAGCTTCTGAGATGCATCACATTGACTGACATACAAAGTTATTTTATAGAAAATTGTCATAACAAACTTTTAGATACAAGCAGCTTCCTTTATGGAAGCAAATATTATTCCCCTACATGTACTTTCTGCAGATAATAGGACATTGATGATGGAGAAGTTTAAATCTGTAGAATAATATGTTAATAATGAAAATACAGAACATATATTGCTTGGAATTATTAGAAAGATTTTCTATTCAAGAGATTCTGAACTTAGGGAAATGAAGAGTTTCTAAATTTCAAGAATGGGAAGACTGTTTTGCAGTATCAGAGAATGTTAAAGCACAATCAACACAAAAGAATTCAGAATAACTATCACCAACATCTTATGGAGTTACAAATGATTGTCCTAAAGTTGTAAACATATAGGTTACTCATTTTCCCCCTTCTATGATCTATCTAGTTATTACTCAGAAAAACCGAAGAAGTGATAAATTTTCAGGAGGTTTTATAGAATGTAATTGAAAGCCTATATATATGAGAGATATAAAAGACATCAAAGCAGCTATTACTATAAATGGTATTCATTTCACCTATCTGAAACAATTGTTAAACGCCTGCTCTACAAAAAATAGGGTGACATAAGATGATTAGATGTAGCTAACAGTTAAAGTCCTAGATTATACCTAACATTTACAATGGAAAAATTCGCTGAGAGGAGAGGCTAAGACCATTGAACAACAAAAAAATTTTAGAGGCTTTAATGTTTCTCAAGATCATATTCTGGTGAGGGTCAATTTGTTGATATAAAGATTTAATCTACTTTTGATCAACTTACATTATTGCTATGTTGTACTGCCATGATAAATGCTTGGGATAATATTCTAAAACCCGGACAGACAATTGAGCAATCTACTAAGGTCAAGCAAGCCTGTAAAAAAAATCTTACACTGACTTTCTGCGGAGATTAACCAAGTGAGTGCATAGATCAGTGTCAGATCCAGAAGTTAGCAAACTACTAATTCTCTCTTTGGCTTTTCATCATGATAATTTAGAGTGTAAAAAGATGCTTATGTCTCTGAAAATCAGATCAGCACCCCTAGAGGAATGAATTCAATATAGAATCAATGCTGACTCTCTCAATTATGATGAAGAATCTTCTGTAGATAAAGCACTTTTAATGTCATAGAAAGAATCCAAAATATAAAATATTTTAATTGTGGTAAGCCAGGATAGAATAAATTCCTAAAAATAGCAAGTTGAATAATTCCTCACATTATATTCCAAAAACAATTTCTGGAGTCTCTACATTCTATACTGATTCAGATAAATCAGTATATAAATCAGGAAACTTAAGTAAAATGGTTTAAAACTTTTACAATTTTGTACAAAAGCCAGAATTATATGTCATTCTTTTGGTACTAATGAATTTTATAGGACCCCTCAACACTGTTACTTTCTCTCAATATGCAGAAAGAGTTGTTTTACATATTGAAACTGCTGACTTATTTCTGATAAAACAGAATTAATACACATACACACACACACACACACACACACACACACACACACACACACAACAGGACATATAAAACATCTTGTATATATAACCCACATCAGATCCCATATTTCACATTAGCCTCCCAGGTCCTTCAGCACAAGGCAATGTTGATTATTAATAGGAAATGTGCTTAAGGCCTCAGATTTCTATAAGAAATAGTATGTTCATAGCAGAGTATTAAAAATATCTCATCACTTGGCATTAGCCAAGGAAATTGTAAAGAAATGTCCTACTTGCTCCTTCTATAACAAAATACCATTACCTGTAGGAAGTACTCATAAAGGTATGAAAAGCAAAGTAATTTGGCAAATGGATGTGTTTCATTTTGCAAAATCTGTAAAATTAAAATATATGTACTATACCATTGAAACGTATTCAGGATTTCAATGGGCAACTGATCTTGTTCTGAAAGGCTCATGCTATAATTACATACCTTTTGGAAGTCATGGTTATTATAGGCATACCTGTACAAATTAAGACTGACAATTCACCAGCATATGTTTTCCAAAAAGATGAACCAGTTTTTGAATATTGCAATATAAAGCACATTATAAGTATACACCACAATACTTCAGAACAAGTAGTTGCTGAGATTTCTAATTGCACCTTTAAAGAAATACTTCATAAACAGAAAGAAGGAATGATAACACCACCCAGAGTAAGCATAAATAAGGAATAAAAACACTACCCAGAAACAGTCTAAAAATACCTTACCAATTTTGAATTTTGTTAATGCTGATGAATGAGGAACAATAGATGCAGAGAGACATTGAATAACAGAAAAACCTGACAGAAACCAACCTGTTTACTTTATCAATGTGCAGATCTCAAAATGGAAGCCAAAATATGTACTTCATTGGGGAGGGGTTTTGCTTTTGTTTGTGCAGGAGATTTAAAAAGTATGGACACCACCAAAATTAATTCTTTTTGAACAGGAGATATCAGTTGAAGAAAAGAAATAATAACTGATATACCAACATGACAATTTTATAAGTGGCAAAAATTTTTTACTTAACAGAAGTTGCAACATGGTTCATTTTTCTCTCGAAAAAGATAGAAATAAGCATCTTTAAGTAGTTAAAAAATAACATTGAATACCTAGACCTCTAAATCTGAAAGGAAGTCAGTTTTAAAGGTTTCCAAACAAATATATATCAGGCTTATTGATACCAATATACTCTACAAGGTAAATTTTAACTTCTTACCATTTTTAAATTTATAATTGTGGTCCTGATTCAATTAAAATCAAGTTGGCTTTGAAGTTAGAGTAAGTGGCTTTCTCCTTCTAAGCCAAAGCTTGTTTGTTAAAGAAAAAAATAATAAAAGATTTGTCTTATATTAGAAAGACACCTGGTGTGGGATAAAAGACAGCCAAGATCTGTAAGGAGTATAAATACATATAAGTATATTTATACTCCTTATATATAAGGTATAAGTATAAGTATAAATATTATAATTTTGTTTATAATTATATTTATCTCTGTACTCATCTTTGATCTTTTGGAAACTTTCTTTGTATACAATTTTCTCAAAAAATTTAAATTTTCATGTTGAGATCAATAATGTTAACTTTTTCCACAATAAGAAACAAATTCTCCCAACAGTGATCTCTAAAGCATTTAGAAAGAAAATGGAGCACTACTATAACAATTCCTTCTGGTTTGTTATGATATTTTTTCAAGTTTGTGTATCATTCAATAATTGGTTCTGAACTACAAACTGCTTAAGAAAGTTGTAAGATGTATTACTATGACTATCCATAATATTATAATTCTGACCCAAACTTCAGAAAAACAGAATCTGAGACTGGCTACAAATGTCACACTCAGTTCATTAAGACTTAGTCACTGTTTAATTTTTGACAGAACCCTACCATTATCCCCAGACAACAGGAAGCAATTATAAGAAAAACTACATCCCCTCTCTCAATTAGCTCTGTCCTCTATGGGTAATGGATTATTATCATTCTGTTAAGGTGGTTATAAGTTATATTTGGGTTGTAAATAGAACAATAGAATTAGACTCAGGAATTCCTTTTGAAGAAGAATAAAGGGGAGTATATAGGACAGATATTGGCTGATTATTGTATCTGGCTGTAAAAAGCAGCTAAGACAGATATAGATTATTATATCCACCTGTATAACAATTTAGCCAAATATTAGCCATAGACAATTTGAACTAGTATGGATTCTTGTATATTGATTCAAATCTAAAATTATTATATGTCTGCTTAAGAAAATTGTATATTGATATAAACTCAAATCTGAAATTATTATATATAGTATTATATATATACATGTTTGAGATAATTTGTACATTTGTGCAAATTTAAATCTATAACTGTTATATTGTGAACATGCTTCTACCTCTGTAACTTTGTACATTAATGCATATTAAGAATGGTAGTGTTATTTACACTATATAAATTCTACTTCTATGTAATTCTGTTATACTATATATATATACACACACACATATACGTATATATATATATATTCTACCTCTGTTAGTGATATTTTGTATATTGATAAATTTTAAGAATGCTGTTGTGATTTTGTACTATATAGTTATACCTCTGCTTAAGATGTTTGTATTATTGTCATACTTGAAGTCTATTTGCCCAACTGTACATATGTATATAGATTGTCTGTATGTGACAGTAATATTAATTAGGTCTTACAGATATAAAGTAGAATATATCAGATCAATAAGCAGTCTTCAAATACTACTTCATAAACCTAGAGAATATGACATTTAAATGTTTAGTTTTTCAGAATTTGGTTATGAGAGTAACAATTGTGCCTAGCAGTACTGTTCCTTGTCTTTGTTTTTGTTTTTAGATGATGTTAGGCATCAGATACACCCCATTTAGAGTTTGTCTTCTTTTGCAGATAATGGCCTTTTAGGCAAAAAAGCTTTCCTTGCCTTGACTGTTGACTACCTCATATCTTAGCTAAGAGCATTTACATACTAGATTCATATCATCCAAGACAGACAGATTTGGAGTAATCTCTATATATTGCCACTTACTAATATACTGAAAATTTAATATATATGCTGTGTTTGTTGTTCCTGTTAGCCTGTTAGTTGTAGTTTGACCTTGTTTATGTTATCTGCCTCTTTCCTCTCTAGGACCTTACCTTACAATTATTTTAATGCACATAATTTTATATTTAGGCTTAGAAATTTATTATTTAGAAAAAAGGAGGAGATGTAGTGGGAATTAGGCAATATCACTTTTACCTAGAGGTGTGGCTTTTTGGCACTGAGACACCCTGTATTGGGCACGGCCTAGTCAGTTTAAGACCAGGTTCGCAATCTCTCTTCCTGTTTGCTCTCTCATGCTATTGGAGAAAGGAACAGACCACCTTCTGCCATGTGGACAGTCCAGCTTTTCTGGAATCGCTCAAATGTTCAAATTCTTCTATCAGTGAGTATTTTATAGAAATATTTTAATAAATATGAATCTTTTCATATTTATAATGGTAAAATATGGTATCTTTTTATCAGTTAGATTAATAACAGCTATAGGTTTATATTAAAAGTTTTATATCTGAGCAAATTACTAGCATTTAAAAAAGTTTAAAAATCAATACAATAATCATGAGAATGTGCATAGTATTTGTAATTCCTATCACATTTTTTTTATTTTTACTAATATTTTAGTAACTAGAAATTATGCATATATAATAAATAAAAATCAATCAAGTAGTGGCTTCAACAATTTTTATTTATATTTTGGGTTTTTGTATTTGTTTGGAGTTTGAAAGCTTTTCTGAGAATGATTACCTATAAAAATATCCCTGAAATCTATTCATACTTTAGAAAAAAATAGACCTTTAATGTCTGAAAATAGAAAACTTACATATAAAACACTTATACTTACAAAACAATTACAAATCTTGTTTTCAATACCAAATATAAATTCAATGAAACTGATTGCCTATTTATTTTTTGAAAAGGACAAAATATTTTAAAAATATATATTTATATGACTATCATTAGAAATAATCAAGTTTAAGAGTGCCAATACCAGTCTTTTTAATCAGAACATACAATGAAATCTAGTATACTCAATAATTTCTTATTAAAACATTAGTTTACAACAATTACTATTCCCAGTGTTTTTGAAACAATTGAAAAGCAGAAGAAAATTGTAGTCAAAAAATGTTTTAGGAAATTTGACAAAAAGAAAAGATAATTTGTAACATTTATAATGCTAATGTATCAAGAGTTGGCTTAATTTTATTTTTCTATTGTTTTCCTGTTTACTAGAGAAAAGCATTAACATCTATATGTTTACATTTAAATAAATAAAATCAATGAAGACAATGAGAGATCCTTAACTTTTTCAATAAGTTATAAGAATGAACAAAATATTAATGTAACAGTGAATATGTATTCATTGAATTTTATAATGCCTTAGAATCTACTAATAATTTTATCAATTTTTATTCATTTAATTACTGCATTTATATGTGTGTGCTTGTTTCCTTTAAATGTAATCCCATGACAACTTGAAAACTGGTGTTTCAGATGGTTTTGCCTTACTATGTTAGTACTGAGAATCATACTTAGCTTCTTTGTCATAGAATCAAGGCCTCTTAATCTCTGTGAGAACTGTTTTTAGGGTTTTTTTTTTTTTTTAGAAGAATGCCAGCTAATCTGCCAAAAAATAAAAGATAACCAATAAAATTAAACTTTGATTTGTTTGGTTTTGGATGAAGAAGGACAATGTAGCTCACTCTGTCTTCAAACTCACAGATATTCAAATAGCAAAGACCAGCATTAGAAACCATGCTATCAGGCCCCTGGCATTACTGTTAAATATATGTATAATCAGTTACAATCGTTTTGTAATTGTGATATAAAATGTCAGGCAGGGACAGGCTTCCTGAAATGATAGGTTATGTGTATAATTATTCATTGTATATCGCCCATAATATTATGGATGATTAACAGAACACTTTGATCAGATAAATGTACATAGCCAGTTCCTCTGGAAGTAGAAGCTTTTATCGTAAGTTCTTTGATCATGACATTTGAATTTGTTCAAAAATTTAGATGTGAACATGCTGATACTTCTATACCCATGGCCTAAGAACAGTTCTCCTGTGTAAGGGAAAATCATCCTTCTCAATGCAGAACAGAGAGATATATATGGAACAGTGATGGAAAAATGAAACAAAAGTCTACTTAGCCTGATCAGTTGCAGAAAAACTGGCAACTGAATAGATGACCCAGATAGTGGGTTATTCTCGCTCCCATTGACTTGGTATCACTAAGAAAAAAAAATGTGAACATTTCAATGTGGCCCAAATTCAGTTGTGCTCACTGCTGTATAAATTTTTAATTACAGTATTATTGATAAAATAGTTTATTTAACTACATTTCAATTTTAAGAAAGAATGTAATATTATTGATCTTAAAATGCAGAGGAAAATGTAATTGAAGTACATTGATTATTTCAGGAATATTTTCATTAGCAGTAGGTTGGATAATAAAATTTTAATTAAAATGAAAAAAATAATTGAGATTTAAAAAAACAGAATCTAAAATGTAATAGGTCATGTTCTAAAGTGAATTCAACATTCAAAGCAAAAGTAGGTTCAAAAACTTCTAATATAATTTTAAATACAAAAAGGAACCCTGTTTATTAATCTAATTATCATTGGTAATTTTATTGCAAAGGTATTTATTAAGGGCCAAAATATTTTCAAAGTTTAGGGCAAAGTAGGTTTACAAACCAGAACTTTGCTGTCATTCCAAAGGAGGCCACTGATTTTGAAGGGAAAGAAGACTGATCCACATACTATTTTTCAAGAATAGAACTCTATGCATAGAAAGCAGAAGAGACTCAGCATTGTAAACCATACACAGTCAATGATGAAAAGTTTATAGATAAATGTAGAATCCAGCACCATCTGATACATCTAATATACAAGGACAGCACTCAAGCACAGGATCCTGGCAGATAAAGGTGAAGAAAGAGGGTAAGAGCCAGAGGAAAAGCAACTTTCATGTGAGTTTTTGTGTCTCCTACAGACGTCTCACCAACAATACTAACTAAACAAATATCACTCAAACAAGGACAACAGCAATAGATTATAATCCACTCAAAGCAAAGTTTCAAACATTAGTTAAATTCAAATTTTATTTTTTGGAGGGTTGGGCGAGTATATTTTTAATGTAACAATAAATGTGTTTTAATCAATAATGGAATTGCTTAAATCATTTAAATTTTAATTGATATATTTTTAAATGGCAGCCATTAAGCTATTAACAAAAATATATTGAAAAGGATATTATTCATAGATTAGAATACACTTCTTGACCAAAAATAATATGAGAAAAAAACACTAAAACTATATTTTTAGTTAAAAGTCCCAAAAGTTGTATGCACAAGTAAGTACATAAATATAAAAAAAATATACTTATTGAAAGATATGTTTTTAAAGATAATATATTGCTATTATGTTTATTTAACCTCCCCCAACCTTTATAACATTATCTCTTAAGAGAAATCCTTGCCTTTATAATATAAATGAGTGAGAAATTCATTGCTGTACCATCATAAATCTTAAAATAATAAAAATAAAACTGTACTATAGGTGATGTAATTTCAATGATTATAACAAGCATAATGTATGAAAAGTTAAATTTGATATATATGTGAACAGTAATTTTTCTATGTAAAACATTTTTATATCTACCTCTGCTTCCCCTTCCTTCCCTCCTCCCAGTACCTAGCAGTCCCTCCCAGTACTCCATTAGCCTCTCCCCACCTCATGCCCCCATCCATTCCCTAAAAAGGGCAAAGAGTCCCAAAGTGAGTCAATTCAGTCTGGTATATTCAATTGAGGTGGGTCCAATTCCCTAATTCCAATATTAAGGTTGGGTTAGCTGTTCCTCTGTAAGGAATGGGCTCTTGAGATGTCAGTTCATGCACCAGGAACATAGTCTAATCTTACTGCAAGAGGTTACACAAACTACCCACACAATTTGAAAGTTGGGCCAAACTTTGCACATCAAAACTGAACAAAAAAAAAATCTATCAAGAAGTAAAAGAGTTCATATAAGGCACAAGAATAAGAGGTTTGTTTGCACATCAGGATTCTCATAAAAACAGTAAACTGTTTAATAATAATATAGATGCAAAATATCTGTAAGGTAGATAGGGAAAATAAAAATATATAAATATAAATAAAAATAGAAACCAATATTTTAATATTCTTCCTTTTAATGAAGAAACCCAACATGAATTATGTCATAAGCAACCTCTAAATATTCCACTAATTCTCTTCCTTTGGGACATATACAGCTGTCCATGGAGCCTAATATTAAGAGTAGTTTGTTTTCCAAGTGAGACTCCTTTAAAGTAAACTAGATATTAATTGGAAAGTAATTATCAATTAAAGAGATGTAATCTTTCCCTTTGTGATAGATATTTATTAGTCACATATAGTTATTTGCTCTATATCTGAACTCTGGGAATTCTATGAACTGTAACTTGCTTTTCACTGAATTTAACAACTACTATCTACACATAAGCAACTCATAATTATCTTTAGGAGTCTCCTCTTTTGCTCATAATTGTTTTTTTTTATTTAATTTTATTCATTTTGCTGGGAATTTCAGGATTCTTTAAATAACTGAGTAATACACTGTTCTGTAAAATGTACAACACTATCTTTATCCAATCTTTTGTTGAAGAAAGTCTAGGTTGTTTCCAGTTTTTCCCTATTATAAATAAAGCAGCAATAAACATGGTTGATAAAGTGTCTATGTCTTAATATGAAATGACCTATGGGCATACACCAAATAGTGGTGGGACTGGATCTTGAGGTGAAATGATTTCCATCTTTCTGAATAATCACAACACTGATTTCCATAATGCATGTACAAATTTATACTCCCACCAGCAGTGGATGACAGTTTGTTCCCCTTGCTCTATATCCTTATTGGTATGAACTATCACAAGTATTAATGATCTTAGTCATTCTGAGAGCTCTAAGATGAAATTTCAGTGTTATTTTATTTTAATTCCCCTAATGATGAAGTATTTTTAAAATTTCTTTGAATTTCTCAGTCATTTGACTCTTGTCTTTGATAAATTTCTATATAGATCTATGTGACATTTTTATTACCGTAAATGTGTTTTCAATGTTTACCATTTAAGTTCTCTCTATATTTTTAATGTTAACCCCAAATTGGATGCAATTGGGGTTATTATTGGCAAAATAATTCCCCCAGTCTGGAGGAAGTCACTATGTACATTAGAGGGTGCCCATTGCTAGATTGAAGATTTTCAGTTTTATGGCATATATTTATTATTTTTTTACCTTTGTGCCTCATTAAATGATGCTCTATTCACACAGACTTTTCCTGTGCCAATACATTTAAAACTATGTTCCACTTTTTTATATCAGTTTTAATGTATCTGGTTTTTTACTGAGTTTATTTATTTGAAGTTGAATTTTATGCAGAGTGATATGTACAAATCTATTTGGATCCATTTACATGGTGCCAAACAATTTGATTAGTACAATTTTTAAGATAAGTTTTTCTCAATAGGTATATGTCTTGGTTATAACATAATCAATTATATGTAGTTGTGGATGTATGTCTGGTCTTGAATTCATTTTGATTGAGATGTCTGTTTTATGTCAATACCTTGCATTGTAATACTATTACTCTAGAGAAATAAATACTTAAAAGTGATACTTGAAGTAATACAAGTATCACTTGATGGTGATATTACCAGTAAGTCTTTTATTCATTAATATTTAGCTAACAATAACTTTTGGGCATAAAACTAGTTTGTTAATATTTTATTTATATGTAACTCAATTTTACTTGTTACAGTTTTTCTATGCATGGAAAATAAAATATAATATGATAAACCTGAAGCGATCATTTAGAGTTTAGACAGAGAAACCTAAAAGACAAGAAAAAGAGTACCAAGTGATGGCACAATAGTCTCAGATATACTGTTTCTTGAAGTCACAGTTTTCAAAATATAAATTTTCTACACTAGGATCTAGACATCTTGATTTGAAAATTTTCTAACATAGGTACTGTTATCTACACTTAGTTAGACTGGTGTTTGTTTCTTCATTTCAGCTGTCTTTTCTGGGTCATAAGTAACTATTTTGGCTGTGCTGTAGCCTGGTAGAAAATTCCTCTGAAATCCTGATAGGTTTAGCCACTGCTGGTTCTTAGTAAAATGTGTTCGTAACTTTGGAGAGATGACACATAGTAATTGAAATAAATAAGGATAGCAGAGTCTGGAAATCCACTGAAGAAAGTAAAGCAAGGTGTTCCACCAAGAGCAGGTTAGTCCCATGAGAATGTGGAGAGAGAATGATGAGAAATCATAAGAGATAGTCTGCTATAGATACTCCGAGACAGATATGGAGAAGACTGATTATCACAGATCGGATTTACACTTAAATTTTTTCTCTGATAGGAGTGTTCTATGAGTTCTCAGAAAATTGCTGCTGGAGTTGGGATAGAATAAGGCAATAATTTGAGGGAAAGAAATTTGCAGATCTCTGAAGTCTACTGGAGACGGTGTATGGGCACATCCTGTGGCCTGGTGCTGAGTTTGAAATTAGGCTGAGGAATTCCATTTGGAGGACAAGAGAGAGATGAGAGGATTTGGAATTAACTTACCTATTTTCCTTAACATTATAATCTAAACAATTTGTGAGGAGAAAAATGAAGTTACTCATATAACCCTCAAAGGCATAATATAAGGACAAAAATAAAAACTTTAACATACATATTATAAAATATATAATGAGGACTAATTAATAATCTTGATTTTCTCATGATAAAGATAATGATATGCTTAGGATCTTTTAAAATATGAACATAATTTTCTACCTTACATGGGAAGGCTTATGCTTTGTTTATGCAAATATTAATGTACTTTAGAGTATTCACTGCAATTTTAATGAGTAAAATATAACGTAATATACAGAAACTCTGTGATGCTATTAACTTTTAATTTATAAAAACTTAGTGAATGAGGTTTTAAATAAATGTGGCATATAGGATGCTGGTGTGTTTGTACTTCATTATTTAGCAAATATAAAAGATTTTCAAGTGTTTTATGTGTTTCAGTATGATTCTTTTACTTTCCTGCTTAGTCTTATTATCATAATAAAACATAACCTCTCAAATGAAGTGCTTTTGATTTAATATGTTTTTAATGTTATATGCACAACCTGTGCCCAGTGCTCATGGAACCAGAAGACTGAAGATTTTATATAATTAGTGTTAGCACATGCTGTGTCCTGCTATGAAAATGTTGGAAACCAAATTCAGGTCCCCAACAAGAGCCAAAAGCAATCTTAATCATTAAGCTATCTCAAGTACAATACCTTGCCTTTCCTTTCTTTTTAAATCAATGGATATTGATGGATTGTGGATATTTTCAAATGGTTGAATATTTGTTAACAAATTCATTCTTAGTTTTTATTCCTCACACCTACAATATAATAATATTCTTTTAATATGAAACAATTTATATTTTTAGTCATAAAGCTAAAGAATTTATTTTTCATAAAATTTTATTTCACCCACGTAGTTGAGAATTGGAATGTATATGCTACTATGTTTTATAAAAGTTAGATAGCTTATATTATTTCCACATAGGAAGCCTCAAACTCAAGAAAACACATCTTACTTATGTTAACTCTAAAAACTTCTAAAACAGTAACATATGCTCAGAAACTGCAGTGATAAAAGCTTATTGCTTAAGGAAATGTAGTAAACAGAAAATTTGCTAGAACTATTTGGTGCATTTGATGAAACTTTCTACTTAGAATCCGTGCTTCTTTCTTCTATGATCAGACAGAATTTTCTGAATATAAGAAGCTTACTGCATAATGAACTGGACACTTAGCCTATATCAGAGGCTTATCTCTGATAGTATCAACACTCTTCAGATAGAGCTTTATGGGAAAAAAAAATCAAAGGAATTAAATTCAAGTGTTTCTCCTAAGACCTTGCCTAATTCCTTGATAAAGGACATTTTCTAACCTCTGCAGACAATGCAGGTCATTGGCTTATAGAGTATTTCTTCCACAATGTTTTGTTGTGCTTTTCTGAATTTGTTTCTCTATTCTCAATTATATTTTTATTCATGTATATTACTTGAATATACTATTAAATAAAATATATTAAAGCAAGAGATCTCATTCACTTTGTAGTGCATTAACGCATATTATGTACTTACCTATTACCAGTACACTCTGACCTGCTCCCACTTACTCTTAGCCATTCATTTTCTACTTTGTTCCCACCAAATAATTCAATATCTGAAGAAATCATATCGAACTTCTAACTTCGCAATTTGTTTTACTTAAGAAATTGGCAAATGGTGAAATGAATAACAAGTCAGCTCAAATCTGCAGCTAAGATCTTTGATTTGTTACTTTCCTATATATAATCAGCAGCAAAACCTGAAAATGTTCGGTTTTGAAACATCGTTCGAAATGATATGGAATCCAAACACTTTTACTCACTAGAAGCTAATAGCAGACAAAGTAAAATTTTGGTTTTTTTTGGGGGGGGGATCCATAATCTTCGTCAGTACATATAGCTGATTAGGCATAAAGATAACAGTGAGCTAAATGTCTCTTCTAAAATCTCCTAGGCTTTTTCAGTATCCCCTTATCTACCATGCATGTGTCTCAGGAACGCAAAACAAAAAAAACAACAACAACAACAAAAATGCACTCAGTTGAGTATTCAATATCACCACCAAAAACCTGAAAGCTGTTTTCTGAGATCGAATTCAGGGGTAGACTGAATGACCTTATTGCCAGGGATTTAGCAAGGTCAATTCCATGAATGAATACTGCATAAGTGTTCATCAAATCCCAGAAATGGTTGAGCCAGATATTGTGTGTACATTATACTCTGATAGTCATAATATTGACCTTTTCCCACGGATTGAAGAAATTCACATAGGTCATGAGGCCTCTTTATTGGTAAAGGCTCCAGGCACAGGAGATTGTGTGTGACTTTGATCTTCCAATGTCAATCTTATTTTCTTATTTAGAGAAAGAGAGTGCATGTCCCCAATGGGTCTGCAAGTCACACCGTTAGCAACTTCCCCCTTCCAGAAGCAGGATATGTAGAAAAAGATGTTCAGTGACATGAAGGTATAGTGCTTCTATTTCCCTCTCTGTGGATGTTTCCAGCATACATTTCTTATTTTAAATCTTTTTTTACATTTGTTTTGGTGGGCATGAATGCACTTATGTCATATGTATATGAAGTTCTAAAGTTGATGCCAAAAATCATCTTTGATTACTCTGCCTTGTGGTGGGATTCAGGTATTAGCTGATAAGGTCCGAAGATGATTATCCAGGGTCCTGGTCTCCTGAAGGGGGAGTGATCAACCCCATTCATAATGGGCTGCTAGGACCCTGGGAAGGCCTGTTTCCTGGTTCCTGACTGCTGGAGAGACTAGTTTGGCATCCATCATCCAGCGCTCAGATAATCCAGTCTATCAGGTGCCAATATAAGCTGTTACCTGTATCGTGAGTGTTGGTTTATATTTTAATAAATATTAATCTTGGATCGGTGCATTTTAAGAGAAACTCTGCCTACACTACCTTCTTATCCATTGAGTCTAGATCTATGAGTCAAACTCAGATCTCATCAATATGACAAATTGCTCTGTCTCTAACACCTGAGACTGGAATTACAGGCAGGCTTCCCTGTTTGTGTGGGTTATTAAGATTTGAATTCCAGTTCTTATGACTGAGAGTTGGTTTAGTTATAAGTGCTTTGTGGAGTCACTGGGGTATTTTGGGCTAGAAAGTAAGACACAGTCTCATTTACATTAGGTATAATCCTTGCTGCTTGGTGGCTAGGTGGAAAATTTTGCACATTAATGAGATAAGAGTGTCAGTGATAAGCCAATATTTTGTTGCATTGATCCAGAGTGAAAAATAATCTTAGTCATTTGAGTAAAAATGGACACAGAGTTTGTCAGAAAATTAAAATCTTAAGAGAGACCTCAAGGGTAATTGATGTGAGGCAACCATGTGTGGCTACGGAGCTTGTATTCTACACAATTTGCCCCAAACTATGCAATGGCCTTGACTATTATTCTCAGTTATGGAGAAGATAAAGGCTTGAAAGGGTATATTTATGGGGCCCATTATATTCTGTATTTTCTATCTTAAGCTCAAGGTAATTTTTAGAAATCTATGTGGCCATGCACCCATGCAATTAGATATAGAAGTCAGGGCCCATTAAAGCATTAAAAGTTGAAGGTATGCCTTTTGGAGCTGAAAGACTGTAGGTTATATCAAGGGCATTGTTCTGGGTGATAACTTTTATAGAGAAATGGAGAACAAAATGAGAATTGGACCATTGAATTAGACATAATCTAATGAAAGGTTAGTTCAGTATATGATTACACCTTGCAAAACATACAGACTTTGAGGGGAACAAAATCAAATATCAAGGAAGGCAAGATTGAAGAACGAATTGTAAAGAAGGATTGATCATGACTGGTAGGTTATCATGGACCATGGGATGCCAGGTACCACAGTTTGCTCAAGATAATTAAAGGAAATGTCTCAGGATAGCTAGGGTTATGAAATTCTTTTTTCATTGCCTAAAAATAGATAACTAAAAGAAGAAAAATAAGCACTTTAAATTAAGTACATATAATAAAGTGCAAACAGATTTCAAAATGACCTTTGAAAACCTGGTAGTTTCAGAATCTTTCATTACCTATTCATCCATTAGATCTAATTCTTAGAAGTGGAATTTTATGGCTAACCTGCAATTTAATTCTTATTTGAAGATGTTACCATTATTTCAATTATGATTTCTTTTTGTGCCTCTCAGAGTCTATCTTCCAGTATTAAAGATTTTTTTTCCCTCTCTCTACCATTGGTGAACATTCAAGAAAGTATTTAAAAATTAAGGACCATTTTGCATGTGGAGGCTCACTTAGGAGGCAGAGGCAGGATATATCTTTGAGGTCTGACTAGTCTTCAGACAGTCTAAAAAAAAAAAGATAAGAAAAACAAAGATGGACGGTTTTGTATTTAAGGTAGCATACTTTTTCTTTTTCCTTCTGACTAGTTCAAGTCACATATTTTCCAGGAGCCACCTATCTCTGCTGTTGTCTTAAAAAAAAATTAATTAATAATAGAGTTCATTTTACATACCCTACATTCTTTCCCTTCCTTCCCTTTTCCTGCTTGTTCCACCCCTCATCCTATTCTCAAAGATGGTAAAGTCAACACAGGATAACATACCAAGCTGAAGCAGCACCCATCCCTTCTTTTCTATATCAAGGCTGAGCAAGGAATCTCACCATAGGAAGTGTGCTCTAGAAAAACAATTCAGGCAACTGGGGTAATTCCTGGTTCCATAGTTAGGAGGTCCACTAACAGCTTGTTACCCTCATTTACAATGCTTAATCCCATGCCAGCTCTCTAGCTGTCAAAGCAGAGGATTCAGCTTCCATGAGCTCAGCTTAGTCATCCATTTGGTTTTCTCCACTGTGACTTTGAACTTTCTCCTTTTTCCCCAAGTTGTCCCTCCCCCTCTTCAACAGAACTCTAGAAGTTCTGCCAAGTGCTTAGAGGTGAGTGTCTGCATCTGCTTCCATCCGTCACTGGATGTTACATTGCTTTTGTTTTTATATGTGAAGGAAAGAAATCAATAGTGCTTCAAAGTTAGTATTACTATACTTATATTAAAATAATCTGTGCAAAGAACTGCTGTATTTTATTATTGGATTATTTACAAGCTACAAAAATTTTTCCTATGTTGTCAACAGGTCATAGATTTTATGGAATCCACTCCCAAGGTATTAAACATTGTTGTAAAACCAGGTATCACACCAAATATCATAGATCAAATACCTTTTATTCTTGAAGAAAAGAAATATACCCACTTCAGAGAGTCAATTGTATTTTGTTGGCCATCATTTCCAAATATTAATGACCTCATCAGGTCTAAATACAATTCTATTCCAATGTCCTAAGGTGATATCACTATAAGATTTCCATATAAGGTACTCTTTGGCATTTGTTTAAAGGTCTCCTAACTCACACATTCCATAGATAATGGCACACTGATATTTTCCACAAGAGCTTTTTACACTACTTAAGTTACAAAACCAAAAAAGGTGCCAACAGAGGCTTAGATGAAGAAAATGAAACATGGAATTTTATTCAGCAATAAAAAGGAAAAGAATTAGGACATAGTGAAATAGAGACAACTAGAGACTTTATATTGAACCATATTAGGAAATACAAATATATTTTAATTATTTAAATAATTATTTAAATAATAAACAGAGTAACACTACTGTTTTTTATTTTCTAGTTATTAAAACGGTAAATACTCTTATAGCATCATATAACTCAACACACTGATTTCATTTGTATTATTGGGTATTTAGTATAAGGAAAATGCCATAAGAAATGCAATAAGAGTTTTAACAGTTCTCAAATCAAGTTCAACCAAAACTTAAAACATTAGAGGAAAACCATCTACAAAAATAATTTAAAGGCTTAAGGAAAACAAATCCCTAGGGTTAGTTACCACTTACTAGATTTTATTTTTAATGAGATAGGTTCTGGGAAGTTCAATTATAGAACAGACATCAAGAGGTTTTCAGCCAATTTGAAACTAATTTGGTATATTATGGAGACAAAAAGCAGTTTCACAGATACCATCAGCTTGAAACTGAAAGTTGTGTCCGTAGGAAAGACATTAGCAAATGTTCTTATGGTTTAGGCCCCAGAGAGAGATGATATTGATAAAGAGAGAAACAAAGAAAATGACAAAGTTATGATCAGCCTTGCTCACATTTGACAGCTAATTCTCTAACTTGGATTTCCTTTGTAAGTAATAAATACCAGAACAAAATTTCATATAATATTTTTTAATTTGCATACATAAAAAATGTAAAACTAGATAAAATAAAAGAAATTGTGGGGATATGGTGAAGTGCAGTTAATTATGGACAAAAATGTAGCTTGGAATGAAGAAACAGAGCTGTGCCGGGAGGCTCACAGCTTCCTCTTAGCTTAGTTCTCTGTTCCTATTGCATCCACTTCTATCTTATGTCTTGTTGCTAAAACTGTGCCAGTTCTTTAGATGTAGCTATAAGTTCTTTAAGAATTTACAGGAAAAAGTAATAATTCTGGAAATATTTAGTAGAAATTATAAAATTATACCAATAAATGTTATGAGTACGTTATAGAAAAGAATAAGATATTTAATTGAATTTATAATCTCTTTAGTACCTAGTGACTATTATATATTTTGAAATATGTTTTCCTACTTCAAACCATTATGAAATATCTAGACAAATTTAAAAATTTAGTGATAAACAAAAATTAATTTCTGGTCTTGATTGTTGAGGATTTTAATGCCTTTCACATCTATGAAGCCATTGCAATTGAGAGATTTTGAATTTATTCTGACAGGATTTATTGCCTATATTCCTATATTAAAATTATATTTCATATCTATATGTACTATCTATATGTATCAAAATTTTTAAAAATATAGTTCTAAATGACATTACACAATCCTCATATTTTATTTACTTGTTTTAATCTGCATTGTCTCCAGCTTTCATAGTTTGTTTCTGTACCTGATTAATTTCTTTGTGAGGTTTTCTACTGTTTTGATCTTTTTATTGATAATTTTATTTCCCAAATTTTAAGTTAAATATTTCAATGTATCATTTTATTTTTGTATTCTTTTTCACACCTTGCACAAATTTTCTTACTTTCTTCAAATTTCTTCTGATAGCTATCAGTTCCCAAAGTTGCTAAACAGTTTTTGAGCCTCAGCAACCACAGGACAGGCAGACCAACGTTGAGATGAACTCATAATTATTTTTTCACATATTCAGTTCCTAAACATTAATACTGGGTTTTTGAAGTTTTAATGATATTAAATTGTGAATATTCATTTATAAAATTTATCTGAAAAAATTTAGTTTCCTTTATTGTTTAAATGATACATCATATTACTGTAATTTGTAAATTGGAACTATAGACCTGCCTTTCATTTTAATACCTCAGGAAGAGATTTGAAAATGACTATTTTACTACAATGTGATTTAAAAATAAAATAAATGTATTTTTATTTCCAAAGATAATTTTATAAGCTTCCTATTATGTGGCTTCCTTAAAATTTAAGATAGAAGATTTGCATTATAATTACAAAAATATTACTAAGTTAACATTATTCTTCCTAAAGTAAATATTTTATAAACTGTAACCAATCCAAATTCTTTGTTAAACTACTACCTCATCTCCAGTATAGTCAAAAAATATTTAATTCAATCACAATATATGATGTGGGAATGCCTTTCCTTATGCTGTGAATCTCAATCTTTAAATAAAGGAGCTGTTTTGGGCCATGACAGGCACCATAGAAGAAGTAGGAGGAGGAATCAGAATAGGTAGGAAAGGAAAGGTGGAGTCAGGAGCAGACAGAGCTGAAGCTGCCCAAGGAGCAACATGTAGGAGCACAGGTGAGCCACAGGCCACGTGGCCGACAGATTAATAGAAATGGGTTGATTTAAGATGTAAAAGCTAGCTAGAAATGTGCCTGAGCCATAGGGCGGAGAGCATAAAGTTAATATAAGCATCTGAGTCATTTCTGGGGGTCTGAGTGGCTGGGCGGCTAAGGGGTCTCGGGTGGCAGGTCTGTGGGTCTGGATCTCTGGCTGCCTGGGACCTAGAAACCTCACTACTACAAATATATATAATTTCCATAATCTTAAATGCTAGAATAATATTTGAAAAAGGAGCTTTAATGTAGAAAACAATATGTAACAAATGGTATAGAAGACTACCATGGTCTGCTTGGAATTTTACATCACAGGAAATTATTCTGTAAGCACATTTCTCTAGTAACACATTAGAAAGCCTATTTAGTTATTTATAGACAGTGTTTAACACAATCATGCTGAGAGAGCATGAGCCATTGCTATTATCTTTATTTATTCTTGCTACTCATGCTTTCTTGTAATTGCTTTCTATATCTGTTTAAGACTGTTAGCAATAATGGAGCATCAGAGCAAACTTCACTAAATCTTTTATAGATTCTAAAGGTTTAAATCCATAATCTAAGCAATAGGTTGAGACATCATTAAATTAGAGAAACATAAATCACTACTGAAAAGTAAGCATTAATGATTTTTCCTAGAAAACTGATATGCCTACTGTTTTTGAGAGACTGAATTATCTCCATTAAAATTCCTTAAAATTTCGGTAGTGGAGATTTGATATCAGCACTTGTAAAATATTAAAAAATTAAAATATTACTACACTCAATCTTACTCTGAACTCATTATTATCAAAATTTTTGACATAGCAAATCATGGTGAGATGGGTATGATTCGGTCTATTTATTCAGTAGTACCAACACATTTGGCAAGGAAAATGTTCACTTCACCCTCTAAAGAGCAGTAGATTTCACATAACTGGGGAAGAAAAGCAAAGTCAGATGGAAGCAGAGGCCACAAATAAGTTATCCACCTGTAAGCAACGACACATTTCCACAAACACTGACATTAGCACCTCAGACTCCAAAGCAAAGTTTAAAGCAAGTTTGTCTGTAGTGGGCATTTCACATTCAAAAAATAATATTTTGTTTCATATTCCTATGTTAAATGGTGTATTATTGTTGAAAATTTCATTTTTTAAATCTATAAGTATACAGGATTTCAAATTTTTAATTTCAATTTTTGTTTTGAGTATAAAAGCAAACATTTGACTATATATATGTATTTGTAGTGGGATTATGTTACATTGTATATAATTGTCCCACCCACTAATTTAATAAAAATGCCGTTTGGCCAAAGGCAGACTGGAAGTATGTGTGGGGCTACCACACTAAGAAAACTTTGGGAACAGGAAAAACAGAGCACAGATATATCAAAGAGATACCTAGATGCCACAGATGCAGAAGACAACTATGCTGCTCTGAGAAAAGGTACAGAACAGGATAAGAATCTTGAATTATTTTAAGAGTAAAGGGTTAGTAAGTTATATGCCTGGAATCTAGGTCAATCAGCATAAAATTACTGAAAACTTCTGTATGTCTCTGTGGGACTGCGAGGTCTGTGGCTCTGTGAGTCCAAACCTCAAGGCTAACTGGAAAGTCTGGGACAGTAGCTTAATACAACAATCCTCAAATAAATCATTTAAAACACACGTAAATTGAGTTGAGCTTAGAAGCTTCATGCATCCATGGTGATGATATATTGCATATTTAATTTTTAAAAAACCTAAAATATGGCAGGGACAGAACCATGCCATGGAAGTCGGTGAGTAATGACTTGTTTATTTAATTGCAGCTCTTAGGAGGCAGAGTTCTCTGGATTCTTTGAGTTCAAGACCAAACAGAGTCAGATAGCATTAGCATCCATCTTTAAACCTAGCTCTAGGGATGTTGAGTGAGGAAGTAAAATAGCTGAGCAGGTAAAGAAATATTATGAAGAAAAAGGCAGAAGTTTGCTTTTTTTGCCTGTGTGTCCAGTCAGTCTGGCTTTTATACAGTATCTGGCTCTTGGTTAGTATTGTAATACTAAATACATTCATGCAATACACATCTTTATTTTATGATATGGCTTACTGATGTCTACACATCCTCTTTCTCTTGTTCTGGTTCCACTATATGAAGATTCCCTTAGGAGATATTCCTTATTGAAGGAATTGCTATACTCTCAGGATTTTACAATAGCACAGACCTTACTTCCTTAGAATTATCCATCATAATTTCCAGGGCACTGTGAAATAAACTGTCCATGGTAAAAGTTTTTTGTATTCAGGTGTTCCACCAAAATCTTGGTGGATGGCTCTATTACCCTATACATTTTTATTCTGCCTGTCAGCAATACTGCCAGTGGCCATGTTAGAGAAGCAGTAAGTGGCAACTGACTTCAGGGTGTCAACCCACCAAAAGACAACACCATGATGTGTAAATCTGAATAGACAAGGTCCAGAGACCATAAATCCCAGATTGTCCTTTACTTCTGCTGTGCCTTTACATATGCGGCTGCTATTTCTCTTAGGTGTCTGGAATGATTTGAATGACTGTGGAAACCCCTCCCACTCTCTGTAATACAGTGTGTTTATCATTGAAAACATCCCATTCACTTGAAATGTTTACCTGTGGATTATTGTGAAGCTGATTTCTTCCTAAGCTGTACTCTCTAAATGATAATGATGTTAGTTGAAATACAGTTTTGATGGTTACAAATATAAACAAGGAAGACTCACTCTGCTACAACACATGAGTTGCCATTAAGAAGCCATAGAGACTGTGGCTTAGGTTAATGATTAAGAAAAATAATTGATCTTTCCTGACCAGAGGTATTGGGAGCTCACTGACTCTGAAATAACTGCTGAGGAACCTTCATGGAAAGGAGCTAAACATTATGAAGGTATACTGTAATCAATCAGCATGGGCAGTTTGTGGAGCCTCTTGTAGTAGGAACAGAATATATTTCTTGTGCATGAACTAACATCTCAGAGGCCATTCCCTATAGAGGAACAACTAATCCAGCCTTAATACTGGGGTGAGGGACTCAGATCTACCTGAACTGGTTATGACAGACCAAACTGACTCACTTTGGGATTGTTGCCCTCTTTGGGGAAGGGTTTGGGGGATAGGGTAGCAAGAGAATGAGGGAGAATTAGGAGGAAAGAAGGGAGGGGGAGCAGAGATAGATATAGAAAAAAAAACTTTAAAATAAAAAAAATTAAAAAAATTGAGTCCCAGTTAGCCAGCTAGTTTAAATTATTTTAATATTAATGTTGGAAGGTGTGTTCCTAGGTTTCAGAGTGTATCGTAGGTGAAACAATGCTTTGAAAATAATATAAGGCTAGAATAAGATGTATGTGGTTGTCAAATAGCTTTATGATGAAAAGCCCAAGAAAATAAGCTGAAGTTTTAGAAAGGAACACAGTTAAATATGGACTCTCTAAGGTCAAGAAACCAGAGTAAAGCAGCCCAATTATGACAATATGACAAGCTGACACACCTTTCTTGCTATGATTTGTTGATGACCAAAGATGACGATTAGTTCCTTGTACTTTTGTACCCATTACCAACCTCATATATATATATATATATATATATATATATATATATATATATATATATATATATATAAAGGACACAGACAAAAGAAATTCTGGCAACTATGATACATAGAAGCATATATAGATGAGGGGCTATTTACTCTGAAATTTTAAAGTACAGCCGACTGAATCTTTTTCATATATAAAAGTTAAGGTTTGAGATTTCTTTAAGATCTTTGTAAGAGTACTTTTCAAGATAAGCAATAAAGTAATTGATCATTTCTTTTTAATTGCAGTGCTGTAGCCGACAAGTAAAGAACCTGACTGAGAAGAAAATCTTGCTTGCCTAGATAGTTAATATATAACCAGTTTCTATGGCATGAGTGACTTTGGGTGGTTGGGATCTTTTTCTTTTTACCTGTAATACATAAAAATTTAATATAAGGAAAATGTGCTATTTTTACTGTTTATTTTAAGTATTATAATCATTCACTTGAAACATAAAATATAAGCACACTATGGTTTTTATATTCCTCAAATTATTTCTGCAGAGGTATATAAGCTGTAAAGGAATGAAAAGAGTTAGAGCGAGGTAAAATGGGCTAGGAAAAGAAAACATTAGGAATGAATGAGTTAGAAAGTATTAGAAGAGAAAGATAAAGACTAAGATAAAATTAGAAAGAAAATATCAAATAGACAAAAAAAATCATCAGGAAAATAAAGAATATATAATCCCCCTCAACACAAAAATTTTAAAATGTCTGAAGGTAGCATTTTTTTTCCAACCCCCTTTAGTTAAAACAAAAAAGTCATAAAACGTGCCTAAGTTATGAGTTTTTCTTTGAGCTGTTTGAGGCTAGACCCACAGGCAGCGCAATATAACACAAGCATCATGTGGAAAATCCCAATGTCTACCGTCAAAGAAAACTGTAATTATGACCATTTATACCATGGCTACAAACTTTCAGAAGACATGAATGATGATATTCAGAACAAACAAATAGAAACTTTGGCAAAACAGAACAAAAAAGCTAGCAACAACATACCCCCCCCCCCCCCCCGAAAACCCACCACTCTCTTAAGTGCTCTTAACAGAATAGAGTGCCCTAATAATCTTTCATTTATCAAAATAAATATTTTCTTTACACTTTCAGTTTATATATTGTGATGTAAAATGGATGGAATTTGACAAATTACTGAATATATTCTCTACAAAGTTCATCATAACATTTGATTTCTGGTTTTGATGTAGCTTTTATTCTAAATTCACATAGTGTTCACAATGAACAATCTGAATGTTATGCTGTCAAGAAATCCCCTGCTGCCTTTAATATTAACCTTCTACAAAGATTAAGAACAAAGACAAAAACATTCTGGCACTATGATACATAAAAGCAACTTGTCTTATTTTTAAAAGAGTTCTGCTCTTCTGAATCATTAAGTGATCTTATTCCTCTTGTTTTTTTTTTTTTTTTTTTTTTTTTTTTTTTTTTTTTTTTTTTTTTTTTTTTTTTACATATATACTCTAATCAGAATTTCCAGTTAAGTTTTTCCTAACACATTCTACAGTTTCTCTAGGTTTGTTTTCAAAAACCTTTGTGCATTCTCACAAGTCAGATCCAAAATCTTAATAGTTTATCAGACAGCCACAGCAATGATTCCATTTGCTTTGTTTTTTCCTTCTGCTTCTGCCTTTTTATCCCTATCACTGAAGCTAGTATAAGTATAAAAAGAACTCAAGAGAAAAAACAAAACAAAACAAAACTCTACTTTGCTCCTAGTTTCAGAGTTGTCGGTCTGTCTTGGAGGGCAGTGCTCTAGGACATGAGTACTCATGTAGTGGATTTATGATGTTACATTGTAAATAATTGTCCTTCCTATAAGTATAATATTATTGCACTGATTGTCCAAAGGCAGACAGGAGGTGTGGGCAGGGCTAACAAACTAAGAAAACTCTGGGAACAGGAAGAATAGAGCAGAAGGGCCCCAGAGAAGCCAGAAGATGCAGAGGACAACTATGCTTCTCTGAGAAAGGTACATAGCTGAACAGGATAAGAATCATGGGTTAGTTTAAGGGTAAAGAGTTAGCAATTTATATACCTTGGCCCCAGGTCAATCAGCATAAAATTAATGAAAGCATCTGGGTGTCTCTGTGGGACTGTGGGTCTGTGGGTCTGCCAGTCTGTGGATTCATATCTCGAGGCTAGGCCCAAAAGTCTGTGCCAGAAACCTCATGCAACATACTCACTTTATCTTGGACAGGAAGAAGAAATGAAAAAAAAAATGGATTAAAGAACCAAATAAAATGTTCTACAATCCCAGCTAAGATCTCTGCTAACAAAGTACTTCCAGCTGGTGATCAGACATTCAAAAACAGGTAGAGAATACTTTCTAGAAGTGGACCACAGGAATATGTCATATAATTTTACAGCATAATGTCTCAAAAGTGGCTATGTGGATTCTATGGACTTTGGGATATCTTTAATTTATTGATGGTTTCTATAATGAAATATGGTATTATTAACAATAAGTAATTAGAAGCAATAATTACTACCATGTAAGAAAAATAAACTATAGAGACATAAGTTATGACTGTACTCATATTTATTTGTGTCATATTATTTATTTGAATGTATCACAATACACTCATTTATAAAAATAGAATCTTCCAGAAAAAGAGTGTTTTAAGTTTTCATGTAAAGACAACTACAATAAATTCTACCTGTAGAAGAATAGGTAGAAATACTAGAAGAGCATAAGAACAGTGAGTTTGCTGTGAGTGTACACTAATTAATAATGTCATAATTACAACAATGAAATCTCAGTAACATTACTGCCTAAAAATGACCAGACCAAGGATGACACCAAGAGATATGTTAACATAGACATGGAAAGCTTAGATGGTTTCAAATTTAGACAAAAACTCTAGAAGAAACAAAGGAATGCAGAAAGAGAAGAGTGAGTCTTATCCAGGGCATAGCACACCAGTTATCTAGAACCAAACATTAAACCATAAAAATATACTCATACAAACAATAGTGTATTTACTGAACAGGTTAAATTTGTGCATTTAGGAATATCTATGTATGTATATATATATGTATATACATTTTATATGTTCAAATAGCAACAATTAAAGGGAAAGTGGACATGGATTTGAAAATGAACCATATGTCCTGTGGGATATGGGAGTATCAAAATATTAGAAAGATAAAGGGAAATGGTTATACTTGTGTTATAATCCTCCAAAATAATAGAAAAAATAGATGATTTTATTATTCATTTACCAAGGTAAATAAAAAGCACTACAGGAATGAACAAAGTGATGGAGTTCTCTTTTCCTACCTAACAAAAAAAATAATACCTTGAAATTTTAATGAAGTGCATCCAACAATTGTGATACATACCTTCAATGCAGGTGCTCAGTCAGTGGGTTGTGGAAGGGGCTTCCAAATACCAGTCTATAAACATTGGTAACATCAGAGGAAGAGAAGTGTTGGATAAGGCAAAAAGAAAACTTGTTGCCATAAATGATGTTATTTATAATTAGCTCATTTAGAAAGCATAATTTTAATTTTTGCAGATAAATACTTTCAGAGGCTTTGAAATACATCTATGTGTATGATCTATCTGCTTTCCTATGTCAGTCTATAAATTGATCTTTACTAAGGATGGATTATTGAAAATAATGCATGTAGACATTGATATATTAATTTTGAATATACATGCTAACATTTAAATTTTACATCTTGCCCCAAAGTGAAATTTTCTGTGGAGTCATGAAAGGCAATCATTAACATTGACAAATGTCCACTCATTATTTTAAGTTCTTTAAGAGTTTAAGGTGAATAAGATTTTTTTTAGTATTAAGATTTGTTTGTTGAGTTTGTTGGGGGAAGAAAGTGATTCATAAGTTTTATTTATGAAAAATTGAAACAAACATAATTATTCTTGCTGGTGAAAGAAATGGATATGCCTTGGCTACATTCTTTATTGTAGGGGATTGTGTTGTTTCATGGTAAATAATTGTCCCACCTGATGTGGGAATGCGTTTCTGTATGCTGTGAATCTCAATCTTTAAATAAAGGAGCTGTTTTGGGTCATGGCAGGCACCATAGAAGAAGTAGGAGGAGAAATCAGAGCCTAAGTAGGAGAAGCAGGGCGGAGTCAGAGACAGTGAAGCCGCCCAAGGAGCAACATGTAGAAGCTCAGGTGAGCCACGGGCCACGTGGCCGACAGATTAATAGAAATGGGTTGATTTAAGATATAAGAGCTAGCTAACAATGTGCTTGAGCCATAGGCCAAACAGCATGAAGTTAATATAAGCATCTGAGTCGTTTCTGGGAGTCTGAGTGGAGGCAGCAGGGTGGCTAAGGGGTCTCGGGCAGCAGGTCTGTGGGTCTTGGACCTCTGGCTGGCTGGAACCCGAGAAACCCCACTACAACACCCACCCACTGGTTTAATAAAAAGCACTGATTGGCCAAAGGCAGGCAGGAAGTATGGGTGGGGCTACCAGACTAAGAAAAACTCTGAGAACAGAAAGCACAGAGCAGAATGTCAGAGAGAAGCTGGAGGAAGCAGAGGACAGCCATGCTGCTCTAAGTAAAGGTACCAAGCCTCATGGCTGAACAGGATGAGTTATGGGTTAGATGAAGGCTAGAGAGCTAGCAATTGTAAGCCTGGGCCTTAGGCCGATCAGCCAAAAACTACTGAAAGTGTCTGTATGTTTCTGCGGGTCTGTGGGTCTGTGTGTCTAGACCTTGAGGTTAGGCCCGAAAGTCTGGGCCAGAAACCTCTTACTACACTTTATGATATAGTTACAGCCACTTTAGAATTCACTATTATTCTCTAAGATTTAAGAATATTGTGTACCTAAATATAAGGACATAGAAAGTAGACAGTTCTTTATATAAAAATAGAAAGTTTTAATATTATTGCACTAATTCCACAAAAGAAATTATTGGTTAGACATAGACATCATGGTGAAAAAAAAAAAATCGAGCTAATCAGAAAATAAAGGTGACATAAGGTTGCATGAACAGTGCAAGTTGAGCATGCATAAATACTAAGAATTTGGGTTTCTAATGTGGAAGGTGGACAAATGCATTGCTGGTACTCTAAAGGCTTTGACTTGAGAAGGATGATGAGACAAATGCATTTACAATAGTAAGATCTGACAATGGGACAGCAAGTGGACATTAAGTGAAAATCTTAACAAAGTGCTTGCTTGATTGACTCTATTCAGAATTTATAATCACACCAGAATAATTGTAATTTTGTTGGTGGTAAGACAGGCAGATCCATGGAGATCTAGTCTCTTGGACAAAATTACAGAAGAGGTAATCTGTCTTTTAAAAATGCTAGAAGGCATGTAAGAAATTACGTTGGAGGATGTCCTCTAACTTTCACATATATGCAACACACACGCATGCGTGCACACATGAACACACACACACACACACACACACACACACAGAAATACTTTTCTTTTTAACAGAAAAGTCAATGACTAATAATATTTCTGTTTTAACAGAACACAAAACAGTCATCAATTCAAGAAAAACAAAATAAATGTGAAAATAAAATCTGAATATGTTACTTAGAAAATAACATCTAAGAGGTCTCAGAATGTCTTTAAATCTATAAAAAAAATCTTTGAAAAACTAAATATAATATCCAAAGGCTACATAAGATAAAAGTATGCAGAAATATTTAAAACTAAAAAGGGAAAGGGAATTATACTTCCTGAAATAGGAAATTAAAAGTTCTATTAAAACACCTTATAATGTTTTATGCAAGTGAATTTAATATCTCATTGAAAGAGATAATTTCCTGGGGAAAGGTGTAAAATATAGAAATGTATCTCAGGAGAAATCTAATACCTCCATATATCAAAACACTATAAGAATTTCAAGCAATAATGAAAGCACTATTCTCTAGGCCCTAGTCCAAAGGGATTCACTCAGATATGTACATGTGTGATAGTTTCAGGCTTCTTTCACAAAGACATTTCTCATGCACAAATTATACTAAAACTTTTCTCATGAATTCTACACAGTAAAAACTTATATCTACCACCTCTCATGTTCCAATAACTTTTAAAACTAATAGCCATAGTTTCCAGAATTGAAAAAGAGAGCAGTGTTCTTCATAGAAAAGGTCATTTTGATGTCCAATATAATCAGGACAGAATCTCCCTTTCTGTCAAACTCCTGTGTATCTGAGGATTACCTTTGTCCCACACGGTTAAGCCTTTATCTTCTCTGTATATCACTTGCATCCACCGCCTGCCTGTCTCCTGTTTTACCATAACTCAGAACAACTTCTTTATTGACCAGTGTTATCAGCATATATTCACAGCATACAGAAAGACCACCTCACATCAGTAGACCTTTAAAAGAAACGCTTTCTAAGTATTAGCAATTTCCAGCTTGATATACAGTGACCACTGTGGAATTTAGAAGGTAAAATATAAAAGCATAAAGATATGAAAGAAATGGTTTGTTTTCTAATGAAATAATCCTTTAAATAGAAAGGGAGGAGGAAAAAGGGAGAAAAGAAGGCAATATTATATAATACAATCTAATACTAATGACTATTTGTAAACCCATTACAGTAGAAGTTTCCTAAAATATATTCATATATAAAATATCTAAAATATGTCAACATATAATGTTGGAGACAATGTCACATGTAAATATTGTATTCAACAAAGTAAAACTTCTACTTCTAGGAATAGGTCACTTCCAGTCAAATTATTGTTCAAAGGTGTGAATTGGAAATCGCCTGCAAACATAGAAGGGTATTCCTAAAGGCACTTCATTGCTTTCTATACACTGATGTTAGGAGCCTACTGCTAAAGACAGGAATTATAATGTACTTGAAAATAAAAAAAATTAAGCTTTGTCATAATTAGAAGCTTCATTTCTGCTGAGTTAACATTCATGCAGTTGGAAGGTACTCTGCACACTACTTTCAGGAGAAAGTTAAAGTTTAATATTACAAAGCTATAAATGCTGTTCCCTACAACAGTGGCTGTTAGAATAATGGTACAATTGTTACGGGAATCACAACCCACATTTTTATTGGACTTATGACCAACTCCATGAGACTGAGATGATTCATGACACTATTAAATTGGACAAGAACCGGAGTAAAGATTAATCATGAGCCTAAGGTAAAACATAATATTCTGCTAAAGTAACAAAGCAATAACATGATTCTAATGATATATTGTTACAGTCATAGATCAGTTCCTCTTTCAACTCATATTAGGGAATCTTCTTTTTTCAGGAAATGGGAATTAACACAGCTATCCACAAATGAACACTATTCACAGATTGAGAGACTTGGAATACTCAGTAATAAATGGTATGCTTGCATCAACTGTATCCTTTCAGTGTATATTGCCCTATTGGAAAAAAAGGATTAAAGAGTGAAAGATCTAGAGGTTGCAGGCCCATAAAGAGAAAAGAGGAAAAAGCAAACAGCAACATCTTCCAGAAAAAAAATAGGACTGATGTATGTAGGAGCTCCCAGGGACTTTGGCCAAAATACAAGTACTGGGTCAAGACAGAGATGAGAAGTGAGCTGGTGTCCCCACTGTCAACCAAGAAGCTTTCAGCAGTTATTCCCTCTGAAGAAGAGAAAATCGGTGGTCTCCCATACGGTATCCTTGTGTTGATCAACCAGATTCCCAGGAAAGTTTCTTGCCCTGTAGTATATAACCTACATAAGCCAACCTGGATTTGGCTTGTGTGTGTGTGTGTGTGTGTGTGTGTGTGTGTGTGTGTGTGTGTGTGTGTGTGTGTGTTTGCGTGTGTATGTGCATGTGTGCATATCTGTGTGTGTGTGTGTGTGTGTGTGTGCGTGTGTGTGTGTGTGTGTATGCTGTGTATCTGTGAGTAATTTTTGTTTGTTACTTTATTGTGTTTATAATTTGTTGACTTGTAATTTTCTATGTTTGTTAGATATTACCTTTACCAATTTTTTGTAATTTTGTTAAAGAAAAACATAAATGTTGATAATGAAGCAGCTGGAGGAGAACCTGGATGAAGATGAGGAAGAAAACAACTGAATTAAATATATTGTATTAAAAATAACAAAATATGAAATATTCTACACACATTATTGTGGAAGAGAAGAGGGAAGATTTTGAATACTAAAGAATTAAGGAGTTTGCTGTGTGATATTTTTTAATATGACTATAAGAACCAACACTAATAAAGTCTGACCAAAATAGCTATCTACACAAGAGATATACAAAAGTAGATGGAAAAAGATCAAGAGGCAGTAATTCTATGTAAAAAATAAAGACAACTCAGGAATGCAGAGAGTGTGCTAAATAATATTTCCCAGGTAATTGTGTATCAAATGATTATCTGATACCAAATAACCAGCCCTGAAAATATGCATACTAATAACATTATGTGTACTCAGTAGGTTGCATTTGCATATTTTTCTCAATATTATATGTTCTTAGAAATTCTCACAATGTGCCCACACACATATACATACACACACACATACAGATAGAGATGTAACAATAATTAAGAAAAACTCAGCTGGTATCATATTTTACCTAGTAAATAATGTAAAAATGCCGAAACTTTCATAAAAATATTTTATTCATTTTTACTCCAAGGTTATTTTCACAATTTCTCTGTAATTATTCTTATCCTCTGCATGTTTTTTTTTCTAAAACACCTATATTAGATCTTATCCTCTCCTTCATGTAGGGACTAAAAGTACATTTTCATGTTCAGATAGAACCTAGGATATTGTAGATTGTCTTTTTCTAATATTGTGCTTACATATTTATCCTTTTGCAAATAATGTTTTAAATAATGTCAACTTGAATATAACAGTTGTTTCAGTTTTATGGTTGACCTCAAATATGAGGTCTAGCACAAGTCTCAACAGTTTAAATCAGTTCATGTCATGGTGACATAATAAATATTTAATGAATTAAACTTGTATGACCACTAGTGGTATAATTTCAATAAACCATATTTTGTTGTATATTCTGCTTATGTTTTTAACAATTCTGCTTGAAAATATTTCTCATTGTCTAGATTAGTTATGCATTTTAAAATTGGTTTTCAGATTACTCATTGTGATAGATACAGATTCAGTCAGTTCAGGATTGAATAGTTGGTTTTAGTTTGCTATGCTTTGTTCCTGTATTTTCTATTGTACCAGAAAATGAGTAATTGGATGAACAAAATATTTTTAGGGTTTTTTTGGACATAATTTTAGTTTACAAATAATGTGATAGATTATATAATAAATTTTTAAAGTGCTCAAATTATAAATTAAAAATACAACTGTTACAGTGTGGTTTTTTGGTCCTGGGTGGCCAGGGGCCCAGACCCACAGACCTGCAGCCACAGACCTCTTAACTGCCTGCCGCTGTTCAGGCCCCCAGAAATGACTCATATGCTTATATTAACTTAATGCTGTTTGGCCTATGGCTCAGGCACATTGCTAGCTTGTTCTTCCATCTTAAATCAACCCATTTCTATTAATCTTTCTTTCCATGTGGCTCGTGGCTCACCTGTGTTTCTTACATGTTGCTCCTTTGGGCATCTGGCCTGGTCTCTCTCTGACCCAGCCCTGCTTCTCCTACCTATTTTGATTCCTCCTCCTACTTTTTCTATGGTGCCTGTCATGGTCCAAACAGCTCCTTTATTTAAAGACTGCTATTCACAGCATACAGAAAGGCATTCTCACCTCATACAACAGCAATTTAATTATGGCAATCTCAAATGTGTAAGTATATTTTCATATACTTGAGACACAAAAAGAATTTCAGTTAATAAAGAAACGTTAGGTAACATGGATTTTGTAATTAATAACTTATCTTTTCTAGGGTCCTTTCTCTTGATTTTTTTTATTCCTCAGCTAATTTTTAACAAAAAGATACCAAATTGTACACTTAGAGTGTAACACATGGTATTAGCATGTATTTTCTTCTGCAGAAATAAGCTTCTGTGACAGTGACTGAATAAAACATTGTGGGTATAGAAGAATTTCATTAGGAGTCATTTTATTCCTATATTTCTTTAGCAGAAAACTAGTATTTGGTTTTCACCTAGGTCACTGCCCTATCTAGTCTAAGATTCTGGACAATAAATCTATCTTATTAAAGGAAACCTTAAAAATCAATCAAACAGAAAGGACATATAACTAAATAAAAGTCTAAGCAAATTAGTAAAAGCCAAGAATATATTTTTGTATACTATAGAAATTTGTACTTTCGCATGGGAATATTGCCATAAATACCTTTGGAGCAGTATTAAGAACATTCTAGTCACAATTGTAAAGTTAATATTTTTAGAGGCTCACAAATATACACTAGTTAAATCTTAGAACTGTAATTTGAAGTTTTTCATAAGAGAAATAAATTCTGAAGATGTAGCTACATCAGAAGGAGACTAAAGCATATTAGTTCCAGTTCTACATGATAAAGGATTCTTGTGATGTTATCAAAATGACTTTCAAATTCACATGCCCAGAAAGACAGTGTAAGAGTGATCCATAAATAGTCAAAAATTATAAGGAATAGGTCAATTGTGCAGTACTTATGAGGAGTAATGTTTCGCTAGAGTTCTAAAGGGACAATTTTATATTCCTTGTGCTTTAATATATCTAAACCATTATGTACTTATACTCAACACAAAGAAGCTACTGACTACAAAAAGAAATCATAGATGTTGTTCTTACCAAAAGCTCTTCTCATTAGACGCTCAGAGAAAACGTGTTCTTCTAGTTATTGATCTTGTTACCAGAGTTTTTATCTTTATCACTTATGCTGTTTCCTATATTGTTAGAAAATGAGAACCATACCCATGCACTAGGGTTTGCTGCTTGTTTTTATTGTTTACCGTATAGATGTAGCTAACTGTCCTCTTATTAAGTTCATATTTGAGAGGAAAAAAAATCTCTTTAAAATACCACTGCTTAAATGAAACATAAAACAATGTATTGTGACATCTTGGTTTAAAAGATGTGCTATAATACTAGTTTAAATTAAATTTTCACCAACTTAAGTATAATCTGACCTTAAATATTTTTCTAACTAAATGCATTATTTTTTTCATTGAAAAGTCAGACATTTTATATGATAATCCACAACAATGATTTTTTCAGTTAATTTTTTTTGCATTTTGTTATAAAATAACTTGTTCAAAGCAAGAATTTGCAAGAAGCTATGACATCTTCAATTCCAGTGGCATGCATGAGCCTCTGATTTTTTTCCCCATAATGGTGATTTGCTCAAATTGCAGAAAGCTGCTCTCAAAAGACCCTCACTTTACACAATATGTATGTGGCTTGCCCAATGAAAAATCAATGTAAACACATCAGCTTTGACAGGCTGTTATCAACATTTTACAGAGCCTACAATCACCCTGATGGATAACCTCTTGGAACTCAGAGGAAAGTATACCCCTTATATTTGCCCATCATTCTCTTTCAATGAAGACAAAGACATGGATGGTATCCTTAGAAAACATGTGGTCTCCAAGGAATTATTTCAAAAAGTGTATTTCCTCTTGGAAATGACATTCATCTGAATGAGACAAAGCTCAGTCATCAGCCTGTCTGTAAAAAAAAAAAAAAAAAAGTTTGAGAGAATAACATATCATTTCTCCAGATGTTTTCTAATTTGAGATAGGCTGTCCTTTATATATAAATAATCTGTGATAAAGGACTTGCTTCTCTAAAGAAATAAAATAAAAATAAAGAAGAAATCAATGATTGTTATATAGAAGCAGTAGCTCAATTATATTTTTCATAAATTCTTTAATTTTTCTAGGCACTTTAGTCATATTTTGTTATTTAATCATAACTGTATATAAGCAAGTAAGACACCATTAATCCCATTTCACCAATAAAGAAAATCTTGCGATTACAAAAGTCTAAAAATTTGATGAAGGTTATCTAAAAAATAATTGGCTAAAAATAAGTTCTAAATTACTATAGGAAGGTAATAATTGGGAAAGTTGTTCTACTACCCTATATTTCTTGTACTTATAACATCTGTATTTGTCAGCAATTAGTTATAGTTATGACCTGTTTAGAAAGAGATAAAGAAAAGAGGCCTATAAATCTCCCTTAAGCATTACATCTTTTGGGTTATGCTAAAGTTATTTTATGATTAGTTATTATGGTGGCATATTTAATAAAAATAGCTTGAAATATTAGAAGACAGAGTCAACACATGAAGGTCTAGATGTGGTGACTCATGCCTGTAGTCACAGCAGTTGGGGGCCAGAAACCTCTTGAATCTCTGTGAGTTCAAGGCCAAACATATTCAAATGGTGGTGACCTTTAATCCTAGCTCTAGGAATATTTAATGAGGAAGTAAGATAGCTGGGTGGAAGAAAAGAAGACAGGAGTTAAGCTTTCCCTGAACTACTGGTGTCTCTTTCTGAGCTTCATTGTTGCAGTGGGGATTTTTGGTTCCTGGGTGGCCAGAGGCCCAGACCCTACTGCCCCAGACTTCTTAACTGCCTGCCTCTGCTCCTTGGCCCCCAGAAATGACTCAGATGTTTATATTAACTTTATGCTGTTTGGCCTATGGCTCAAGCACATTGTTAGCTAGCTCTTACATCTTAAATCAATCCATTTCTATTAATCTGTCTGCCACATGGCCCATGGCTCACCTGTGTTCCTTACATGTTGCTCCTTGGGTGGCTTATTTGATCTGTCTGACTCCGCCCTGCTTCTCCTACCTATGCTCTAATTTCTCTTCCTACTTCTTCTATGGTGCCTGTCATGGCCCAAAACAGCTCCTTTATTTAAAGATTGATATTCACAGCATACAGAAACACATTTCCACATCACTTCTTCTTTGAGAATTCTTCCTTTCTGGTCACCTCCCCTGTACTTCCAATATGTATAACTTCTGGGCCATCAACATTTTATTAAACCAATATTTACATAATACAAAAGCATAGTCCCACAGCAAGTTGTGAATAATATTTTATGTCAGAATTAATGGTTAAACAAAAACATTAACACTTTTTAAATAGCAGAAAATTTCTTATACAAATATAAAACAAGTATTTTTATAGTTATTCATAGAAGCAGCAGACTATCTATGGTTGAAAGGGGGTGAGATAATTTAAATTCCATGTAATTCAGTTAAAGTTTTATTTTAAAAATATGTGCAAATTTTTATAACATGAAATTAAAGACTTATAGACATCCTACTTGACATTGTATGAAAAGATAAAACCTTAATATCTAACAACCTGATTATGAGAGACATAATAAAAGCTCTGTAAATCAAAGAGGGTTTAAATAGAATCTTATTCTGTAGCCTAGAATGGCCTAGAAAAAAAATTCTCTGTGGCAGACACTGGCTTCAAATCTCCACTCCCTAACAGCAAAGCTTATGAATGTTAAGTTGCCATTCTTGACCACAAGAGCTTAAAAAGGACAAAGGAAAAATTTCCGAACCTCAAATGATTACTTTAAGTGATCACAGATTATGTATAAAATATAAATATTTTAAGCAAATATGTGACTTTAGATAAATGGATAACAGAAATACAATGAAACACAGATGAATAATTAACCTGTAATGGATAAATTGCAATTAAAAAGAAGTCTGTTCTGGAGTTTTCAGAGTGTTGTTGTGACAGTTGTTGAACCAAAAAAATAAAAGTAGACATAAATTGATTTGGGAAAAGACCACACACCTTAGCCCTACACAAAAACATCTTTAGGTAACAGAGGGAAGCTGGAATCAGAAGAGATGTTATTTCCAAGGAAAAAGAACAGCAATTAGCTATCCTATGCTAAATTACATATTATACATATATTTGCATGTAATACATCTAGTGAAAAAGAGGCCATGACATTGAAGGAGAGAAGGGAGAGCTTTATTGGGGGTGTTTGGAAAGAGGAAAAAAAAAAAACATATAAAGGTAATAAACTGTAATCTTGAAAATAAAAAATGGAAACATTAAAAAGTTTCAAAAATATTGACATATGAATGTACATCATAATTTTTATCTTACTCAAGAAGAACACACTATAAGTACTATGATCACATGCAAAACATTTATTTCTATAGCATTCACTTCAAAGATTAAATGGGAGCAGGCATTTCTCCAGAATGTAATAGGTAGACAAAAGCATAAAAGAATGGTGATTAGCAACTGATAGAGTGTCATATAATGCTTGCAAACACCTTTTTTCCTCTTTTGTTCCATTTACATTTCTATGTGTCCCCTTAGAAAAGCCAACTTCACTTTACTGCACCAAATTATTAATGGGAATTGACAAAAATAAAATAAAATACGTAGGTCATGGAATCTTGAAGACCAAATACAAGATATTTTCATGCTCTTCTCTAAACCTATAGTTTAAAAGCAAGATATTCACCTTCTGAGGCAGAAGGAAAAAGAGATCTTTGCAACTGGTTTTCACAATGACCTATTTAGAATGGAAATGTTTCACTGAATCTCCAAATCTACTATGGGACCAGTTCTATAACATAGAACTTTGGGAGCTATCCATCCAAACTATACTATTCAATCAATGGCCTCAAAGATTCATGGCTATAACCAAAGACAAACACAATTTGTACATTCAACATTGTTCTCAACGTCAACCTTTTCTGTTTTTAATTGGTTAGGATAAACCTGAAGAATATCCATATAGAAAAAAATCACATTTAGACCTTAGTAAAATTTTTATATTTTATATAATAATTTTATAGGGTTAAAGGCCAAAAGTAGTTGATACCTTTAAGGAACGTGTTTTCCAGACAACACAGGGCTTTCACATGTGTGAAATGACAATGATTGTGAGATCATACATATAACCATCACAGCTTCCACCCATACAAAAACCTAGAAGGAGAAAACTATGTAGACAATAAGCCCGTTAGCTGATGTACTGAGAACGAGGGCATCCACTGTCTTTACTAGGACACCTGATAGTTCTATTGCATGCCATAGCAGCTCCAACATCCAAGACTAGGTGAACACAATGAAATGGGAAGAATGGAGAATGAATAAAAGAAGAAACCTCTAAAATGTGTGGAAAGGGATGGAAAGGTGGGAGGTTGGCTGTGGAATGAAGGGCTGAATATCTTCAAAATTAATTGCTTGAAACTTTCAAGAGGTATATAAATACTGTCAAAGTATTGCGATTGTAGCACTTTTTTTATTTAAGGGTTTTTTTTTTTTCCCATGTATCCCCTGATCGTCTTTCCTTCCCTCCTGCTAATTCCTCAAGTCCTCCCTTAGCCTCTACCACCCCATACCCCCATCCTTTCTCCAAGGATAGCAAGGAGACCCAAGGTGGGTCAGTTCAGTCTGATTTCCTTGGTCCAATATTAGTACTGGGGTAGATGTTCCTCTGTAGGGAATGGGCTCTAAGAAGCCAGTTCATGCACCGGAACATAAACATATTCCGACCCTATTCCATGAGGTTTCACAAACTGCCCAGGCCAATCGACAATCATCTACATTTGGAGGAAGTTCCTTTTCCTGATGATTTTCCCAGTGGCAGTTTCTGATTCAGTGAGCTCCCCAGAATTCCAGGCAGCCAAATCTGTGGGACTCCTTATCATAATCCCCGTCCCTTTGCTCATATAGACTCTCCCCTGCCTCTTTAGCTGGACAGGGAACTTGACCTGGTGCTTAGCTATGGATCTCTGCTTCCACCTCCATTCATTACTGGATGTAAGTTCCATAATAATACTTAAGGTGGTCATCCATTTGATTATAGGGGAAGTCCTGTTTAGACACCTCTTCCACTATTGGTTGGAGACCTTGCCAGGGACATCCTGTGAGTTTTTGGAGGTTTGCTTAGCACCCAGCCTCTTTCCAACTCCTCATAGGCTTCCTTTTTCAAGACATCCATCGTTTTTTACTCTCTCTTTTGCAGTTCCTCTCACTCGATCATCTCCTCTCATGATTTGTTCCCACCTCTCCTTGGTCACTACCCATTATGATCCCAACTTGTTAGAAAGTCCATGGCTTGAAGAAAAGAAAGAATGGTTTTTTTTTTTTTGTTTTTTTTTGTTTTGTTTTCGTATTTGATCTTGTTATATAGCCATTGTCAACCTTAAATTCACTTTATCTAGCAAGCTGGTCTTGCATGTACATTGACCCTTTTGCATCTACCTCATAAATATCTGGTCTCTTTAAGTATAACAAATATACTTTCCTAAAGGTATCCTTAGATATTTTCTTAGATGACCTTAAAACCAAGAACAAAAATATCTATAATTTCATTATTTTATGAAAAATTGAATTAATAATAGTGCCTGGGATAAACAAACAAAATTGTGTACACTCAGAAAAAAAGTTTACACTGTACTATAAATCAAGTATTTCTCTCAATAAATTTAAGCAATTCAGGAACTCTCTTTAAGATTAGCTTTCTGGATAAACTGAGTGTTTAAAAGATTTATTTGTACCTATCAGAATTGAAAATTTTTCCTCATGTCTGATTTCCCCTTAAAATCACATGTCAAGTCAGAAACCAATTTTTTCCACTGCAAAGAAATTAAATCTCATAAATCATGAGTATGATAATCAGAACATTTTACTTTCAGTGTGGTATGCATGAGGTTATTTTACATAATTATAAAAAAAAACCTTTGTAAATACCAATGTTGTTTATATAGGAATATGTTAATATTTTCATGATATTTACATTTTTCTAGTTAGTTTCCTCATCAAGAATATAAGTCCTAATAGATATTAATACCTAGTTATATTTGTGCTCTTTCTGTTAAGTTAGCAGCATTATTAATTTGATATCAGGCAATAAGGCTGTATTAATTCACAAATTGTCAATCACTAAAATAATTAAATGGGTCTTGAAATCTTGAAATTCTACACAGTTTGTTATAATGATATCATTTTTAAATCTGTACAAGAAACCAGAATGTGCAAACTATTAAAAATTTCTAGCTATGTACATGACTGGTAATGGTCCTTGACTTCAAAAAGTATATTAACTAAGTGTCTGAAGTGGTCTCGGATATTTTCCAGAGTTAATTTTTGAAGCATGCATCTCACACATCTCAGCATCAAGAAATTGTTTCTATCCCTCACTGAAAAACAAAATATATATTCTCTGATTTTCCTTTCAGTGGCTATTGAGTGGCACACTAATGAAAACAGAACACATAATATTTAATAAGATATTAAACCTACTTTAGTTCCCAGGGTAAACAGGATATTTGTGTTGGATAATATGTATTAGAGACTGTGATCTAATAGGTTGGAACCATTAAGGGAGGACACACAGATTTTTATTTTTATTTTTATTTTTTTGAGATTCATTACAAATATGTTCTTTGCTTTGTTTCTGGCTTTAAGAAGATGTTTATTAGCCAGACAGTGGTGGCATGTGCCTTTATTCTCAGAAATATGGAGGCAGAGACAGGTGGCTCTTTTTGAGTTTAAAACTTAGCCTACAGAGCTAGTATAGAAACAGCCAAGGCTATGCAGAGATACACCTTGCCTCAAAAGACCAAATGAAAAGAAGAGAGAGATAGAGGAGAGAGAGAGAGAGAGAGAGAGAGAGAGAGAGAGAGAGAGAGAGAGAGAGAGAGAGAGAAGAGGGGGGGAGAGAGAGAGGGAGAGGCAAAGGGAGAGGAAGAGAGAGGGGGAATGAAGAAAGAAGGAAGGAAGGAAGGAAGGAAGGAAGGAAGGAAGGAAGGAAGGAAGGAAGGAAGGAAGGAAGGAAGGAAGGAAGGAAGGGAAAGAACAAGATGCTTATTATGAGCAGTGTATCACCGGACTCACTAAATAATACTGATAGAAAATCAAACTAAAGATACAGTCATAATCAAACCAAATATAAGACAATTAATTTGCAAAACCATATTTTCTTTTTCCTATGACATCTAACTCTTCTCTACTGACACTATTATTCTTTTTTCTCAATAATGTAATTTTAAAAGGATTCTTTTAGCCCAAGTAAGGGAGAGAGGTATATGTTTGTTTAGGAGCAGTAATACACTGTAACTAAGTTTAAATCGATTACATGTGAATTAAAAACCCTCTAGCTACTATATATAAATACAACTAACAAAATAAGACCAATACTCTTTGACGAAAAAGGATCAGGCTTGACCCCCAATTTTTTTCCTCAGGACATATATCTTGGAAAGAGATAATTTAATAACCTTTTAAGTCTTTTTCTATAGCCACTTGACCCCGTGGCAAGTCAGCAAACCCTCATGTTATGTCCCATTCTCTCTCTCTCTCTCTCTCTCTCTCTCTCTCTCTCTCTCTCTCTCTCTCTCTCTCTCTCTCTCTCTCTCTTCTCTCTCTCTCTCTCTTCTCTCTCTCTCTCACACACATACACCCACATTATATATATATATATATATGTATATATATATATACAATTTATGCAATAGAAGAATTTTACTGTATTATGTTACTTTAAAATATATAGAGATATCTTGTTGATGTAGAAATGGCATGGGGTTTACTTAAATGTGTAGAAGTAGTTCATGGATATTCTAAGTCAAAGGAATCTGAAAGTGAGCCTTTAGGGTCATGCTGTGTGGGAGGGTACAAAATATCCATTTATAATAATTATTAGATTTAAGTTTTATCTTTAAGTATGTGTGCTTTCCATTTATGTGTGTATTTATTGACATGAGATGACTGCCTAATGCCCACTGAGATCAGAGAATTGTATCAAATCTTTTGGAAATGGAGTTATGAATGATGGTGTGCTATTACATAAGTGCTGGAAACTAAACTCAGCTCCTCTGAAAGAGCAGCAAGTACTTTTAAATACTAAACAATTCCTTCAGGACCATAAAATGTATATTTTAGGTGTTACAACTAACTACCTGTAAGTGAATACTCATAACAGAGGGACAACTGTGTACCAAAGAAAATATTTATGGAGAATGATCAGAACCTTGCCTTAGGCTGCTTTCCCAGGTCCTTGGAGAATGTCTGAGCCTCTGCAGGGCTTCAGCTGCACAGCACTGATCAGCTTCTCACACTGCAAGAAGTAGTGCGCTTAGAATCAAAATATTGTTTTCTTTCTCTAGTTATCCTCTCAAGTTCTGTGGAGACCTACTTCTAAGTCAGCTCACTCTTATAGTACACTTCTGTGTGTTGCCATCTGCCTAGTAAAAACAGTAAAATGTTGACAAGTTTACTTTGTGAGATTGGTTGAAAGAAAAATTACACATTTTATTTGATGTGACTTTCAGTCACTGTTCATAAATAACAAGGCATTGGAGTGAGAAAGGTATAAGATGAAGCTGTACTTTTGCTATTTAACATCATACATAGTATCTTACATAGTATTTACAACCATAGGATCAATGAACCACTTTTTTTCTATTAGTTAGAAATGTCAAAACTTAATTCCCTGAAATTATTTATAGAAAGAAATAAAAAAAATAGTGTAGATATACTGCAAGTGTATAAAAATCTAAAAATACAGGAAGAAAAAAAGATTGATTGTCTTACAAGCAATGAGAAGAATTTGAAGAGAAGTACTTACAATCATGCTAATAAAATAGACGGATCAAGGAATACAGAAATTTACAAGACATAAAGTATCAGAGGAATGTTGACTGAGTTGAATATTAGGTAACAGGGGATTAAAAGCAAGAAAATCAAGTGCTTTAAATACTTCTGTTATTCTAACAAACAAAACCAAAACTATTGTACACATGGTGGATATAGAGGTGTTAAGGTATTTATTATCTATATCCATTAATTAATCCTAGTGTCTAAATTTTCTTAAAATTTATATATGTTCCAAACATATACTTTTTGCAAAAAAATTAAAATAATATTTTTTAGTCATTTTTCCAGTTACATTAACTTGCTTGCTTTTGTTAAAACAAAATATTGTAGGATTAATAACAACAAAGTAAATAATAGTAAAAATTCAGAATTGAAAACAAAAAGAAAATAAAGACATATTACAAAATCCTTGATAAAAAACTTTTCTTATTGAGCAGAGTAGCCCATAACTGCCCTTTCAGAAATTACATTTTTGACAGGAAGGTAAGAGCCTGGTTATATATGGTGAGTTTTAGACCATTCAAGGTTATGCAGAGAAACCATATCCCCAACAAAAAGAAAAATTAAATTTTCACAAAACACAAAAAACTCAAGCAGCCAAAAAAAAAAAAAAAAAAAAAGTTGAAGATACTCTAATGCCCTAATTGAAACTTTACTGCAAATCCACTTTTAACCAAATCAACAGGATATTAAAAAATAATAACAATACAAAATAAATGAACTAAAAGAACAAAACTACACTCACAGAACCTCAGGCACTAGAGTTTGACAAAATTAAGAAAAACATATGTAGGATAAATGGCAGAATTTTCCCACAAAAATAGTTTTCTTCTTCAAAATATAATCCTAGAAACTAGACATCCTCATTTAGAAGAATAAAAATAGATCCTGTCTCTCACCCTGTATAAAAATCAATATAAAAGGAAAGAGAGATTTTGATGTATGGTTTGAAATTCTGAATTTGTTAAAGGATAAAACTTCCAAACTCAAGAATATACAGGACCTTGAAAATTATGCCAATAGCTTATGCAATAATATCAAGTGAATAAAATGGAATGCATAAAATCACAAAGTTTGGTATAATTAACAATAAACTGAATATCAAAGAACTCACAGGATGATGTCCCTGGCTAGGTCTCCAACCAATAGTGGAGGGGGTGCCTAATCAAAGACTTCCCCTATAATCAAATGAGTAGCCACTCTAAGTGTCATCACAGAGCCTACATCCAACAATGACTAGGTTGAGACAGAGATCCATGATTGAGCACTGGGTTGAGCTCCAGGTCCAATGAGAGCAGGGGAGGAGAGTCTGTATAAGCAAGGGGATGGGGATAGTCACGAAGAGATGGCTGTTTGGAGCTCTAGGGAGCTCACTGAATCAAGAACAGCCACTGGGAAACCATCTTGAAAAGGAGCTAGGCCCTTCAAGAGTAAGCAACTGTTGATTGACACAAGCAGTATGTGGAGCCTTGAGGGGTGGGATCAGACTGTGTTCCTGTGCATGGGATGGCACCTTGGAGCCCATTCCCTGCAGAGAAAAAACTAACCCAGTCTTGATTTTGGGGTGAGAAAATTGGACTTGTGTGGAGTGGATGTGTCACCCTGAGCTGACCCACCTTGGGACTTCTTGCCCTTTTGCGGGAGGGAATGAGGGGATGGGGAGGGGTGAGGCTGAAGGTGGACAAAGAGGGATTGGGAGGAGGGAAAGGAGAGGGAGCAGGGGATACATGAATACAAAAGACATTCTTTATAAAAAATGAACATACAGAAAATTACATTTAGAATAGAAAAATATTTACCAGCTAAGTAACTGATAAAAATTAATATCTAGCATAAAATGAGCATAGAGAAAACTAAGTATAAAGTAATCAAAAAAAATCAATAAT
This sequence comes from Phyllotis vaccarum, assembly GCA_033318265.1. NCBI lineage: Eukaryota > Metazoa > Chordata > Mammalia > Rodentia > Cricetidae > Phyllotis > Phyllotis vaccarum. The sequence continues at coordinate 2,573,464 of JARWLC010000028.1, forward strand.
GGTCTAATGAAATGACCATTCATCCTTAGAAATATGAGTAGGAGACATACTTTAGAATGTAAAAAAGAAGTCACATATCTTTTCCCATCAAAGAACTGCAGATTGGAACTGCTTTAAGATTTTATTTTACCTCAGTAAAAATGGCAGTTAATAAAAGACAAACAAACCAGAGAAACTGTGACTGATATACTAGCTAAGAAATGAGCAACTATAATAGAGTGTGTCCAGAGTAATGAAAAGAAAGAAGATACAGATATACAACTTTAGATCTACAGGAGAATTAAACTGATGGAAAATGTAGCTTTTTAGGGGTTGAACAGAATTTAATAACAGTCCACATGTGCTTCAGTCAGTATTTCATTTTTAAAGGCAATCAGAAGAACTAGTACACCTTCTAGCCTGCAGAGAGTGACTTACCTCTACTGACTGCTTTCCTTACAGCAGGAAATGAACTGCCTCATAGTCTGTGCTCTAGAAAAACACGTTCCCAAGTCTAAGGACAACAGTTCTATCTTCTCAACACTAAAGTAAATCTCTGATGTAGCTTAAAAATGTTCTTGGTTTATAAATAAAAACTGTTAGGGATCATTTAAAAAAAAAAAAAAAACAAAAAAAAAACATTGTTGTCTCTCTCTCCCATTTTCCCATCAACACCTCCTCCAGTTTCTGCCCACTCAATCCCATTCCCTGTACCCTCCTCAGAATTCCCAGAGGAGTCAATACATTCTTAGCATATCCCCTCCCTCAAGTATCAAGGCTGAGCAAAGTATCCCTCAATAGGGAATGGGCTTTAAAAAGCCTGTTCATAGATTAGGGATAACATTTAGTCCCACTACCACAGGCCCCACAAACTGCCCACTCCATGCAACTGTCATTCACATTCAGAGAGCCTATTTATGTCCTGTACAGATTCCCAGGCTGTCAATCAGTCAGTGAGTTCCCAGGCAAGTCAGCTGTCTCTATGGGTTTTCCCATCATGATCTTGACCCTTTTGCACATATAATCTCTCCACTCTCTTTTCAACTGAACTGGGGGCTTGACCATGTGCTTAGCTGTATCTCTGCACCTGCATTTATCAGTAGCTAGATGAAAGTTCTCTGATGACACTTAAGGTGGTCAACAACTTGATTGCAGGGGAAGAAAAGCTCAGGAAGCCTCTCCACTCTTGTTTGGGATCTTAGGTGAGCTCATGTTTGTAGCTTTTTAGGTATTTCGATAGTACCAGATTTTTCCTAACCCCAAAATGGGCTCCCACTATCTATTTAGTTGTTCTCTCTCTCTCCCTCTCCATCCCCCTCCCTCTCCCTCTGTGTGTGTGTGTGTGTGTGTGTGTGTGTGTGTGTGTGTGTGTGTGCGTGTGCGTGTGCGCGTGCGCGCGCGCACGCGTGTATGTTATTCTTCAAACTCAACTATCCATTCCCTCATCATGTTCTCTTCCTACTTCCTTTTACCCTCTTCCCACCATGGTCCCAATTTACTCAGGATATCTTATACATTCCCCTTTCCAGGGAGATCCATGAATGCATGAATGTCCTGTTAGGGTCCTTCTTGTTACCTAGCAGTTCAGGGGTTGTAGATTTTAGACTAATTATCTTTTGCTTTATGTCTCAACTCAAATTATGAGCAAGCATATATCTTGTTTATTTTTCTGAGTCTGTGTATGGTTTTTTTCCTACTTCCATTCATTTAAAAGCAAATTTCAAGTTGTTCAAGTCCACCCCCACCCCCTGAGTAGTACTCAATTGAAAATATATCACATTTTTAAATTATATATTCTTTGGGTTGATTCTAGGTCTTAGTTATAAAAATAATACTTCTATGAACATATCTGAACTAATGTCCTAGTGATATGAATATAAATTCTTGAGTATATGCTCTAAAGTAATATAGATGTATTACTGGGTAGATTGATTCCCAGTTATCTGAAATATTGTCATATTGGTTTTGAAAGTGACTTTACATGTCTACATAGGCCTCAGAAATGAAGGAATCCCATCCAATAAAGGCAGTTATTGGTGTTTTTTTTATCTTAACCATTCTGAGAGGTATAAGATGGTATCTAAGAATTGTTTTGATTTTCATTTACTTGATGGCTAAAGATGTTGAACAATTCTTTAAGTATCTTTTGGTATTTGGGATGGTTTTGTTGACAATTCTGTTTTTATCTGTACAACACTTTTAAATTTGATTATTTGTTTTTTATGGCTGGCTCTTTAACTTCTTTATATATTTTATAGATCAGCTCTCAGTATGATATAGAATTGGGTGTACCTTTCCTTATTCTGTAGGCCATTGTTTTGTCCTATTGACCATGTCCTTTGCCCACAGAATCTTCTAAGTTTTAGAAAGTTCAACTCTTATTGTTGCTCTTAGTGTCTGTGCGTCTGTGCTGCTATTGTTATAGTTAGAAAGTTGTCTCATGTGCTAATGTGTTATGGCTATTTCCCACTTTCTTTTTTCTGAGGTTTAGTCTAATTAGTTATATATTGAGGTCTTTTATCCACTTCTATTTGAGCTTTATGCAGGGTGATAGACATGGATTTATTAGCATTCTTCTACATGCCACCATATAGTTATGTCAGCACCACTGATTGAAGATGCTTTCTATTTTATATTGTATATTTTTATCTTTTTTCTTAGAAATAGAGTGTTTATAGGTATGTGAATTAGTGTCAAGTGTTCAGTTTATTATATTGATTTATGTGTACATTTTTATACCAATACCAAGCTCTTAATTACTATAGATCTATAGTGGAGCTTAAAATCATGCATTGTGATGCATCCAGAAGTTCTTTGACTGAACACAGATGTTCTGGCAACCTTGTTTACTTTTAAATATGAAGTTGAGTATTATTCTTTCAATGTCTATGTAGAATTTTTTTAGATTTTGATATAGACTGCCTTGAATCTATTAATTTCTTTTGGTGATTTTGGCATTTTTACTACAACATCTTACCTATCCAAGAGGATGGCAAGTCTATTTCCTAATATCTTCTTCAATTTCTTTCTTCAATGCCTAAAAATTTGTTCTTGCTGTTGCATAACTGATAGGTTCTTGTGGTGCCATATTGTTCTTTATGTTGTTGAATGAATTTTTCACTGGTGTCTACCTATCACTTCCTCCAATTGCTGTAAAGATTGTCTGTGTTTCAGGGATCAATTTTTGGTCCTATAAGTGTTCCTGGCACAGTCAAAACTTTTGGTGAATCTGGGCTAGGTAAGTCTGTGTCTTAGGGAGCAGGTGAGATCTCTAGTGGATAGAAAGGTTTAAGGAATTGACTGAAGAATATGCTAAAGAGTCCAATGGGGGTGGTTGTTGGCAGGCCTTCTCATAGAGGTTGTGCTTGCTGACCTGAAACTGGAGCTATAATGAGGTTTAGGGCATGGGTTGTGTCCCTTCCCAGGCCTGGAAGCTGGGCTGAATAACCATCTGGGATCACTTACTTGTTGTCATGGAGTCTGCCATAGTCCACGACACCCAAGCCACTAAGGGTCTGGAGAATGGATTGGTGTATACAGGCTACAGGTACTGATGAGGGGTGGGGTGGGTAGGCTTGACAGTAAGGGTTCTAATTGATGGATTGCAACTGTAGCTGTGATGGGTCTGCAGGGCACAATTTGAAGCCTAGAAGCTGGGCAGATTGGCTGGCTGGGAATGGGAGTCACCCACGTATTGTGGTGGAGCCTGCTGGATCTTTGGAATATTAACTGACATTTTGTGAATTGAAAATACATTGAAAGTCTATTTTGTCAGAGGAAAGGATGCCCAAACCTGCCTACTTCCTATTTGTTTAGATTTTTTCCATCTTCTCACATTAATATGATCCCCATCTTTAAAGCTACAATGTTCTTCTTAAGGACCACAGAGAGAAAAATTTAGTTTATTAATATATTTATCATGTTATTTCATTGGAGAGAAGAAGAAAATAATGGTGAAAATTGTTGGTGAAATATGTGAGGTGACTGAAGGTCTTTTTGTTTGCATTCTTTGTACTTCAATAAGTTTAATTTTGTTTTCTTCCTGGAGACTGGTAATTATGATTATTCATCTCTTTAATTTGAATCACTGCTTCCATGATGGGTATGATACTTTTGGCTGTTTGTATTATATTTGTTTTTGTTCTTTTAACAATGTCAACTTGTTTTCCTAGGTACAGTATTCTAGGTTGGCAGTCATTATCATTCAAGTACATTTCTCCAGGTTCTTCTGATTTTAAACATTTCCAATGAGAAACCAGCTGTTATTCTGATGGGTTTTCCTTAGTATATGACATGTTTTTTGTTTGTTTGTTTGCCTGAAGAAATGTATACTTGTTCTTTTTTAGGTATATTTACTAATTTAATTATGATATGTGTAACACAAATTCTAATTAGACTTAATAAAAAAAGTCCAGATGCAGATATTGGAATAATTGCTGAAAGATCAGAGAGACAAGGGAGTCAGTTACTAGGGAGACTTCTTATTCTTACCAAATCCACAGACCAAAAGAGCTCTAGTTCCTGAATCTTCTCCCATGCCTTCCTAGTTCTGGGATTAAGAGCGTGAGCTAACACCACCTGGCTTCCAGGGTTAACTAGTGGCTATCTCTGCCTTCTGACCTTCAGGCAAGCCTTATTGTTAAAACACACACAAAAAAATATCACCACAGATAAACCATGAGTTGAGTTTTTATTATTATTATTAATTATTATTATTATTATTATTATTATTATTATTATTATTATTAATGTATTTGTGCATTGTGAGATGACTGCATCTGTATTGGTACCTCATTTGTTAAAATGGGGGAAGTTATTACTATGTTGAAAATTTGGCCTCTATAACACCCATACTTTCTTTTACAGCTTTTCTAGGACTGGGAGTACTAGTGTGCATTGTTTGGCTAGACCATACATTTCTTTATCTAGCTGACTTTCATACCTATCTGCTGTTTTTTTGTTCTTTTTTTCAGTTTATATTTATTTAGAAGCTTTTCCAGTCACTCTAGTGCATGAATATGCAAAGTAATTTGGCTATGTATTACAACCTTTAACAAAACAGATAAACATAGTGGAGTAATAGGTAAGGATGATCTTTTATATATCACTTGCAATAATAATGTTTTTAAGCTGTTGTAATTACACAGACTTTGTAAAAAACTGGTCTGTAAAAATACCATGGATTGAAAGTTTTTGATTTCACTTTAAATCTTCCATAATATCTCCCATCTAATTTTTAATTCACTCTTTATCCCTTTCCAATATCCATTCTGATATTCATAAGCCAGACTAATCCAGTATTTATTTTTATGCTGATTATAAAATTGATGAAAATAGTAGATTGCCAAAAACAATGTAACTTCTAAGTCTTCCCAGTAAATTTTATTAATCAGAAGATTTGTATAGTTATCTTATTCTTTGCCAATTGGGGCATTTTTTTATCCCATAGAGTAGATATCAATATTATGCTTAACTATGACAAATATCTGTACCCTGTTCACACAAAAAAATATAAAAACATATAAAGTCTCAGATATTTTCCTTTCACACTTGGAAACACAACCCATAAATGAAAAAAGCCACTGTTCTATTGCTCTAGAGAAACTATCATTAAAATGAGATGATGTGGAGTGAGACAAAGATTATTGACATAGCATTAAGAGGATGCTCTGTTTGCTTTCAGATGGAACCATTATTTTCCTTATTTTTTTTTTTTGTATTTGCTGTGATAAACTGAAAAAATGTCACACTCTTTCACACACATATATTAAGGCCTGAGGGTCATGAAGATCCTTTTATGAAAATGCATATTTGCCAATACATTGAAACAAGAGTTACTCAACATAAACAAATGAATTGCTTTACTATGTTCCAGAGAAACTTAACAACACCCTGAAAGACACATTGTCTTCCCTAGCAACCATCCTTTGTTTTGTTTTTGTTTTTTTTTTTTTTTTTTTTTTTTTTTTTTTTTTTTTTTTAGGTGACTATTTATTTATAAAGCTATTAGGCTTAGTCAAGATTCTATAATTATACCAGAAGTTCTCCAGGAAAGAAAATTTCATTTGCAAATATAAACATGACATAATGAAACTTAGCAGTCATGGTGAAATTCTTAAATCACACCATTCTAAATTTTTAAATTTTATTTCACATAATCTTCTAGAGAAAATAATATCATGATGTATATGTAAAGAATAAAAACATCTTAATATGGCAACATTTGTTTGTTTCACATAAAAATAATCATACTTAGTATATTCCACCAAGGGTTAAGTAAGCACATAAGCGACAGTTTGATGCTGATGAATTGGAATGGACACTAATACATTGTACAGCTTGCATCAAGTGAAAATTAACCTTGATGGTGATATTGCACCAATCAGTAACTACAATTTATCAATAAGTACAACTATATATTATCCATCCGATGAAGAATCACAGGTAATTAGATATTTCTTCTTATTGAATATATATATATTTTATACACTGTATTCTGATTATGGCTTCCTTACTCATACTTATCCCATTTTCTTCCTACGTAGCTTTTCAACCATATTCATGCCCATTCTGTTTCTCATTAGAAAACAAATACATATCTGAGAAATAATATTAAATAACATAAAATAGATTTTAAAAAACAACAAACCAGAATAGAGAAAAGCAATCAAACATGACAAAGAGAAAGAAAAGGGAGTACATAGATACAGAGACATGCATGTTTGCACATATTGGAATCTTATAAAGACCCAAAATTGGAAGCCATAATATATATGCAAAAGACCTGTCCTAATTTAACATTGAGATAAAAAGCTTTCAAAGATTCACACTTGGATTCATTTTTTTGTTGGCATTCTTCAGTTGGGCAATAGACAAGGTATAAGAATAGTTTGTTTCTCCATTGAGATTACCTTGGAGAAAACTAAATTTTTATTTGTAAGTGCTTTCACTTGGTGATAGCTTCTTGGTTAATGATGGGAGTATTTGTCCCTTCTCCTTACAGCTCTACAAGTCAAATATGTTACAGACCTTGTCAGGCTCTCTGCATGCTCCATAAGTTTCTGTGAGTTTATATTTATGCTAACTCTGTCAAGTCTAAAGGCTGTTATATTCTTGGACCCATGAATTCACTCTGGCTTTTACATTTTTTCTTCCTCAAAGTTTTGGTACCTAGATATATATGTGTTGTTTCTTACTTTATGGTTTAAGTGTAACAATGTGAATATTGCTGAGTGTATCCTCCATCTATTTGCCAAAGTATTTCCCTCAAATAGGGTATCAAACTCTTTGTAGTTGGGCTCTAAGACCCTGTGATATTTAAATATTTAGTAGAGGAGTTGGAATAATAAGGTTCCAAGACTAAAAGCTTGTTAACTACAGATTTAAAAATTTGTTTTTAATTATACAATATAAAATTTGGTCATTTACCTCAAAATAATATAAAATGAATAAATTTAAAATTATGACACTTATAGATGAATAACTATAGATGAATAATTAAGTTCAGATTGATTAAAAATAACTCTGGTTTACTACATGGTTTACTTTGTGCTGCTTTCATTTCCTTGTCTTCTGATGAGATTGCACTTTACCTAGAGGCCTGATGTTCACTAATGGAGCTAGGGTTAATTATAGTCAGCAATCTTGTTAAATAATGATTAACAGTATCATTCAGGAAATAACAGATTAATATTATCATCTTAGTTTTCCCTTGGAAACCCATAAAACCTTTTAGTCAGAAGTTTATGGCTTGGCCTAGCCCAAGGTCTGGACCTGGATATCCACAGTTACTTATTCCTAAAAAATCACACAAGGTCCTATATTAATAACATGCTGTTTCAAGGATTTGGGTATCATATAACAACTGCAAAATAATTTGTGTTAATTCTAATGGCAGTTTTGAATTTGTAAATTTATTGGGTATATAGTAATACAGACATTACCAAAAAGTAAATAGTAAAGGTAGGTAGATGACAGACAGTTGGCAAAATAGTATCAATTTAACTATGCAAAACATCCTGTAGAAATCAACTGTGAAAACCCCTTAGAAAAGGATAGCTAGAGTCCTTTATAGATAGAGTTTCGGATAAGACAAGAGTGCTGACTCAGTTGAGACTTCCAAGCAAAAGAACAAATAGAAACAGATGGAGATATTATAAAACTGTTCACTCACAACTTCTGGCACAATTGAATATAAAGGTGAGACAGTCCACTGTCACCAGAAGCGGATATGACCATCCTCAGAAAAGGAGCCATTAAAAATGCACTCATATCTGAAATACAGGTTTAGAAGGACAGCTTCTTGGTGATCAGAAACCTTACATAACATTCTCCTAATATAATGTACATTGTGGTAGTTTTATAAGAATGTTTTCATCAAAATCATATACTTGAATACTTAGTCACCAGGGAGTGGTACTATTTGAGAAGGATTAGAAGGTGTGGAGGAAATGTTTTAGTGGGGGTGGATTTGAGGTTGCAAATCTCTACCAGTCTCTCTCTCCCTCTCCCTCCCTCCCTTCCTCAACCCCTCCCATCTCTGTCTCCAGAGAGTAGCCTCCAAATACTACTTAAGTGTCATGCATTTTGTTATTCTTCCACAATGCTAACAATAAATTAACTCTCCAAAACTGCAAGCAATTTTACCCCATTTAAATGTTTGCTTTCATAAGAGTTGCTTTATCATGGTGTCTATAACAGCAAAAGATTAATGTCCATAATTAATATTTTATAAGTTTTTAATTTTAGTTTGAACACTTTGTCTAGCAAAACATTCTTTTTAAATGACTAAGTACTTCTCCAAGAATTTCTCTGGACAAAACAGCAAAGCAATACTTTTGTTCTTGGACCTGTGGACATGTTTCCATTGGAAGGCATTTCTGGCTGGTTGAGATTGTAGTATCTCAGGGCCTGAAAGCTTTCTTTCTCCAAAAACCTCTGCAACATGGAAACTGTCTTTCTCCCCAACAAGGCTTCCTGCTCTCAACCTAGCCTTATCTGGAAGATCTCCTTAGGCCCAGGATTCCTGACTTATCTTATTCCTTGACACAGTTCTCTGCAAAAAAACTTTTTTGATAACAAACTTTGTAATCAGACAATTGTTCTAGCCATTTGGGTAGGGTGTTGCTTTCAAAAATCTATGTGATAGGAGTACTTAATGCATATTAGGGTTTGTCCTCAGTCAATTATATATTTTTTATATCCTGAAATAAAGTTGAGCTGTCTCTTTGAAGCCTTTCTCCTGGAAGGCTACCTCAGTCATACCCACAGCCACCACAAACCATGTACCCAACTCTGCTTCATCCTCACTTGTGGGCCAATGAAGCCAGAGATCCTGAGGGAGAAACAGCCACATTTTACATTATCTATTTAAAAGGATTTTATATACACTAAGATAACATAGACCTTCATGTTAGGGGGTTTATATCAGGTTATCCAGTCCTATTGGGGAAAAAAAAATCTTGCATTAGCTAAAAATAAAAGCTGTAATAATTAATAGTCAGATACATGCAATCTTGTGGGCTTTAAAAGAACCTGGAGAAATCCATAAGTAATAGAGATAAGTAGTGACTAGAGAGTGGAGAATGCAAGAAAATGTGTTATCTAGAGCAAACACTTGTTTGATATCTGTCTTTGATTACTCTAACAAAGTAAATTCCAATTCTGATAATGGGATACCTTTTTTGAAAAAATTAGTACAATAGCTATGTCCAAATAAAAGTATGAAAATGAAACATCTACTTTATGTAACATAACTACATTTCATGTATTTTGAATTTCTTATTCAAATTGCGAAGATTTTTCTTTCCCCATTTCTATTTGTCTTCTTTCCTGCTTTTATTTAATTTTACTTTTTATTCATTATTCTTTTCTTTCTATGACAACCATAAAGACACTTCTTATGTTTGTGTATAACATAGCATAAGAAAACAAAGGTCATAGCCAGAAGTAGAGGTTTCTTTTGGGGGAGGGGGCAGAGGGAATAGAAAAGAGATAACAGATTCTTTGAAAAAGCTACTTTGTATTATATTGATATTATTTTTTACTTACAAAGCCAATTAAAATAGGTATATAGTATGAAATCTTCATGATTCTTGCTGTATATACAAATAATGATTTAAAAATCAATAGGTGCTGTCACTACATGAGCATACTTTGTGCATGCTCAAACAAGTAAACCTTGAATGAAGATCAGAGTGTAGAGCCAACCACAAGTTAGCTATAAAGACCAGGGAGTGGTGGCATATACCTTAACTCTAGCACTTAGGATGTCATGCCTTTTATCTCTGTACTTAGGAGGCACAGACAGAAAGGGATAGTCTGGGCAGAAAAGGAATGTAAGCAGGGAAGAGATAGAAGCTCATTCTTTTCAGTCTGAGAATTCTTAAAAACAGGATCTCCCTCCTTTTCTGCCGAGGATGATAGAAGTAAGAATTCTCTCTAGTGGTTGGCACCACTTATCATACAGCACTTATCTCAATAACTGGCCTCAAGTTTTTTATTAAAAACAATTAGGTTCTGCTTACAAGGGTATAAAATATATAAAGTTTTAGTAGATGTCCTATTGCATAAGACATTATCCAAAATATAAAAAAAATGATAAAATATTCAGTCTTTTGGGGACACACTAAAGTGAGCGCCTAGCAACAGAGATCAGTCTCTTGGGAAGATTTTTTTTTTTTTTTTTCAGAATGATCCCAAAATTAATTCCCAAGGCTCAAAGTATTCTTAAGCATTTTTTCCAGTGAAGAGTATGCAGAGATATGAGCAGAACTATTTATTATCATACACGTTAAAGATGAGAATAGAACATATTTTTGGAGATTTCATACTGTAGAAATGGATCATAGAAATCTTAAGATGCTATAATTAAAGAATAGAACTTCTGTGTCATAAAACCTACAGAATACAGAGTAGGAAGGTAAAAGCACAAGGAAAAAGAGATACAATATCATTTTATAGAATTAGTTATTTAGTATTAGTCCCAATAGTCTTTCAGTTAAAATAGCCATAATCACCTTTATAGAGCTAATTTTAGATATATGAGGCCTTCTGACAACTGAATATGATCCTTTAAATGAATAAACCTAAAATTACACATAAATATACCTCCATTGTGTATTGCCAAATTAAAAAAATATATCAGTTATATGGTAATTGTTAAATTTAATTGTGATGAATTTACATATATAATACTCTAATGGAACTCTTGGTTGTAGAATAAAACAAAGTCAGCTTGTATTATAGGGCTGTAGTATTCAAATTTAGAGATATAGTCAACCAGCTGCAAGCACCTTATTAATTTTTTTTTTTACTTCAAATGAATCATGTATTTAATCATCTAGTGGAAACATGTGACATGTGAACTTTAAATTCTACTCCTTTATATATTTAGCTAGCATGTGCCAAATACATGCTAGATAATTATAAAAATAATGCATATGTAGATCAATTTTATTTAATAATAAAAAAATGAAATTTAACTCTATTTACATTTGGAAGGACAGTTGTAAATAACTTAAAAACACATAAAACTTTAAAAACATTATTTTGAAGATGTAAGAAAATTTTCTAGCTAAAATTTGTAGATTTTATCTAGTCTACATTTTCCTCCATAGTTAAATGGTTTGATCTTCAAGGTTGTTTTGTGGCTTTTGCTAATTACCCTTCTCTGGCCACCACATCTATATGATAATGTTATCATATATGATATAAATGCTAACGTTCCATTTTGTTATAATATCACATATCTTTAGCAAGGCATTTTTGGTATTAAAATGTTGATTTATTTTCTTATTTATTTGTTTACTTTTTAAAAAGCCCCCCCCTTTTTTTTTTACTTCAAATTAGTTTGGTACTAACTGCATTCAGAATTACCGAATTTTATAGAATTTTAGCTGTCTGAGCTCCTTACAACTAGGACTTTTAGCATGAACCCTGGTGATTGGCTGTCTAGATTCTAAATGTAAAAGAATATAACTTAATTAAAATGCCCACTATTTGTACATGGTTTACTATGTGCATATGTATTTGTACATGTTACTTCTTCTTCTTCAAAGTAACACAAAGTCAACTGTTCTTTTCTAAGCAAACAGGATTTCCTCCTTGAGCTGGGAATGAGCTGACTGTTCTCACAAAAAGACAACTAAGGAGTATGAAAAACATTGTGTCTTTTCACCAGTGATTTCACAATATCTATAAGCAGTTCCTTTTTGGCATACTAGATAAATTTTCTCTTCACTGTTAAGCACATGATATATGCATAAAATTATTTTTTCATTCTTCAGAAGTATTCATAACATAAAATACATAAAATGTATATGATAAAGCTCATTGCATTATCAGTATGTATGTCATTTTTATTTTATTAAGAATATTAATTTATAAATATATCTTTTCTTATGTGAATAGTTACATATTGCCTCTGAAATAAATATCACTCTTACCTGGTCATGTAATAGCAAGAGTAAGTGCAAAGGTCATTCTCCAGTGTTACTAAAACAAGAAAATCTTAAAGAATAGTATTCTGTTTGCAATGTTTATTAGGAATCCATATTCATTGTTCTCAATTTAGTGTTTGTACAAGTATAATTGTTAAAGTTGCTTTGTTTTCTTTAGGGGAAGTATGTGGAAAGTTTAACTGTACTTAGAAAATCAGATAATCTTTTATATCTAGTGGACATAAAAATTTAAATGCAAAGGCCTTGTATTTTAATTATTTTCTTTCCATTTTGTTAAAAGAGAAGATTAAGATGATCAAATAAAACAATATAATGTTTCCTTGTTCAAGTATAAGTAACTTTGTAATTGTAGGTCATCTGCAGATGAATTATTTCAAATGTATTTTTCTTGCCCTGAGCATAAGATTCCTTTCATTGTTTAGAACTGTAGATTAAATGTCTTCTTCATAGTTGTACATACTACTATGCTATGAAGCTTCTCTTTGTATGCTGTTGGGCAACTTATTTTTGGCAAAAGAACCTAATTGTGATACATTTCATGTGTTCATTTATGGAAGCTCTGCAGTCCTAAAGATATTAAGTAACTAAATTGTAACCATTAAAAACTGAATAAATCTTAAATCCAGACTTGATAACCCATAATTCACTAGATGCAGAGGAGTGTTTTCCCATCTCTAAGCAAATGATCATCAGTGGTTTATGTGTGCAGTGTTTCTAGGTGGAATTTATTAATCCTAGTAACCAACTAATACACCTATTAGTTTTTGGTTTTCTTCCAGTCTGTGTAGTTATTGAAAAAAAGTGATTTCTAATATAACTGAAGCATCCTTGAGATATATAATGTTTATCATTGTTTCCATCAATAAAGGCATAAAAAAGGGGGGAGTGGAAAGATGAAATCAAGAAAGGAAGAGCTGAAAAATCAGGCGATGCTTCAATAGATACATATGCTCTCCACCTCACTACATAACTTTAATTATATTTATTTCCATCTCAATTTTGCTTTAGAAAAATCTTTTTTTAAAAAAATGTTTTAATCAATAAGTGGCAGCAAAAGTAGAATCTAGGGGTAAAGTAGTATGAGGTTTCTGCCCAGGACTTTCGGGCCTAGCCTCCAGGTTTAGGCCCGCAGACCCACAGTTTCACAGAGTCACACAGATTTTTCCAATAGTCTTAGGCTGATCGGCCTAAGGCCCAGGCATATCACTTGCTAGCTCTCTACCCTTAATCTAACCCATGACTCTTATCCTGTTCAGCCATAGGACTCAGTAGCTTTTCTCACAGCAGCATGGTTGTCCTCTGCATCTTCAGGCTTCTTTCTGGTGTTTTGCTCTGTTCTTCCTGTTCCCAGAGTTTTCTTAGTCTGGTAGCCCTGACCACACTTCCTTTCTGCCTTTGGTCAATCAGCATGTTTTATTAAATCAGTGGGTGGGACAATTATTTACAGTGGAATAACATAATCTCCCACAGGGTAAAAATAGTATAATAAAAATGTTAAATATCAATATATTGTTATTACAAAAAGGCCTTTGGTCTAATCTTCAGTACAACAAAATAACAAATGTTTTAAAAATGTTTTGAAGTATAAATTTATATTAAGTATTTGTAAAATATTTATCTTTTACCATAAGAAAAATTAACATAATTAAATATGTTAACTTTAAATAGAAAGCTATATAAATTTTTAGATTATTTAAAGTTGTGAATGTGGTAAGCAGAATATAAACAAATTTTATATGCATAAATTTTAATTTTAGTTACTTCTTTTCTTGAACTAAAATCCTAGTTATCCTGGTAAAATTTAAGTCTCATATCTTTACATTTGCATGGTTCTAAAACTAATACAATTAATTTGTTCATGAATTGGTATTTTATCTTTCATTATGCATTCATCAGAATTTTCTTTAGGCAGTATGCAGCAGGAATTTCTAATTTTCTTCTAAATGTTTAGTAAAACTGCCAAATGCTCAGGTTGTCTTATTTAACTATACTGTTATATATAAGGAACATCTGTAGTAGAGAGAACATAAAATAAACTCTTTATTATAATGAATACTGTCTAAAAACAAGTATAGGAGAACCTACAAACATATAGTTCAAAATTACTATAAAAAGTCTTAAAAACACTGAGGGAAGGAACACTACTGCCCCCTAGTGCCCATCTTCATAGTGCTGTCATTTGCTGTCTCTGGGGAATAGGAAGAAGCAAAGAAAATGCTGATGTGACTTCACAATCATGCAGATTCCATTTATGATGTAATGCCTATGATTTTCTGGGTTGCACTACGGTTTAAGTGTTACTCTAGGAAATAAACAATATTTAGATTCATTAAAGATCTGATATATGTAAAAACATCAAATTTGTCACATAATTTATAGTTTCATGTTTGTCCACAATGATAGTTGAGGAAAATAATATTAAATTAAAAACAACAACCACAAAAAAAAAATTTTATCCAAGTTGCAGTAAACATGTTTGGCTTAATGTTTGATCACTTAATAATTATGAACTCACCAGAGATGTATGTAAGATGGTATAATACTGCTTATTTTGAACATAAAACCATACAATCTTAATATATAAACATTGATCTTTTAACATGTAAAAATTCATTCTTATAAATATTTGAGGATTTTTTCCAATTTAATATTCAGTATAAAGACACTTAAGTACTGGGGATATTGTCTTTTGTATTACTACCTATGCCACCAAATTCTAATATATGTATAGTATTAATTTTAGCTTCAGATGATTTTTATAGGAATTTCAAAGGAAAAAAAAAGTAGTGAGATTGCTAGAGGGCAATATCCCTCAGGACTTTAAGAGTCTCCTCTAACTACTCAAGACATGGCAAGTGTATCTCCTCGCAATATTATCCCCCATTGGAATAAATTTAATTTAGCATAGACCATTAGTTAGATGTTGAAGTAGTAACTTTAACCTACAGCTGCAATGATAAAGATAGAAGTTATTTCAGATCAACTTGGCTTTTGGTTGAATACTTCTTTTCATGTATGAAGACATGGATTGAATATAATGTACAGGAAAAAAATACTCATTGAAAAGCTTTGTATAATAAAGATTACGACAAAAACTGTATCCAAATGAAGAAATAAAATTAATCTAAAATAAGTGAAAAACAAATAAAATAACTGATTTCTAAATTTAAAACAACAAAAGAAATAATATTAGTACTCATAATTAAGATCACAATGTTTGATGCTATATCTTTTACACAGTGGTTTTAATACAGAATTATTTACATTTTGATTGTCTGCTTATAGTAGAGATATTAACACTGGAATTTTTAACTCTGATGTATACAGCCTTCTATTGTGTGAAACATATTAATTTATTTTAAATAACTGTGTACAAATTTTAAAACACTGAAGATGTATTTGCTTCCATGCATGGATTTTTTTGTTATTTTTAATCTTTAAGAAATCCAATAGAAACACATTTCCCCTAGAATTAATGATGATGTCATCATTATATTATTGAAGCTCTGTTTTAAAGAATTTTGGAGCCAGGCTATAAAAGTACTGAAATCCCAGCATAGCAAAGGCAGAGAGACTAGAGCATTACAAATGTTAACATGACTTGTTCTACAATGCATGGTCAATTATACCTGGTTTATCACATTATAAAACAAAACAATGCACAATGAAAATTTAAAACTAAAATGAAGTAAAACTATGGTGGCTTTCATTTGTATACAAATATTATAAGTACCATATAGGAAGCCTCTAAAGTCTTTAATATTAATGAGAGTCTCTATAACCAGTATGTCATAGATATTGAAGGACAACAGTATTATACATAAATCTAATTGTAAATTAAAATAGATTTATATATCACAATGATATGAAGAAGAATGGCCCACATATTCTCATATATTGAATGTTTGGTACACATAATGTGACTCTACTTGAAACAGAATTGAGGTATGACTTTAATGGAGGAAATGTCACTGGAGGTGGACTTTGGTGTTTCAAAAACTCAGGTCAAGCCCTGTGTTTTTCTCTTTTTGTTTTCTTATGCATAATTTTCAGATTATTCTTCAGCACAGTGTCTGCCTCAAAGCCACGATGCTCCAAGCCGTGATAATAATGGACTAAATCTCTTAAATTGTAAGTAACTCATAATTACAAGCTCCTTCATAACAGCTGTCTTGGTCATGGTGTCTCTTTGTAGCAATAAAACACTAACACCCATATAATTATATATATATATATATATATATATATATATATATATATATATATATAACATTTTAAGATATGAATCAGTATACATCCAGATAAAGATAGAATTAAGTATTAATTTTTATAATCAGCATTGTTCGTCAGCATATAACCTTTTCTTCAATATAAGAGCAATGATAAATAGTAGATATAGAACCAACACATAGATTATTTGATAAAATCCTTTTGAATTTGAACCCCACTGTGATAAAATAATACTTTTGAGGTCAGAGCTTGAAAAGAAATAATATTAAAAACCTAGATATTTACTAAGAACAAAAAGCTGATTAGAGAATCATTAATAAAAGATGAGTAATATTAAAGGACCAGTCAAAATTTTTAAGTTATTCATTTAATAAATTTCAAATATTTTTCACATAAAGAGAATGATTAATGTGATTAAGTATAACATGTTGAAAATCCAAATGCTGTAAATTAATGACGATGATTTATAAAGCAATACTTGTTAATATGTATGACAGAAATAACAAATCCAGATGAAAATCCCCCATGGTGCTAAAAATTCTTAACATAAAGCGTTTCATAGGATACTTCATTTTTCATTACATAACATCTTATATTAATTACTAATTAAAAATACACAATGAACACTTACCATGAATAAATATGACAGTCACTATCAAAACCAAGTAATAAAACATCATGTATGTGGCTAAGGCATGCTGACAATTCTGTCCTCCCAATAAAACACAGTGCAAAGCAGAACAATTTAAATTTAGTAATTTCTAATAATCAGTTTACCCAGAAAGTGTCCAGGTCCCTTCAACTAAGTTAAGGTTACAGGGAAGAAGGTTCTATTACACATAAACATGGGATGCCAATCAAGCCTGTCCAAAAATTTCACTCTTTGCTACAAACTGATAAGAACTATTCACAAAGCAGTAGTATGAAATGTCAAAAATGTGTAAACCATTCAATGTTATATGTAGCTAAAACTGTGTTAATGAACTTAAATTAAATACATTTTATCGTGAAAGATGCTTAAAAAGATTATAGAACCATAACCTTGAAATAATTTATTATATCTTTCAATAATTGTTAGCAAACTATCACAGAAAATATAATAGTTTTTATGATTTATCAGAAAGCTCTAGAAAATACATTTTTTAATATTGTAAAATTTAGAGTTGTGAGTAGTTACATAATTCATTTCATATAAAAATGTATATTTCTAATTTTTTTATGAAGTTAAGGTTCAAATCTGCTCTAGAGATAAACAGAAACAATGTATTGACAAGAGTGTATTAGATAAGCTGTTTCTGACCACAGTAGAAACAGTAGGTTATCATTATTTAAAAGTGTTTTATATATTCTTACTGATAAGAAAAATATTTATATATATTTTTTTAATAAGAGAAACTTATTTTAACTGCAATTCTGGTCCTAATATTGGCAAAATATTGAATGGATTCCAGTTTTAACAAACTTCAAAATAAAAGTTAAAAAAAAAAGGCTTATCCCCACAGTATGCATATTCATAACACAATGACATTTGCTCAACTATGCTCAGAGCAGCATTATTTGTAATAGCCAGAACCTAGAAACAACCTAGATGGCCCTCAACCAAACAATGGATTTTTAGAACCGTGGTACATTTACACATGGAGTATTAATCAATGGGAAAAAGAAAACAGTGACATCATGAAATTTGCAGGCACATGGATGGAACTGGAAAATAGGAACTTGAGTAATTTAACCCAGACAATTGGTTGAAAATAGGAAAAAAATATCCCAGAAAGACAAACATGCTATGCAATCACTCATAATTGGATATTAGACATACAACATAACCTGGCATAATCCACAATCCCAGAAAAGATAGATAGCAAAGAATACTCTAAGAAAAACATGCCTCTATTTTTAAAGTAGTTATATAATGTGAAGCCCTTAGTCATCTAAAACTTTCTGTTAAGTAGAGACTCTCTTTCACTATCCAGTCTAAATAAAATGACTTTATGTACGCACACGTGCACGCACATGCACATACACACGAGCACGCACGGCATGAATTGATCTCCTTAGGACAGGGAAATAGATAAGATCTCCTGAGTAAACTGAGAGCTTGGGAATTCAGGGAGGAGAGGTGGAAGCATAACATGAAGGATGGTCAAGCTGGGGTAGGGACTGAATAGGAAAAAAACTGAAAGTGATACCTTGATAGAGGGAGCCAGCATGGTGTTAGAGAGAAAAGTGGTGTTAGGAAAATTCCCAGAAATCCACAAAGATGAGCATAGCTAAAACTCCAAACACTAGTTGAGAGGGTGCCTGAACAGGCCTTCCCCTGCAATCAGATTAATGGCCACCCTATTTGTCATCCTAGAACTCTCACTGGGCCCAGTTCCTGGAGTCAAGTCAAAGAGAAGGGAGTAGGAATTATATAAATTAAGGGATCAAGATTATGATGGGGAAACCCACAGAGACAGCCAACCCAACCTAGTGCGATCTCACTGAAGACAAACTGACAGCTGGGGAACCTGCATGGAATGGTACTAGGCCCCTTGAATGTGGGTGACAGTTGTGTGGCTTGGTAGTAGGTTGGGCCTCTGGCACTGGGAACAAGATTTATCCCTAGTGCATAAACTGTTTTTTTTGGAACACATTCCCTATGATGGGATATATTGCTCAGCCTTGATGGGCGGGGGGGGGGGGTCTGGGGGGGATGGATTTGGTCCTGTCTCAACTCTATGCCAGACTTTGTTGACACTTCACAGGAAGCTTTAACCTCTCTGAGAAGTGGATTGGAGTTAAGTAGGGGGAAGGTAGAAATTAACCCGGAACAGGGGAAGAAGGGAGAACTCTGTATGCAAAATTAAAAATAAATAACAAAGCTAATAAAATTAAGTATAAAAATGAGTAAAATTATTTCATGAATGTATTTAAGGATGGTAATATATAAATACAAGAAAAATAAGAGTAGCAATATACTATCAATAGTAGTAATGTGCCCTTGTGGTGAGACTCCTGAAGAGACCAACAAAGAAGCAAACTCTCTGAAATGCAAAGGCAAGGTTTATTAAAAAGAACATGCCTCAAAAGGTACCCTGACTGACCACACTGTCATGGCGGCATCTGGAGGAGGTACAAATGCCTCTGCAAGCAGAGTTTTTTAAAGGCAAAAACCACAAGTTTAAACATCAATTAGGGCTCTCAGTATGGATATAATTCTGATTAGCTTGTTTCTTTGGGACTTTCCAGAATCCCTCTGTTATCTGAGCTAGTTATTTGTCAAAACTTCTCCTATAGACTATCTCCTGTTCTGGAACCTTCCATGCCTCTCAGATGCCCCTAGGCTATCTCCTGTTGTGGGACATTCCATGGTAAATAAGTGCTATTGCATAGCCCTAGTCTATCTCCTGTTTTGTACTTTGTACTCAGAGTTCTGAGAATTCAAAACCCAGGCCTGTATCAAGCTGGAGCTAGGGGCCTGCTTAAAATGGAGGTGTTTCCCCGGTTCGTCAGTAACTGATAGTGAAGTATTTTCAATCCAGCTATTTTTGACTGATGGACATTCTCCTAAACACTTATAACTTTCATCAATAAATGACTTCAGTCTTTTAAAAATATGATAGAATAATTTATTAATTTAAATTTAATAAAATATGTCTTCACAAGTATTATATATTTAAATGACACTGATATTAATATTAAGTAGTAAGGACAAAATAATTTGAGAAATAGAATATATTTTTATTACTGTATCACAGCCCATTAGAAAGTTTCTTATGGCAATGTGGCCTCACATAACTTTGAATTGTTTATTCTGTATAACTTAATCTTTAAGAGTCAGAGTTTAAAAGCAGCAATATTTCTCAATAATGACTACACTACTTATTGTCCTATTTTTTGTTAATTAATTCTTATAGAAATCAGGACTTATGGTGGCAAAATGAAGATGCAGTATTCTGTTGCTTGTGAATGCGCATTTGTAAATTTGTAGGTAGAAAAAGAAAATACAATTTGCTCTAATATGACCAATAATCATTAGGTACGTACAGAACTGCCGAAAATTTTAAACCAAACTTTAGTACAAAGAAAAGACAGAAAGTATGAAATATAAGCATGAGATTCTGTTGTTTTTTAATAAAATACACTTAATGTGAATATTAGGATTACATTTTTTCCCATGGAAACACTGGTGTACACTAATCTGTATGAATATTTGTTTTATTTCTTAAGTACACCAACCATTGCCAGAATTTTGGCCATGTCATAGTAAAACTAAAGTAATGAACACAATAGACTATCTGGATATCCTGGAAAATGAAGTCTTCAGACTACTTTGTATATCAGGATCTTTGGATGACAAAAATCACTTTAAGTTGAGTTGTTGATTTATACAGCCAGATGAACACTGGCCTACAAGTCAGAAAGCAAACTTTTCTTTGGATACTTAAAAAAATTATAGTTTCTACAATACTTGATGTAGAAAATTCAGTTATCAAATCAAATTAATAGAAGTGTCAAATATGGAATAACATTACATAAGCCAAATGAAAATAATTATACCCATATATTTTGAGATTATGGATGTGGAAAGAATCAGAAGAAATTATAAACTGCTAGAAATAATTTCTAATAGAAAAGAACAAATTCAAAAAGGTAAAAGAAGTCTAAAGGACAAACAAACTTCCAAAAAATTACTTTTATAAGTCACAGAATCTCTATTATGGAACTGTAATTGAATGTAAATCAAGCCAAGGATCCACTAGCAAATTGGACCAGAATATTGGACTAGAAGTTGTAAAGGAATGCCAAAATATTAAATTTTATTATATAAAATTAAAGAAAACATAATGTATGTTAACAATTAAAAATTTAAATCATATAAAGTTATATTTGGTATAGTCATAAGAGATACAGCATCATGACAAGACCAAGTATGAAGAAAAATGCATATTAAGTACTTCTAAAAATTGTCTTGAATGTCACATGATCACAAAATATTGAGGACTGACTTGTCAAGAGAAAGGATAGATATCATAGTGTACTATACTTAGAGCTTAAAGAGCCAGAAATGAATACTAATGTTTTTCTACTTTCAAAGAAGTCACATTAAAAATAAAGTGGAAGACTATATAAACACAAAATTGGAAAAAATTAGTTCTGCTATAAAATTGGTTATATAAATAAACTACCTCAGTTAAAAGTAACACATATTTAACAAAAGATTTATCCTAAATAACTTTGTATAAATATAGGATAGAAATAAAGGATAATTATAAATATAAATGCAAAAGTGTTATCTAAATGCAGAAGCAATAGATCTTGCAGTATTTAAAATATAGAATCATTAAAATGACTACCTACAGAGGGACTATAAGGTGGTAAATAGCATTAAAGATCCTCTTAAAAACAATGTGGATGCCTACCTAACACTGTAGAAGCCTCAACTGCAGAATGAATCAGCTAAAGTGATGGGTCAATTGTTAAAAGCATCGCTTGCTCTTGTAGATAACATATGTTTGGTTTTCTTACCCATTTGGCAGCTCTCAGCCAAATTTGACTTCAGTCAATAATACACTCTTCTGACATCCCTGAGTATCAGGCACTTACTTGTTGCATATATAAGCAGGAAAATACTCACATTCACAAAATACATAATAAGTCTTTTTAAAAGGTAGTTAAAATTATTCTTACTTCTATAAAAGGCTGACAATGCCACTAATAGGCACCACCATTAACAACTATAATGTCCTATGCTAGAAAACAAGTATCTCTCTTTGACTTGTTGATTATGAGGTCCTATAGAAATTTAAATATTACAGGCTATTTTTAATCTTGTTGGCCACCTTCCAGAACATAATAGTAAGACCTCATTCCTGATATAACCACTTATTTGAGTACCATAATATAGATACATCATTCTGGTACTGCACTTGAAGCCACATTCCAATACTGTCTTTCATAGTTCTGGACAAAGCTAAGCATGCTACCACAATAGAAAAGTAACCATCACTTCTACCCACCCATGGATTCTGTGAAGTTTAACAATGGCTGACCCACTAAAACATGCTCAATGGTATAATAATATCATGAATATCATGGGAGTAAACAAAACTTTCTGATTGGATTTAATGTCCACTTTATAAAATGAAGCAGCTACCTAGTGTGGGGATTCAATAAAGCTTCAGAAGGCAAAAGAAGCCATGGCTCACACTGTTAGTCTCAGCACTTGGGAAGCAGAGACAAGAGACAAGCAGAGAGTTCAAAGCTAGCCTGGTCTTCAAAGCAAGTTCCAGGACAGCCAGGACTGTTACACAGAAAACTCTGTCTGGAAAACAAACAAACAAACAGAAAAAAGAAGAAAAAAAAAAAACAGACTGGAGGAGGTGGATCTATCCTCTGATATCTTTGAAACTTCTGAAGCTTTTATTGAATCCCCACATGATAGTCTCTGGGAATAAGACATATTGTATTAATCTGTTAACTGGTCATAGTATTTAATGGGACAAAGTGACTTTGTGTTATACCTTTAAATTAAAGTACCTCTTTCCTTATCATGAAATCTATTATTTTGAGTAAATGTTGATTAACACAGAGAACCAAATTGCTACAGTCAAAAAGAAACAAAGACTGTGAAATGGTCATCTGTTACAATGAAGTAGTTTCTTGGTCCTGGACTGTCAGAGGCCCAGACTCACAAGACCCTGCAGCCCCAGACCCCTTAGCCACCTGCCGCTGTTCAGGCCCCAGAAATGACTCAGATGCTTATATTAGCTTCATGCTGTTTGGCCTATGGCTCAGGCACATTGCTAGCTTGCTCTTACATCTTAACCTATTTCTATTAATCTTTGTTGCTCCTTTGGGCATCTGGCTCTTTCTGTCTGACTCCGCCTTTGCTCCTCTTACCTATTCTGATTCCTCCTCCTACTTTTTCTATGATGCCTGTCATGGGCCAAAACAGCTCCTTTATTTAAAGATTGCTATTCACAGCATACAGAAAGGCATTCCTACATCATTCATCCCTTAATGAGGTATCTATACCATACTGCATTCTTTTAGGGCTCAGAAATCATTTGCAAGAGAATAGAAACAGTATGAGAGGAGGTTGTAATAATGACTAAACTGTCTTGTGGACTCACAAAGGAGGCCTTAGTGCCTACAACTGCATGCACAATAGCTATGCTGGCTTAAGCCAGATGAAGTCCGACAATGGTGTGGCGATGTGTATGCCATGTATATACATGGTGTGTTTGTGTGTGTGTGTCTTTCATAAAAAGGAGCTACTGCAATTGATAACCTATTGTTAGAGAAAGTGTTTTTGATTGCTTGTTTGGATTTTGTTTGTTTGTTTCTTTTAATAGCAAAGCTTCTATTAAATTAACCATGCCCCAATGGATGGTCACACATCCAGCAATATAAAGACAAAACAAATTGGATTTGATGAGTGATTATATTGTCTCTATATTACAAATAAATTAACATCTCTATAATAGCATACTGAAACTATGAAAATGGTCGAGGTGTTAGAAGTAGGTGTCTGGTAGGTAAGGAAATGGGTCAAAAGAGAGGGTTATCTTTGTATTTTGCTATAAAAGAGAGGGTTATCTTTGTATTTTGTTATAAAGTGTTGATGTGGGAATGTCTTTCTGTATGCTGTGAATAGTAATCTTTAAATAAAGGAGCTGTTTTGGCCCATGACAGGCACCATAGAAAAAGTAGGAGGAGGAATCAGAATAGGTAGGAGGAGCAGGGCAGAGTCAGAGACAGAAGGAGCCAGAAGCCCAAAGGATCAACATGTAAGGAACACAGGTGAGCCACAGGCCACGTGGCAAAATAGATTAATGAAAATGGGTTGAGTTAAGATAAAAGAGCTAGCTAGCAGTGTGCCTGAGCCATAGGCCAAACAGCATGAAGTTAATATGAGTATCTGAGTCATTTCTGGGGTCTGAATGGCGGTGGATGCCTAAGAGGTCTGGGGCTGCAGGTCTGGACCTCTGGCTGCCAAAGAATCCAAGAAACTAGTGCATTGTAACAAAGTGTGATGTTAAAAGAAAAGTAAAGAGGAAGGAATATATTTTCCTTATAAATTCAGATCATAGTTCATCATTAAGTGAATTGGGGGCAGGACATGAGGGCAGGAATCTGAAGGAAGGAACTGAAAAGGCACCATGAGAATTCCTGGATTGATCTAATATTATATTTTTCTAATGAAAGGTAGGGCCAACTTCTCAGTGTGGGAATTAGCCAGAGGAAGCTGACAGAAAAATGGCCCACAGTCCTTGTAATAATTCTTGATGAGGACAATGCTTCAGAGGCTTCCATACAGCACAATGTGTTAGAGATATTTTCTCAATTGAGTTTTTCTTTTCCATGAAGTTGACAAAAATAGAAAAAAATCTAACAGTGATGTAATCAGCATATATTACAATAAATTTCAAAGAACTAACAAAAAATCAAGGAAATAATAAAATATAAGTCTTAATGTTAGATCAAAAGTCAACTATAAAGTGAATTTAAGTGTTTTTAACTCATTACATATACACAATGCTGAAGCGCAAGTGCTGATTAAACCTTGTACCAATTCAATATATCTCCTCACTCTGGTTGAGAATCTATTTCCAAACTGAATATTCAAAAATGACATTGAGGTATGTTATACAAACTAGTACATTGAAAATATTATTTAAAATGACTGACACTCAAGTCCAACAAAAACATTAATCATTACAGTAAGCTTAGCAAAAAGGCAAGACCACTAATTTGACAGCTAAAAAACCAAGCCATGGAATAAATTAAAATAGACCAATTTAAACTTGGTGATACCACATATTTATGCACTGAATTATATAATGATCCTAATTTTAAGTAAATTATATGTTCAACATTCTAATCATAACTATTCCTCAAAATATGAGCAAGCTGGTTCTAAGATGTACATAAAATTAAATATGTCAAAAATAATAGAGAAAAGCTTTGAAAGAGAAAAAAGAAAGGGAAAGAAAGAAGGAAGGAAAAGAAACAAAGGAAAAGAAAAGAAATATTTACTTTATGAGGAAAAATTATAAAATCTAAAATATATTAATTAATATACATAATAAATATATGAATTAATGCTAATATATAGTACATATACATATATATAATAAATTTCTTTTGAAAACTCTCACCTCAGTATAATACAGTGGCTTTTTATAAACAGAAGATTTGGGGAAAGAAATGTGCTAAGAACTAAGTAAAACCTGAAGCATAGAACTAATGACTGCAGTCCAATGGAGGAACTCCTTTGAGTCTTCAAACTGAATTAACATTGCTAATTAATTAGTGATGCTAATATAGTAGATTTTAGTTTTGATTAGCGATTGGGATTGGAAAACTTCCAGTAGTTTACAAGGAATGAAATTAAGTTGTTGCTTCCCCTACACATTTATAAACTAAAATGATACTTGCTTTATTTACTCCCTGACTATGTTATTATTGACAGAATATTTTATGACTTCTTTGGAAAATTTTCAACTTTTCTTTATGATTTTATTCCTAGCTTAGACCCATCAGCTCCACCCATGGATGATCCTTGCCTCTGCTGCTCTCTATTCCTACTTTCTCAAGATGCTCCACTTTTCTTCCTTTTCCTCTCAAACTCATTCCCTGTTCTTTGTTACATCACACTGAGTTCTTTTAGCAAAGACTCAAATGATTTTCACACAATACCTTTTGAGGCTTGGCAGTCATTCAGTGCTTAACCAGGTATATATAAAATTTTCAACTCTAAGTGTTATATATAATTAATTCTTAATAATTAAATTAAAACATTTCCAAGAATTACTAATATTCAAAAAATTCATATGCATAACAGCATAATTCTATGTTCGATGTTGCTTTTGATTTAAAGTTTCTATGCAAAATTTCCTCTGTTTTATCTCTAACTACCAATATCTCAATATATAATATGAACATTTTTTTCTGCTGGACATATTTTGGTTTCATTGAATTTGTGGTTTTTCAAATGTATGAATTTTCATTTGTGTTTTAAAAATATTGATTCCCAAAATATAAAATAACAAGGTGCTAATTAGTCACTCAGTAGGTTTTACTCACTATGTAATTAATTTATAGATAAAGTGAAAATAACACCGATCTTTTGAGGTACATGACATGGTATTTTGAAAATACTATTGTTCATAAAATATTATAATCTAATAGGAAAGAGTTTAAAATGTGAGACATGTATATAAATGTGTCATAATTTGTTTAATTCACTAGTATTGCAGGAATCTGGGAGAAGTTTATTTGGCTCATGGGTGATAGTCCAACATTAATGAAAGTCAGGGACTCAGGCTGGATCTGAAGCACAGACCATGGAGAAATCTTGTTGGTTTGTTTGACTAAGAGCTAGTATCCATTATAAACAAATATTTTCTATGTTTGTCTTCTTGGGACCATTTTACAGTACTCAGTAATATTTTTTTAGTTTCATGCATTTATCTGAAATTATATGATTTAAATTTCATATTTGTAAATACTGATATTTTATTATGTAAATGAACCATATTTTCTTTATTCATTTACCTGTGCAGGAACCTATGTTTTTTTTTTCCAATTTTGAGGCATTAGGAATAGTGCAGCAATGACCATGGTTGATTAGTATTCCCATAATAGGTAGGCTAAACTACTTTTGGGTACATTCCTTAGAAAGGTATAACTTGATCTTGAGGTAGATTGACTCTATTCTTTCTGAAGAATTGTCACATTGTTTTCCGAAGTCACAACCTTTTCTTACTCTAGATTATTTTAGCATCAGTTATTTTGTTTTGTTTTCCAGACTTTGAAGGTGAGATCAAGACAATCATTACAAGGTCTGTGAAGAAATGTTTTGTAAATCTGATGGATATTACATTAAATCAATAGATACCTTGTAGCATGGAAATATATCAATCTTTTGATCCATAAGATTATTGACCATCTTCTGATAGTTTCTTCAGTTTATTTTATCAAGACTCTAATTTTCTTAATCATATAAATCTTTCACTTGCTTGGTTAGAGTTCCTTATACTTTTTGAGGCTATTGTGAAAAGCTTTGTTTTTCTATATTTCTCCTCAATATCATTGTCTCATATATATATAGGAAGGCTACTAATTTAGTGAGTTGATTTTGTACCCAGCTTCTTTGATTAAAGCATTTTTAATCTGTAGAAATTTCCTAGTGGATTTTTTAGAGTCAGTTATGTTTATTTCCATAGTTTCTGCAAATAACAGTTATTTGAGTACTTTCTTCTAAACTTTTATCTCCTTTATCTCCTTCAGTTATCGTACTGCTCCAGGAAAGACTTCAAGTGTTAATTGCATAAGTATGGAAAGAGTGGACAACCTTGTCTTGTCGCTGATTCCAGTCCAATTGCTTCAATTTACTCATCATTTTTTATTCTAATGTGATCAGATCTTCATGGTGGTATGTGTTTAATCAGAAATATGGGACCTCGTTTTTAATACAACTTGACTTTTTTGGGTAAATGAGATTGCTAATATTGAGACTTACTTATAAGCAGTAATTATTAATTACAGCTATTTTGTAATATGCTATGTGCCCCTTCAATCCTTTTGATTTATTTATATAAGATAATTTTGTGCTTTTGTGACTCACTCTTTTTATCTTGTATCCATTAATATCCTTTCACATTTAGCATTTTTATTTATTTGTGTACGATGGGAAATTTCTTTCTGATCCTGTCAATTTTGTGTTTTAAATGTTTCTTGTACTTTGGTAAGCACTATTCTTAGAAATATTTGCTGTTCTTTTGACCAAGTATTTGCAGATAAACTTTTGTAGTGTCTTTTATTTCCTTGGAATATAGTGTCTAAATGTTTTTATTGTTGATTTAACATTTTACTTGATTAAACAATTAATTTCTTCTACTTATTTTCAAGATGTGAAATTCTCATTTCCATGTTCTCAAATCTGTTCCTGAGGCTTACTTCTGTGATTTTTAATTGACATCCTGAGGTTTTCTTTTCCAGATTTCTTTGAAAGCAGTCTGGGTTTTCTCTAGGGATTCTCTTTGTAGAATTTTACTTTTGTGTCTCAAATTGTTTATATTATTTTATCAAATTGTTTGTTTCTATGGTCTATATTAAGAAATTGATTTATATACTTTTACTGTCTTGAACATATACATAATTTCTAGTCGGAAGTATTTACCCAAATTTCTTATTTCCCCTAGGGCATTTTGCCATAGCATTGTTGGCTTTAGAAGAAGCATATTGTCTCAGCTGCAAATGTTTGTGATTTTTCACTGGGATCTAGACATCTGTAGTTACATTGATTGAAGGGTTTCTTTCCATAAATATATAGTCCTACATTTACTGTGTGGGTGCCTCATTCTTTGATTATATTTTTATCCTAGTCCAAGTGTAGTGGCTTTGAACCCTGAGAGTGCTTCTAATGTCAAGGATTATCACAGGAAAAATATGAAAAAGAAAATAGAGAAAAAAGAAATAAACAAGTATGGAGGGAGGGAGGAACAGAACGAAGGAAAAAAAGAGAAAGAAAGAAAGGGCAAGTGGGCCAAAAATAAGGTGGCCAAGAACTGAGGAAAATTTGCATCCTTATCAAGAGCTTAAATTAGCAGGGAATAGGGGGAGATGGAAAGAAGGCTTCCAGTGGACTGCAGCAAGAGTACCTGTAAGTCTGAAACAACTGATAAGAAAGGAGGTAAGAATTGCCTCCAGTCATGATTCTCAGCCTTCAAAGTTCAAGGGCAGTCTATTTATAAATATATACATTACAACACCTCTATTTTGTGAATCTACTGGAAAAAATTAGATTCCACACCTGATGACGAGATACTTTACCTGCATCTGGAAGTGACAGAAAGTTATGTTTATTTAGATTACAGTAGAAATACATCTCTGGGTGTTAGACAATTACATCGGCAATCAACTATTTATTATACTTGGGAATAAACAAAACGGCCAGGCAAATATTGTTATAGGAAGCTGGGAAAATTCCAAGATAGTGAATAGAAAGTGTCAGATGATTTACTTTTTACTGTTGTATACCAAATTTCTCCTATCTGTAGACAAATATGATATGGTAATGCTGTTCTGGTTTTGAACTAACCTACCATATATTTATTTAGATTTTTAGTAACATGTCACTCATTAAGTAACACTTTGTTGGTACTTCACTCATTATTGTGCTTTACTGTATATTTTTTTAATTTGTAATACTCTGTAACAATACACTGTGAAAAATCTTCTCATTGTTTAAATATGTGTATTCCATGACAATAATTATTTTCATCTCATCTTTTCCTTTACCTAATTCTTCTACTTTTTCAGATAAAAAGAAAACTCAATCCTTCAAATACTGAAAACACTAATCACAAATGTTTTTTCTCAAAGATTAACTTTCTTCACCTAAATATTTTTGTGAGTCTTGTGATATAAGCTTTAATGCTTTTTACTTCCTATATTCTTCTCACTACCAAGCTCCCAATCTGAATCTGAATTCTCCCTACATGTTAGACTTAATTTTCCGTTACAATGACCTTCGCGCAAGCATCTACATTTCTCACCTGGATATGAGTGGTTAGTACATCATTCTCATATCTACAGGATTGAAAATAAAGAATCTCACTTTCAGATAAGCAGTATTTAAATGTTTAATTAATAAATTGAATATTTTTGTAACCTATTTAGTTTATTTAAAATACTGTTCAAAGTATAATGTGCAGGTTCAGTGACCATACTCATTTTGGTCCATGTAGTAATAAGGCTTGTTTTATTTTATACTCTGTCAAAAATAACATGGTGTCATCTTTCAAAAAAACCGTATAATTTTTCATGTTTTATTATATTTGCCACTTGATGGAGCAAGAGGACCGTAGTTAAATTGTTTAAATTGGCTTACTATGGTTGCAAATTCAAAGTTATAATTGAATTAGTCAACACAGTGTACAGTCATGAATTAAAGTATGGTTGTTTTATCATGAATGGATCCAACCAACCATGCTTAATCTTGCTGGGTTTTATTATTGAGAATGAGACTGTTTGCAAACCTATTTCAAAAAGAAAATAAACATGAAAATTGTTTGATAAAAAATATTTGGTAAGTTGTGTTTTTTTCAATAATAACTCTATAGGATATCTTTTGGTTCTTTTTATGCAAGGAGACCAATCATCCTAATGATCTCGGTGTTGGCAAGTTGGTAGGTTATTTTCTAACATTTTCTGATGAATTATAGTAAAGCCAGTATGAGTGAAACATTTGTCCACAATATATATTGTTTTCCCTCACACTTTAATGACACTTGCAATAAGTATTTAAAGTAACGGGATTCCTTGAGGTATTTTATATACACAGTATGTTTACTTATACTCCTTCCATACCATATTTCCTGCTTTCTTGATGTCTTAGTTAGACTACGATTCCAGTGGTAAAACTCATGACCAAAAACAAATTGGTGAAGAAATAGACTTTTTATCTTACACTTCCACATCACTGGCAAAAGTCAGGACAGGAACGCAAGCAGAGCTAGAACTTGGAGGTAGAGGCTGACACAGAGGCACTAAGCAGTGCTACTTCCTGGCTTGTTCCTCATGGCTTACTCAGCCTGCTTTCTATAGAACTCAGATTCATCAGCCTAGGGATGGTACCACCAACAATTGGCTTGGACCTTCTCCATCTATCACTTCAGAAATACTTAAAATATCAAGCAATAATTAAGAAAATGTATTATAGGCTTCCCTACAGACTATCTATGGAGACCTTTTGTTAACTGAGTTTCCTTCCTTCCAAGTGACTTTTGCTTCTGTCAAGTTTATATAAATTAACAAGCACAATTGAAACTTAGACACGTTGACACACAAACACCTCATCTTTAAACCAAAATTTTCCTTACTTATTCATTCCTAAGATTACACATTAATATTATATTATAATACAAAACACTTTCAAACCTGAAAAGTCCCAAAGCCTTTAAAATTTAAACACTTAAAATTCAGTTACTTCAAAATATAGTCTCTTTTAAAATCCAAATTCTTTAAAAATATTTTGTCCCTCAACTGTATGCCATTATATATTTTAAAAATGAAGTAAATGCTTGCTTACTTTAAGAGGGAATAATCAGATTAAAGTCACAATCCAATAAAAGCAAAACCAATCTCTAGCCATTTAAATAACTCAATGTTCAAAGCCTGGGATCCACTTCCTGTTTCCTGAGATAACTACTCTTGGATCTTCTGATGCAACTAGGCTGTACTATCACCAATAGATTCTCCTGGGTTTTTTTTTTTTTTCTATTGCCAAGCCTCAATTTCTCTGCATATTTCCTTCATAGCTTCAAAACCATAGTAATCTAAATAATTTTTATACTACTAGTGTTAGCTGCCAGAATGACATAGAGCCTTACCTACATCTGGAACACAATTTCTGTGTGCTGCCTTAGAAGAAACACTTCCCAGAAGATTTCATCTCAATAGTGCTAGTCTTTCATTAATCACTATTTTCTCAGCTCCCACTAGGAAGCATCAGTTGTCCCAGTCACGCAAAGGTTGCATTGCAATGGCTCTGGTCTCTTGATAATCACAACTTAAACATCAGCCCTGCTAACCAGAACCACAAAACATTAATTCTAAGTATTCAGTGACCCTGATAGTCTTTAGTGACTCTCATAATTTGCTTTGGAACATCTCAAGTGAAGCAGCAATATTTTGCATTTCTTTATACACTCTTATCTTGCTGAGAGCTGACCAGGATTGTATCCTCAATAATACTTCAGGTCCAAATTCCAAAGTCCTTCTACCTTTCCAAAATACAAGGGCAAGCCTGCCATGGCAATACCGTGGTATACTGATACCATTTTCTGTTTTCTGTTAATTGACACAAAACAATCTATCTCATATATATATCCACACACATCTATATCCAAATATGTTGTGGTGATATATTTTATATCTTTGTAACAGTCCTGGCTGTCCTATAGAGTGCTATGTAGAACAAAGTGGACTTAAACTCACAGAGATCCTCCCACCTCTGCCTCTCACATGCTGAGACTATTGCTCTGTGCCTCCACTGTCTAGCTATACGGAGTATGAACTGATAAATGCTCTAATGATTCTACAATTAGAAAGAATGCATCAAATAGTATTATTTGCAAACCTAAAACATTGTGTAAAAAGAGCTACAATACAATGTAGAACAAAATACATTTACCCCAAAATAGATAAATATAATTAAAACCAAGATCATTAAAAATGTAAAAATACAATATGTGCATGATGTGCATCATCACAATATCTCAATGTAGAATATCCAGCAGGTAGTAACATTCACTAAAACTTTTGGAAATAACTTTAGGAGAAAATTACAAATAGAACTGTGTAATTTTCAATGTAATTCATATGAAAGTGAATTATAAATATTTTTTGAAAAATAAAACTATGTGTGAAAAAGCATTGATTCTATCTCTACAAAATCTCACTTCTTATTTTATCTAATATCTTCATATCTTAGATATCCAACGCTGAGAAAATCATATATTCATAAGAGTTGATATATTTTTCTATAAAAATAAAAGTTTAAAAAGGAGTTATCTTTTAATAGTCAGCAATGTTCCAGCTAGACAAAAAAAAGGCTAACAATTAAAAACTCTGGTGTCATATATTTTTTTTCTCATATTAATACTCATAGATATGTCATAGAACCTCAAATGTTACAGGTTAAGGGTACTAACAATTATAGAAGTAGACATTAAAACCTTATTATTGAAAATAAAATGTACATGATTGATAGAATATACAAACTTCAAGTTGGTACTAACCTGAGAGCTTCATCCCTGGTGGTTATCTATAATTTTACCTGGAGAGTAATATGCATGGAACCAGAGAAAAGTAATTATCTATAATACTCAGCTATGTACTCTGCCAGATACAATACTGACTCTTCTGGCATGACCTGCCCACTGGTTTAATAATAGCACAAGTTTTGTGGTAATAAGAACCACTTTGTTACATGATCCACGAGATGAAACCCAAACCTGATAACATTTTACCAGGCTAAGAATTTATGACTGTAAAGGACAAATGAACTAAGAGATAAACTGAATATTATTCTGCTAATTACAGGCAGTTTTGAAACAATTCTTGGTGACTTGAGCATAAATTGTATGAATATATTATTGAATGATCAGCCCTGTCAGATTCAAGGCACCTCTATTTACAGCGGATAGTGATCAACACCCAGGACATAGTTAGTCAAGTCACCGTGAGACAGTGGAGTGCATAACTATAAATGCAGTGTGTAAATCACATGCCCTCTTCCCAACGATCAGTAGTCATTACAGAAGAGAAGATGGAAGAGAAACAGAAGCAGTGGATACAAAAAAACATATGGAAGCTCAATTAAGATGGGACTTAGGAATAAAAACTCACTTTAGACATGTAGGTGATATGGGCAGAACAAATCAGACTTTCCAGGATAAATAAAATAAACATTAATATGGATTAGGGAAGTAAATAGATTAGAGAGGAGTTGGAATTCAGTGAATATTAACAAAAAAGAATGCATGAAAATCTCAAGGATTGCACACAAATTTTAAAAAATGTGGCCTATTTTCACTGTCAGGACTTGAGCAACATAGTAAAGAAATACTTAAATAGCTGTTGTTATAATAATCATAAAAATTTATACATTTTTTATTTTAAAATATTTTTAATTCATTTTTTCATACATTTCAAAAATCAGATGGTACAATACTTGAAAATTTACAATTTGTCTATTTTATTATATTGTACAATTGGCAGGATGAAGGCTTTTAAAAAACAAACAAGAATAATTCTAAAACAAAGAATATCTAAGATGGCATAACTGTCAGTAAGCAGAGATAGTGATTTAAGTTAAGATGTTGGTGAATATGAGAAGTATAGTTAGATACATTAATATAATGAAATTTCAATAAATCTCTCAAGTGATTTCAAATGTTCTCACTCCAAATGCTTGGGATGATATATTGCTAATTGCTCTTATCTTGTCATTCCACAATAAGATATATTTAAAAACATCTCACTATATTCTATAAATCTGTATAATTAACATATTTGAAAACAAACTTTTTATAAAAGTTATTTGTTCTGGAACTACCATTGTAAATCATCATCAATAAAAGAGGGATTAGTAAGTAGTTTTCTTAAACTATAAAGGTAAGTGAATTCCATGGATTGTTTACTAAACCTAAAATTTGTGTGCAAAGTAGGAAAAAAAATCTAAAGGATTTTGGGAAATATGATCAGTGATTTGATTAAGTTAAAGAATATCAGGTTAGGTTCTGAGGAAGGGATATCAGGCTCCATGTTGGACTATAAAGGTTACAAAAGAAAGAATGTAATGAACATTTGCTTCAAAAAATCAAAATCAGGTAGTTATTCTTATACATAATAAATAGAAATCTTCACCTATAAATAAGGCTTGATTTGTCAGATAAAACTATTTTTATACTTTTTATTTTTAAACACAATATATTGTTCATATTTTCAATAGAATGTTCAGTTGTCAGAAAGCAAAAAAATAATAATTTTTGTAACATCAATATCAATATCTCAATTCAAAAATGTTCTAAAAAATTATGATAGGATCATTCAGCTACCAGTGATTTCAAATTCTTGCTTCACTTATACTTTGTGAAGCAAAACTTTTATTAACAATATTTGTTCAAGTATTAACATAATGTGGATTTATGTGACCTAGACACCCCATCTCATCTTCTATAGCCTCTTCTTTTACTAAATATATCACTTATCCACCAGCTGAAATTTTAGAAGAAGTGGCATCCTCTGTGTAAGACTGTCTTTAATAACTTAAAAAGTTTCTTATCTTGAACACTTATATTCCAATTGTAGAAAACCTTCCTCATAAAAATTAAATGCTCAGTTATAATTATGTGCATATGCCTGCCATCCCTACTGCGTTATTAACCTCTTACATGCTTTTGCTTGCTTGTTTTCCTACTTCTAATATAAAACCTGGCAGAATTATTATGAAAAACTAATATTAAAAATCAATTAATGTTAATTGCATTGTGAATCCAGAAACAAGTGCAGATCATGTGTGTGTGTGTGTGTGTGTGTGTGTGTGTGTGTGTGTGTGTGTGTTGTGTGTGTGTGTGTTAACATGTCTGCATGGTTTTCTGTCTGGAACAGAACCAAACATGAAGTTTTATTTTATTATTTTGTAAAGGCAATGAGGTTTTCTTGTCTTCTGCCAACCAAAATTTATATTCCCATGTTGCTATGTCACAAAACACAGCTTCAAAATAGATTTAGACTCTCATATAACATTAAAAATTCACAAATTTTTACACATTCGAAATACTTAGATTTTTATTATGTTTTTATTTTTTTCAATACTGTTTGCATGCAATCTTCTGTTGCTTCATATACCTTGTGTCCCTTCCCTGAATACAGCATCTCGCTTGGAGCATTTGGATTTAGAATTTTGTAATTGTAACAAGCAGAGCTAAATTTATATGCATATCCTATTTTTGATATCTACTTCACTATGTATTGGCTTCTCAGATTTGAATGGTTTTAGACTAGGTTGTTCCTTTCAACAGCTAAAATATCACCCTTACTGGAGGCTTTCAGGTGCCCAAGGTTTGAGTCCCCATCAACCCTCTGTCAGCTCTGTAAGAGAAGGCTGTCAGCTTGACTTGGTTCACATTAAATGTGTATTCATGGGCTTGTTTCAACCATTAGAAATTCTTGGATTCATTTAATATTTTCTAATCTTGTGAGAAGTCTAGTCTTTCAGGTCTCTGCCATATGTGATGAATTTGTCAAATTGCATTTATTAAATTTTATCACTTTTGCTGAATTGACAAGGGCCAGAGGCTGTAGAAACAGTTATGTAATAAATTATATTCAAATTCTATTAATTGTTATAGAGATGACCATGAGTCTGATGCCTTTTGCCATATTCTTATAAATAGGTAGAAAAGGATATGTAATATGGAAATGTTGTCTAAATGTTGAATGGAATGAAGTGAAATGTTGTAATTTGATTTCTCGGTCTTGGGCAGCCAGAGGTCTCAGACCCACAGACCTCTGCCCCAGATCCCTTAGCCATCCGCCGCTATTCAGGCCCCAAAAATGACTCAGATGCTTATATTAACTTTATGCTGTTTGGCCTATGGCTCAGGCACATTGCTAGCTTGCTCTTAAATCTTAACTCAACCCATTTTTATTAATCTGTTTGCCACATGGCCCGTGGCTCACCTGTGTTTCTTACATGTTGCTGTTTTGGGCTTCGGGCTCAGTCTTTCTGACTCCTCCCTACTTCTCTTACCTATGTTGTGATTTCCCCTCCTACTTTTTCTATGGTGCCTGTCATGGGCCAAAACAGCTCCTTTATTTAATGATTGATATTCACAGCATTCCAAAAGGCATTCCCACATCACCCCCCCCTTTCTGTCTACTCAAAAAGGAAGGTTTTAATTTTAACATAGCAAAATTACATATGACAAAACAGCTATTAAGCAAGAATTACGGGTTGAGTTAAGATGTAAGAATAAGCTAGCAATGTGCCTGAGCCATAGGCCAAACAACATGAACTTTATATAAGCATCTGAGTCATTTCTTGGGGCCTGAGCAGCAGTGGTGGGCAGCTAATGGGTCTGGCACGGCAGGTCTTTGGGTCTGGGCCTCTGGATGTCCAGGACCAAGAAACCTCACTACTACAGTGAAATATTATATATACATATATACAGAGTAGTAGGAAAAATTATACTTCTCAATTAAAAAAATAAACAAATTTATAAAAAGAAAGTTTACCTATATTATATAGTCAATATATTAGACTCTACAATTTTCAGAAACAAACAATATGGTGGCCTAAAATCCTAAGATTTGTATTCATCATTTGATTACATACTGCTTTCTTAAATTAAATTTTCATAAGTTTAGAAATTGAACTAAAGTGGTGAATAAATTTTCATTTATGTTTTCTCAATGTTTTTTTCCTGCTGTTGATAAGTCCAATAACATTTAGATTTCCAGAAAATCCTCCACCTATGGCTTATTTGATTTTAGTCTCATTTTGCTTTTCTTTTTCATTTTTTTCTTTTTGTTTTGGTTTGTCTTTGTCATTATTTTATAAAAGAAATGTTGTTTTTAATCCATGTATCCCCTGCTCCCCCTGCCTTCCCTCCTCCTAACCCCTCCCGGTCAGCCTCACCCCTCCTCCTCTCCATCTCCCATTCCCTCTCCTAAAAGGGAAGAAGTTCCCCAGTTTGGTGCTGCTGTCATATCTTCCAGCAAGTACAAGGCAGTGGGGAGCAGCAGAGTGCATTAGGTAACCTGTATTTCATATTGTATGTGTATACCAGCATTAAACTGGCTGTTTAATAATAATATATGCTTAAAAGGTTCTGTGTATACAAATAAATATATTCACACATTTAACAATTTTTTCCATATTTTGTGATTACAAAAATAATTTTGGGTTTCTTCTTTTGGTTATTTATATTGGTTTGTGCATGAATATGTTTTAGAAAAAGTGTTGTTTAATTTGCTATTATTATACAGTGAGCTGTTCGCACTTAATATTTATTTCATGCTACTTCATAAAGTCAAAGAGTAATAAGCTAATAAAGGATTTACTGTAAATCCCATATCTTTATTTAGTTAATCTACTAATTAATATTTAGTCTCCTAAGTGTTTTAATTCATGCTTTAGTCATTGATGATTGAGAAGTCATGGGTTCTACATGGCAGGCCGTTCACCCTAACAGATACAAGAGCAACCAAATTGACAAGATACTTTCATACCTTCTGAAATTGCAGGGTTATTGAGGAGGTTATAAATCCCTTTTATATTGGATCTTAGACTTTCTTTTTTTCAGAAATTCATGCTTGGTGCTACAGTTTGATCACATGCCCTCTCTGTGTGTTTTTCTTTGAAATGAAACCAGTAAACCAAAGGGCTGACTGAATGTTAACAATTACTGCAAGACTGCTCCTTTTAGCCACAATACAACATTCTTCTCAGCACTTAACCTGGTAAGCGGGTAAATTATACTTCATAACAATTTATTGTACTGCCATAAAGAAAAATAAAATTTTGTCTTTTGCAACAAACCTATGGAACAAACGTGTATTTTTTTTAGGGCAACAAGCTAGACATCAAAAAGCAGCCAACATCTGATTTAACTATGAAGCTTACTAAAGTCAACCAGAAAATAGGAGCAATTATTGCATGCAAAGAAAGCTGTACATCAGTGAGGAGAGTGAAAGAATGTCAGATGTAATCAGTATACACTGTATATTCACTTATGAAATTATTACACTGAGAAAAAATGACATATGCAACAATTGCTATTGATAAATTTCGTTACAATATTTTAATTTTCTAAATAATATGAGTCTTTATTTATTATTTTACACTTTTCACATCCATAATATAATGGTTTTGATCATGTACATCAGTATTGTGTCTTCTCTCACACTCATATTTTTTAGTACTCCTTTTGCTGAAATAGTCATTCTCATAATCTAGGTGTTTAGTTTTCTTTATTGTGACCCATTTCATTTATAGCTGTTAGGTTCAGAGACTATTTCTTGAGGAACGGTGCTATAAAAGGAACTATGCCACTGAGTATTGAGTCTTGGCCTCTCCCAGCAATTCTGAAGTGTCAATAGTCCCTATTGGAGGAATACAGCTCCTCCATGATGGATTACTTCATGCCCAGTCTTATGCAGTTTTTTTTACAGGTAATTGCCACTGGTGACTTCACTGTTATACCAGCCATGTTATATATACAAAAAAATACCATTTATGGCCCTCTTCTCCATGCTCTGGATGTTAATTAATTTCTTTCTAAATCCTCTTTCACAAAACTGCCTCAACTAAGAAACGAGTTACATCAATGTCTATATAGACATGGACATACAAGTGTTACATATTCTCAGTACTTTCTCTCTACTGTGTGTGACTGCATTTCCTGATACTGGCAGTAAAACTTACTTCATATAAGCTGAGAACAGCAGGATAATACATACAAACATAAGTACTTAGAGTCATTTCAAAACATATCCTTTCAGCAAGACAATAAATAGGGATTTATATCTTGAGTATTTTACTTCCCTGAATTTGATTAGATTGACAGTATAAAGCAAGACTTTCCTTCAGTACAGCAGATATAATTTAAACATAAATTTGTTACTTCTAAAGCAGTCATACCATTATTTCACTATTGGGCACATTTTAAATCAGATAAATACTTCATCATGAAGAATTTACTGCTGAAAAGAACAGCAATTATTTCTTTCCCTTTGATATATAGAACGCTCACCAACAATATTAACCTAGTGAACATCTCTCAATTATTCAGCTCAGTATAAACTAAATTTCCTGTGTTTTAAAACCAAAGTATGTGATGCTTCCAACAATATCTAATTCATAAGCAGTGAAGAATAACAAGAATATCCAATACTATAGGAGACTCCTGAGCCTTCAAAAGTAACAATTCATAAAGAAGAACCGGATATATTACACCTGGATTTTCAGTTAGCAGTCTATAACTTCAGAGATCCACTTATGTATGGTACTTCCTTTTAGTTAGTTTTTCTTTTACCTTTAAAAATATATTTTACTTTAGTATACACAGTATTAGGTTTACATAAAATATTATCACATATCGTTGCTTAGAGTCAACATTTTTCACAAATTGACTTTCCTGTACTTCTGTGTCTTCCCTCAATAAATATATCTGACCTCACTATTCTTTACCTGTAATTTTATATTATAAGTTTTCTATTGTTTTTTTTACCTATGACCAAATCCATTATGTCTTTTGTCTAGTGTCTTGCTCTCTACAAATATTAATTCTAATTTTAAGACAAAAACATATAAAAATAAAGTTGAATGTGTTAGGGGAAGCACAGAAGAAAGAACATCCAATATTTGTCATTACTGGTGCCTATACCTAAAAATGCTGTTCATATTTCCCTTTACCATGTCCAGAGTTTCAAGCTTTATGTTTGTAGTTTTGATCTATTAGGAAGTAAACTTTCTGTAACTTTAGAAGCATGGTTGTAGATGTCCAGCTTACCCAATACCAATTGTGAAAATACTGATTTCACTTAGTGTTATTCTGTCTTTGTAAAATATCACATGATTTTAGTATGCATAAGTGCATGTCTGCATATTTTCTTATATTTATTTGAAGTACATATCTCTTTTTTGTGCAAGCATAAAGCTATTCTCATTGTTATGGTTTTGTAATACAGCTTGAATTTAGGTATAGAGACACTTAGCATTTATTAGCCTCAGAATTTATTTGGATAGCTAACGTCTTTTGTGGTACAAGTGTACTTAATTTCTCTTGCTATTTCTTTAAAGATTTGCTGTGAAATTTTTATTGGAATAGTTTGCATTTACAGATTGCTTTCAGGAAGAAAGTCATTTTCATAATACTGATTCCTCAATTATAAGCAGTAAGTTTTTCATGTCATATTGTCTTCCTTGATTTCTATTCTGTTTTAAAGTTCTGCTGTGGACATATTTTACTTTCTGATTATATTTTTAAATATATTTTGAGACAGTTATGAATGAGGTTAGTTGTAGGGGTATTGTGTTGTCTCATGGTAAATAATTGTCCCACCCACTGGTTTAATAAAAAGAGCTGATTGGCCAAAGGCAGGCAGGAAGTGTAGGCGGGGCTACCAGACTAAGAAAATCTCTGAGAGCAGAGTGCCAGGAGAGCACAAGAGAGAGAAGCCAGAGGAAGCCGAGGACACCTATGCTGCTCTAAAGAAAGGTACCGAGCCTCATGGCTGAACAAGAGACACTGGTTAGATGAAGGGTAGAGAGCTAGCAAGCGATATGCCTGGGCCTGAGGCTGATCAGCCAAAAACTAATGAAAGTGTCTGTGTGTCTCTGTAGGACTGCGGGACTGCGGGTTTGAGGGTCTGCAGACCTAAAACTTGAGGTTAGGCCCGAAGTCCAGGCCAGAAACCTCTTACTCCAGTTAGTGCTTCAACATTTTTTTCTGCAAGCTCCTTATTAATTATTACTTTGTAGAAATGTTACCTACTATTCATTGTTAGTTTTATATTCTAATACTTATCTGAGAGTATGTGCAGCTGTATAATTTTTCTCATAAGGCAT
Organism: Phyllotis vaccarum; assembly: GCA_033318265.1. NCBI lineage: Eukaryota > Metazoa > Chordata > Mammalia > Rodentia > Cricetidae > Phyllotis > Phyllotis vaccarum. The sequence continues at coordinate 2,615,269 of JARWLC010000028.1, forward strand.
TTTTGGGACTCTCTCATACACAGACACACATACAGAAAGAGAGAAAAATCTATTATCTGTGAGGATAATTTACCTTTTTTCTTTCCTTTTCGAGTTCTATTTTTATAATTTTTGTCTTATAATCCAGTCATTATGCCCAATAATATACTAAATAAGAGTGGTAAAAATTGAAAGCCTTTTTTTATATCTATTTCTAATAAAAATGCTTTATGCTTTTTTCCCATTCATTATAATGTTGCCTATAAGTTTATTGTATAGCTTTTATTATATTGAGATATGTCACTTCTAATCTGATTTAACCTTTGACCTTAGCAATGAGCTCCCTTTTACATAACAATGTTATTCTTAATCAACAGGTATATTATTCTTAACTTTGATTTATTGACATGTCCTTATTCAGTTTTATTTATTCAAAAATTCTTGTATGTGTATGTTTGTATGCTGTGTTTGAGGGGTAATGTAGGAGCATGACTTTTTAATTTCTTTTTATTTAATTATTTCATACAACATAATCTGACTATGATTTCCCTTTACCATCCTACTCATTCCAATTTTTCCCCACATCCAATACAGATATAAGCAAATACAGTTTGTGGTCCCTTGTCTTTCCCAAGAAAACAGTCATCTTAAGAATAATAATAAAATAAAATAAAACAGTTGTATTTGCATATCTTCCAGATAGGACAGTCTTGTAGACAGAAAGGTTTATAGCCATCTGGAAAGGTGCTTATCTTTCTCTTCATTAGCTTGCAGAGTAACTTCCACTTTCATGGATACAAATCCACAGAAGCAAAGACTATAGAATGGCATCATTTCAACTTTTCTGTGATCAATGTTTTGTGTATTTATTGTCTTCAAAAATAGGGTATTACTGTTAAGTTTATGGAAAGCCACCAATGGTCTTGGCAAAAACATTTATTTTTGTGGGCTTCCTATGAAACCCTTTTTGTCAAGACCTTGAATTAGATGTAATCTATTACTGGTAATGGGCACTCTATTTGATAACAAGAGATGTATAGTTAGGGCTCTTTGATTATTTTTAGCATACAACTTGACATATTAATACTCACTGTACTTTGTTGAAAGTTGTATAATTACAAGAACATCTGCTTTCAGAAAACTTTATTACCTTTGTACAAGTCAACAATATTCAATAGAAACAATTTGCATATTGTATATTCTACTAAACAGATAACCATTTCATACTTCTATAATGCTCATCAGAAAGTAAATTGTTTTGTTGCTCTAAAAATCAAGCAGTTATAAATGCATGCTCTTTTATAACAATCTTCAGATATTCTGTGAGTATATTAATTGCTGAGCACATAAGCAACATTTCATAAACTTTCAAAAAATTATTGCATTGTTTAAGTTATACTGAGCAGAAATGACATTATAACAGACAATAAACCTCATCACTTTCTTCCCCTCACAACAAAAATAATAGTTTCTGATTCTCATTATAGATATGACTTAGTCTGTACAAAGAATGTTACTTCATTCTTATGCATACTACATCACTTTTAGTTCAACAAATTACAATTCAGTTTGAAAAAGTTTACACATGTATTTTTATACACACCTAATAAAAGTTTCAATGATTAAATTTAATTTATATCTAATGGATTAATCTATTTAATTTTATGAGCTATTTAAAAATTTCTACTTGCATTGTATAAATATATACATGGGTCATGGCAATTCTAGACATGATTTTTATGTGTATCAAAAGCTCAGATTCAGAATTTTCATTAATACATGTACAACCAAAATTAATATTACAGACTGTTTAAAAATGATCAAAGTAAGCTGCTCTATTGCACATTTTTTACTTATATACATAAGTTATTTGCAATAAACTGATTTCATAGAATGATATACATTAGAACTATAAAATTTTTTTAATCTACAGATTCCTCTTGTATTTTAGATTCTGTATTTCAGTAACTGGCATATTTCTCTTACAACTCTATATGTTAATAAAGTATGAGGTCAGAAGTTAAAGAAACCTGCTGCAGGTGATTTTAAAATAAAATAACTTAGGTTTATAATACCCACAAAGTTCAAATTAATATTTTATATAGTGAAATTTAATTATCTAGAATGCTATAGGGGGTATGAGAAATATTGGCTAATTGTTACATTTCTTGGATAATGTGAGAATTAGTCATTTGAAAATTCTTGAAGCATAATACAATTATCTCCATGCTAAAACCTGTTTTAACAGTACTCACCCAAACAGAGGAGTCTTGTGGTTCTTCTGAGTTAGTGCAAACATAATTATCACTAGACAGCATGTATGGGTTTGAGGAGGCTAACAAAGCTGAGGGAGGTTGAACTTCAAATGAACAAGCTTTTACCGATCAAAGTTGGTGTTAATCACTGTACCTGTAGGATGCTACTTAACATAGTCCCCTGTTGCAGTTGTATTCAAGGCCATAAAGCAGCAACAAGGCTGTCTTCTAATTATAGAAGTCACTTCCAACACAAACTCAGAAACTAAAAGTGAATGGTTTGTTGTTACTGCATGAATTCATATTTGGTTATTTGAAATGCTTCGAAAATGCCTCTCCTGCTCATTAAAAAACATAAATCATTACACTGAAATTAAAATATCATTAAATAAAACATTATATGTATTCTGAGACAGTGTTTGATTTAATGATATTATACATTTAGAACACAGACAAATAACAGAACATTAGTATGAATATAAACTTACATATATACATAGATAGGTAACATTTCTGTAAGGAAAGTTCATCTTTAATTTTTAAAAAAGCATTCTTGTTTAGCGTTTTGGCTGTATTCCTAAATTATTAGATATGTAAAGAAAAGAAATTAAAGGACTGTTTTATGAAAAATTATGGATTTTTGACATTAAATGGGTCAATAATAATATACAAACAAAATGTTCAAATGCTTTTGCTTTAGGTAAAATCATCAACTAATAACATATTTTAAAGAAAATTTAACTTTACAAATGGGAAATGATGTCAAACTATACTCGATAATTATTGTCCACAAGTGCAAGCAATACATCTCTATTACTAAGATAATTTAATATATTCATCATCTCCTTACAGTAACTAATAATACCCCAACATAAATTCCAAACAACACAGCAAAGAGAAAGTCAATACAGTACTTTCTTCTCTGCACTCCAATTTGAACCCTGGAATTGAGCATATCTATTCATGTCATTTTCTATTCTTGTGTTTATTTCAAACACCAATAATAGGGCAATGGGAATCTGTCCTTCTCTCTAGTGATAGCTGATATATAGAACATCTCCCAGGTTTTCTGTGTTTATATTGATGAATTCATGAGCACTCCTGGAGACTCTCTTGATTACATGCCCCAAAGTGGTACAACTGAATCTTGAATTTGATTGACTTCCATCTTCCTGAGGAACTACCACCTTGATTTCCATAGTGGCTGTACAGGTTTGCACACCCACTAGTAAATGATAAGTGCTCCACTATCTCTACATCCTAATATATTTAGCTATCAATTATTTTATTGATCTTAGCCATTCTAATAGGTACAAGATAAAATCTTGAAGCAGTTTGACTCACATTTTTCTCAAGAATAAAGATACTGAAATTTCTTAAGGGTTTCTAAGACATTTGAGAATGTTCCTTGAGAATTCTGTTTAGATCTGTAACTCATTGTATAACTGGATTAATTGCTTCCTTTATAACTAGTTTTTTTTTGTTCTTTAGATATTTTGCATTTAGCCCTTTAATGATGTCTGTAGTATATAAAAATCTGTAGTCCTTTTGTAGACTGACACTTTGTCCAAATGATATATGTTTAACTGTGCAGAAACTTCTCAACTTATGAAGTCCAATTTATCAACTGATGATCTTAGTGCCTTCAGCAATGGTGTTTTATTTAGAGAGTTTTCTCCTGTATTAGAGTTCAAAGCTATTCCCATTTTTTTTATATGTTCACTGTATTTTATTTTATATTAAGATACTTTATTCATTTCAAGTTGAATTTTTTGTAGGATAGTAAGTACATGTATATTTGAATTTTTCTATATGCAAACACTCAGTTTGACCATAAAAAATTTGAAGATTTTGTTTATTTTTATGTTTATTAATTTTTTTACATTATACATCCTGTTTCAGTCCATCTGTTCCATCATATCTGCCATCAGTCCTTGTAACCGATCTTCAAACAAAATTTAAGAGAAAAAACAAAAAATAAACAAGCAAAACAAAGCAAAAACAAAAAAACATACACACAAAACAAGAAGAATTTCATCATGAAAGTTATGGTGCAGCCCACTGAGTTCCACAGTTAACCCATTAAACTATATGTGTTCATTATAATGAGGCATTAGTCTGAGTTATCAGCTTAGGAGTTCTTCAATGGAAGTTAGCTTAAGGTTGGCTATGAGTTTGCTCTAAACTATTATGTCAAAGTATGTTATTTTATCCTTAACATTTCTAGAACTTTCACAATGAAAGTTTGTTGCATTTTGCCAAAAGACTTTTCTATGTGTAAAACATTTATATAGAGGATTACATTTATTGATTTACATAAGTCTTAAGTCCCCTTTATTTGTGAAATTAATTATACTTGATCATGGTGAATGATCTAATTGTTGTGTTTTTTCATTGGAATTGTGAATATTTTAGTGAGTATTTTTGCATTTATGTTCATTAAGAATATTATAATTGCCTCTTGTTGATTGTTTATGAGGTTAGCTTGTAGGGTTAAATGTGAGAATGCTCCTTCTATTTCTATTTTATTTAATAATTTGATGAGTATTGGACTATTTGCTGAAAAATGAACATTATTTTTGGTTGGAAGACATAATTAATGCTTCAATTCTGATAAGGTTTATAAGTCTAATTAATCAACTGTTACTTTTGGATGTTACATCTTCTTTTTTCTAAAGCCTTCTGATATGCTTTCATGCTGTTAATATTAGTAGATATCTCATGTGTGTGTGTGTGTGTGCTCTTAATACTATGAACTTAAATCAGTAATGTCTTCATAGTATCTGATAAGCTTGTGTATGTTACATATTAATTTTAATTGAATTCTAGAAAGTATTTTATTTCATTTTTTATTTCTCTTGACACATTTTTTACTCAGTAGTGAGATAATTAGTTTCCATATGTTGGTAAGCTTTATATTCTTTCTGTTGTTTTTGATATACAGCTCTAAATCATGGTCATCAAATAAGTTTAGTAGTTAATAGCTATTATTGTTCTTGCACAGAACCCAGGTGTGTTACACAACCTAGACTATAAATTGTAAGTTCCAGTTCCAGTATATTCAATGCCATATCATAGATTTGAAAGCTCTTACAAGTATGAGATATACATATATACACACAAATAATCTTTAAATTTATCAACCAATTACTCTTTAGATTTCTATACACAAAAAACAAACTAAATATTCATATTATCAAGAGTAATAAAAAATAATAAATAGAATATTGTTTTATTTATTAGTATATTTAGAAAAGTTTTAAGATAAACTTTCTAAGATTCAAATCTCAAAATGACACTGATTTGCTTCTAAATCTATTGAATTCAACCTGATATAAAACAGTTTCAAATAAATTATATTTGAAAGTATACTTTAAATTATAACTCCCATAGATCAAAATCTAAATAATTTTGGAAAAAAAGACAATCATTCCTGAAAATTTACAATGTGTCATTTTAGTATTCAACAGAAAAAAATCATATCAAATAGAAATTATTTTCTTGAGGTGTCACTGAGTATATCAGCAACACTCTATGGCAGGCTCCACGTCCAACAGTGTAGCTGACCAACACAAAAGAGACTTCATTTATGTTTGCATGTGTTTCTTATATCTTTTTGTTTGTGTAAAAATTATCTTTTTTTTTTTTTCATTTTCTTCCTGGATACAGGCATAGCCAATGATGCAATTATGGTCTTAGAGATTCAGCTTTTTAAGGTCAACCCTAATCAAATTTTTTCTTTACAATGTTAGCATATTTTAAGTATAGCATATTAGTAACACCAAAATATTCATTGCTATGAGATGTGAAAATCACATTGTTTAATAAAATAATAAATATATAAACAGCAAAAGTAAGGTTTCTTGAATTAATTCCTTAGTTGTAAGACTGTACTAGTTTGTACATTTCTCCCCTGAAGAATCTTTATATATTTATCCTTTTGCTCAATCAGTTGGAAAATGCCAAAATGCAGGAAAGCCTAAGATCCTAAGAATGCATAATGAGCAAGTGCCCAGTCCTAATTAAGATATTCATAATATCACCCAATGAAGACCAGAGAACAAAATGAAGAAAGAGTCTGGAAAAGCTGTTGGGAACATTTTTATCTTGGCCAGATTCATTGAACAGTAGATGCATATCCATACTCATAAATCTAAGAATAGGTTATAAAATTCTCCACACCTAAAAAGGACATCTAAATATACATGTGCATGTTAGTTTACTTCAATTTGACAATTATTAATACATTTGTAATAAGGAAGTACATTAAGGAATTGCTTCCCTCTAATAGATTGGCTTATGGGCATATCTTTAGGGTATTTTCTTGACTGTTTTTTATGTGTGGGTATATCCTCCTTTGGGGGTACTACCCCGAGTCAATGGGTCTGGGCTGCATAAAAAATTAAGATAAGTGAGACCTTGTGAAAAAAACAAAAATCAGCTATCCCACATAGGTCCTGCCTCTGCCTCTGTTTAATTGTCTTCCCTGGCTTTACTCAAGGGTCAACTGTGATCAAGACTGTAAAATAATTAAACCCATTCCTCATCAAGGAAAAAAAAAGATCTTTGATTGTGATTTATCAGAGTAAAAGAAAGTATCTATGATACATTACCTTCCATCAAGGCTGAGAGATCATTTAGAAAAAGAGGAAGAAAATTTGGTCCTCAGTGTAGTGGTTTGAATAAATTGGCTCCATAGCTCATATACATAGAAAGAAATATTACTTGAGAGGAATTACAAGTGTGTTGAAGAAAGATTGTCAGTGGAGCTTGGAGTTAGAGTTTTAAAAACCTCAAGCCAGAGCTAATGTTTCAGGTTTTTCTGTCTTCAGATCTGGATTTTTACCTCTCAAGTTACTTCTCCAGCACCAGATCTACCATGATAGATCTACCAATAATGGACTAAATATCTGAACCCGAAAGCAATACCTAAGTAAAGGTTCTACTTTACAATAGTTACTTTGATTATGGGTCTATTCATATTAATAGAACACTGGGACATAGGGGATAGGAAACCAGTGCTAGGACATCACTAATATGGGAGAGTGCTGTGAAATGTTTCCCTCTGGATGAAACTGCAGCAGCTGTGGGTACCTGCCAAGAACTTGACAAGATCAAGTTAATCAAAATTCCATTACGGATAAGGAAAGCACTGGTAAGGTCCTATACATTACTGAGGAGCTGTGAACAGTTGATGTGGCTTGGGAGAAAAATAGCCATTTGTTTTTGAGTTCTGAACACTGGTGGAAAGCTCCTGTATTCGTTAAAAACACCATTACACATGCAAATAGGCAGCACTAATTTTAATGTTAAAATCAAATAAGTAAGAGAATATGAAGTTCGAGAGTTTGGAGGTAGTTCAGGGAGACCTGGAGACAGGAACTTGACAATGAGTATGGCTGTGATACTATATGAAATTGCCAGAATATACAAAACTAAGTTTATTCTCAAATATCTTCACTTCTATGTTGCATAGAAAAAATATAATCTAGAAAAACAAAAAAAATATCTTTATTAATTAAAATTGATATAAAAAATTTTTGTTGCCATGGAGGGTTTTTTTTTTGAATTTCCAAATCATGGTGATTCTGAACATAAAGGATTAAAGATCTTGATTCTTTTTTCTTTCTTCTATTTGATAGGATTGATCTATATCAGATAATATATTGTATTAAAATATAAGAATCATAACTTTCAGTTATACAACAGATTTTCTGTTTTGTTTGTTTTGTTCTTTTTCACTCTCCCTTGACCTGTCTATCCTTAGGTTTGATCAGTACAGTGGTCTTTCCATATCTACAGCCCTTTTCTCTCATGATTTGTAGACTGAATTCCCTCTACATGTCTGCCAGTTCCTACGTCTACATGTTACTTATGTTCTTCTATGCCCAAACCCACATCAGCTCTGGCAATGACAAATTGATTTAAAACACAATTCATTCTTTTTATCTAAGCATAAAATCTCTTCAGAGTGTTTTTCCAATTCCTTAACCACCAATCACCACACATAACATTAAGTATTTGTTGTATTTACTGAGCATTATCTTTCTAAGCTATTTCATAGTTAGTGTCTTTCAACCTTCAAGGATAATACCTCCAAAATAAGTGAACTGGTTTTCAAAAATATTTGTATGTATGCATTACTGGGTTTGGTACAAACAAATAAGCATTCATCACAGAATATTATCACTGTACTTAATTTGGAATACAATTTTATTTCAAAACATGCTTAAGAAAATAATTATTAAAACACACAGAGGTTTAAAATATTGCCCATTCAGTAAAGTCTTATTAAACAAACATAAGCTTTCGACTACAGTTTGGAGAAGCTACAAAAATTTAGTATTGTGGAAAACAACTGTAATACCAGTCCTGAGGAAGTGAGAAGTCACTGTCTCAAAATCAAGTTCAAAAGTTACAAATAAGTTACATCCAAGTTTGAGATCTACCCTTCACATGCATGCAGACACATGAACACACATGTAAAGGTACACCCATACTTGCTTAGCTTCCAAATACAATAGGCTCTAATATAACAGATGTGTTGAAAGATTAACAAAGGTATATTTAGTGCTGTGAGGATGACTTGGTCAGTGGTATTTGGACATAAACCATGAACAGCTAAATTTGATCTCCATAAGTTTGCCAAAAGTCAACTTTCTGTTATGTTCTTGCAATACCTGAGCAGGAAAGAGGGATCCCTAGAGTTTCCTATATACAGTGTTTCTTGCTGAGTTCATTAGCCTCAGGCTTAGTGAGAAATCCTGTCTCAGATAATCAGATAGACAGTACTTGAGGAGTGACACTGGACATTGATTTTCTAACTTCTTTACAAATCTCTGTAAAGAACCAAATATAGTCACACACATCATGTACACACATGCACAAAATCATAAATACAATAATTAAAATATTTAGTTCATTTACATGCCAAGTCATTGAATTATTAATTTGAAAATACTATAAATATAGACAACCTAGAACCTGGTGATTTGTTTCTAGGGGCTTTATTTTACTAAGTATTACTTCTCATTTACTGAATATTTTTATAACATTGCAAATTAGTAGGATTGTTCTAGATCTGTGTTTGGTAGACTTGCACATGTTATCTGTCCATAAAAACATATCACATGTCAAATTTTATTCTGTAAAGAATAAATATATGTCAGCTGTCATTTATGTCTTATTTTTGTCTCATTCACTAATATGATGAAGTATTTGGCATATGTTTTCTTTATTTCTTATATGAAAAGCATATTAATGCTTAGTAAATTAGATAACTTTCTGGAGGTAGCATTATAACACAGAATTTAAAATGTTCCTTTGGTATTTGGTGTGGCATACTATAGTAACTATTTAGTTGAGGTTTGAAAATATACTGCTTTCTCTGGTGGAATGCCACATAGTTTTCCTGCTCATTTATTTCCAGGCTTATGAGCCATTCCTTTATTTACTTCTTTTAACCTTTCCTTCATATATAGAATGTGTCTTGATCTTTACCATCCATACTTCTTCAGACAAGTTCTACCAGGGTGCTTTCCCTCACATCTTCCTCCAAAGTTTTTGTCAGAGAAGTAAAGTTTTTAGAGCTTTGTGTCTATGTGACTAATAAAAATTTATACTTTACATTAGGGTTTATATTTAATGCTTTATATTATATCAATGCATGGCAATTATTGTCATTTAATTAAAACATAATGTTTTTATACTTAGGATTTCTCTTTGTTCTGTTTATTCATCACACCCATTTCATAACCTAGAAATTACCAATCCTTCCATTCCTCCTTTTCTATATTTATATTCTTGGAATCATTCTATGTACATATTCTTTTTACTGGATTCCTTCCCTTAGTTAAATCTATTTATTATTAATTCATGCCTTTCTCTGATTTGAAATTTTTCAGTTTAAACATAATAATATCCCATTGCCTGAAATCATCATAGTTTTACTATCTATTGATATGAAACCACATTATTTTTTATTCTAAAATTGCCAAAAAATAAAGAAATGTACTGAAAATATACATTAAAGTTATTTGGAAAACCATATTCTTGGATTATTTAGGTAACCATGAAGTAATATTATTGTTGAGTTGTATGGTATTCATTAACTTTATTTTATAATGCACTGTTATTCTCGATTCTTAATTGTTCTCACTCTGTCATTCATGCTAAAATGTTCTGATGACCGCATTTTTCCTACCATCTTGCCATCATTTAGTACCATGATTACTGCAAATCATTCTTTTCATAGATGGGCAGTGAATTTCATTTTGCTTTTCTTTTGTATTTCCTAAATAAAATGATATGGATCTTTATTTTCTCATGCTTATATAATGTTTTATGTGTTCCTGTTGCCTTTCAAAATATTTGTCCTATTTTAAATTTAGTTTTTATTTCTTTGAGATATGAAGTTATATTTCTTTTATCATATAGGGTAAAGGTTCTAATGCAAAAATATTTTGCAAACACTTTGTTTCAGTCTGTTTCTTTAATTTCTATTTTATTGTTATTTGTATATATATTTACTTTACACAAAAGATTGATTATACATTTGCATTCTAAATTTAAGATTTTAATGTTTTTGAAATAGTTCTGCAAAGTTTATAAGGTATTAATCTAAATAAGTTTATATTTGATTCAAATTTAAAGTTACTATAAAAACTTTATTCTCTTATCTAACTTATCTAAATTACATTCAAAATTTTTGACTAGATTATATAATATAATTTTTGCTACCATGTAGTTATGTAAATTCAACAACACCATTTAATTTTATCACTAAATGAGAAATGTTGAAATAAAAGCTATGCAATGTGGCATAATGTGTAATCTCAGTGCTTTGCAGGCTTAGGGATTGTTGGGAGATTGGACATCAGGGAGAGATACATCTCAAAACAAACAAACAAACAAATACAAAACAAATAGTGACAAATAAACTGTCATACAATGAAAAAGCAATGATAAAAGCTTAAAACTATGTTCTTTGAGATTAGAAGGATTACATAGAATGTCATAAACATGATGACAAACAAATTACAATTTATTTATTCTATTTTTTTCCATAAAGTCATTTTGTCATGAAAATAATAATGGACTTTTAAAGGTGTTCTTTAAAATATAAACCATGTTCACAACTATTTATACATTTTTATGTGGGAAGTAAATTACTTCCTACATTCATGACAAAAAAAAGGAATCAGAAAAAGCAAATTATGTAAAGTTGTATTTTTTGATATTAAAATGAAATTTAATGGTTTAAGTAAGTAGACATATATGAATATATAAATATATATAATTTTCCTCATTATTATTATCTTTTATTAGACCTCTAATTGTTAAATTCCTACATGGTATTTTTGAACATTACAATAAATTTCTAAAATGTTTTACTGCTTATATCCATAAATGGTAATATCCCCAAAATAACAATGCTATTTAAATAGTAAGAAATCAAACTTAGAATACATTTACAATCTAAGTATTCTGAGAACAATGAATTGGAAATAAAATATACAGGATGCCGAAGATATACAGGATGCCGAAAAACTCTAAAATAGGGAGAACCTAACTGAAGGTGTAAGTTGTCACTACACATAATCTTTTATTCTCCCACAGGTTATTGCTGATAAATCTAAATAAAAAACCCTTCAAACAAACACATTGATCTGTGCAATGGAAGGTCTCAGATTAAGTCTAATAAACTTCAGCCATCATATTTTTGATGAAAATGTCCAAAACACACATCAGAAGAAAGAAAATGTCTTCAATGATAGAGTTGGGAAAACTGGATATCTTCAGGTAAAATGATAAGATATTCTCATCCTGCAAACTAGCCAAAAGGATCAAAGGGGAAGGCAAGAGATAGAAAGTGTGGAAGTATTAGCAGAAATAAAAGGAACTACACTTAAACTTATGTGGAAATGTAAGAATTTTAAAAACAGAGTATTTATAATATGGAAATACTATTTAACTAATTTATTTTCTCATTAAGTATGTTCTGTTATATACCTAGAACATGCCTCTATTGACATGATTTTGGGGGTTTTAATAATTCACCATATTTTATTCATGAAGTGATAAGGTTGTCCATGTTTTTACAAGTAAGAAAAATTGTAGACAAATGAAGAAAACTGATATTGCAAAATAACAGAAAGCCAAACATTTTGAAAATATTCAGGAGTTTAATGAAATATAATCATATATCTGGATAATTAATCACATATAGATATAATGAATGAGACTAACATTTTTAAAATAATATTGTTATATTGAACGATGTGATAACTATTAGCAGTATTGAAACTAAACCTTCTTTTAGAATAATAAAGTGAAATTTGCTTCAGTGTACTATTTTGTCAATGTACTATTCTGTATGTTTATGCTTGCCAAGTTAGCCAATTTCATCCTCATTGACAAATTACTTTCATTTTAAGTGTTATTTCATGCAAGGCACTTTTCCATAAGTCCTTAGAGAGATAATTAAATTTTTAAGCTTGTATTTTGAAAATTAAATGTTGATATTTAAGCTATTAAATTGATGATGATTTCCTGCCTTAAAATGTAGTCAAATCATTATTTTATAACTACAAAAATATCTTATATTTTGTATATACTTGTATACTGAAATTTATTCTTACTGTTGTTTTGCTTTTGTAACTTTGACTCACCTGTAACCAATTTGTCCCCGACTTGCTAAAATCTATGGCCTCCTCCTTAGCTCCCTATTCCTGAAACTACACATGTGAGCCACCATGTCCAATTTCATTTAGGTTTATCTAGTACAGTAAATAATCACACTAAAGTAATAACTATTGACATTCGGGCAATGCCTTGTGCATATAACAGAATTTTAACGTATACAAATTCTAGCTTTCACATGTCTTGTTCTCTCATTTAATAATTATAAAGTACTCAAATTTATTTAAACATGTTAGTTTCTCATATTTGTGTATGATTAGTACCTAAATCTTTAGAGTCCTTAATAAAAATAATGTAGGATTTGATACAAAAACTCATTTTTTAACCTGTATTTCAATTACCTTAAATTTCAGGGAAGTTAGCTTGGTTGGTCAGGTGCGCGTTACAGAAACATGAGGATAGGGTTCAATCAGAAGCACTCACAGGATTGTTGCAGGTGTGTGAACATTATCTGAGAAGTTGAGAGACAAAGACAAGAGACTATCTAGTACTTGCTGGGCAGAAATAGTGAGCTCCAAATCCACATAGAGATCTTGTTATTAAGCACATACACCTACATTCACACAAAAAAGCATACAAACACACACACGCACACACACACAAAATTAAATGAAAACACATACCTTAGTTTTCAATGTATAATTATTATAACACCAAACCAAATACGGATGTGATATAAATAAATATATAGGTGTGTTTGTGTAATATTATATAAAACTTTTTGTTTAGTTTCTCCCAATATAATATATAGCTAAATATATCAGTTCTGAAAACAAATTAATATTTTAGTCAAATGCTGTCAGTTTCTTATGTCTTTAGGATCATAGATTACCAAATTAAAGCAACATGTGATTGAAAATATGATTTCCTCAATTGAAAATATATTTTAAAATTCTAAAAATATATTTTACAGTATTTCATTCATTGAATAATATAACAAATATTTACAAACATATTGTATGAGAAATTGTAATTATTTTAAAGAAGTAGTTAAATACACATGGGTACTGTTGTAATACTGAGCAGGAGAGGATAGTTTGCAGATGGAGCCAGGCAGGGACCCCAGCTCCATGCAAGTGGGCATGCCATGTAGGCAGGCTGTGGAGGTGATTGGCATGAGGTTGGTAGGAGCCACAGAAAGAGACAACTCTTACTGGCTATACTCAGGGGAAGAGACCTATTAGTGTGATGAGTATGGGGGACAAAGTGAAAGGTAGAGGGAGAGGAAGCAGTAGAGAGGGGAAGGGAGGGAAGAATAAGGGGGAACAGGTCAGAGGTGCATGCAGCCTCCAGAAGGAGGAGAGAGATAAGGTGAAAGGGAAGAGGGAGAGTTCCTTTCTAAAAGAAAGCTTGATGTCAGGTCTGGATGAGCAAGGTTATTGCTTATTGGCCAGGTGTAGTACGAGGTTTCTGGCCCTGACTTTTGGGCCTAACCTCAAGGTTTAGGCCCGCAGACCCGCAGACCCACAGACTCGCAGATCTGCTGTCCCACAGAGACACACAGATGCTTTCAATAGTTTTTGGCTGATCAGCCTCAGGACCAGGCATATAATTTGCTAGCTCTTTACCCTTCATCTAACCCATGATTCTTCCTGTTCAGCCGTGCGGCTCGGTAGCTTTCTTTAGAGCAGCATGGTTGTCCTCTGCTTCTTCTGGCTTCTCTCTGGCATTCTGCTCTGTGCTTCCTGTTCTCAGAGTTTTTAGTCTGGTAGCCCCACCCACTGCCTGCCTTTGGCCCATCAGTGCTTTTTATTAAACCAGTGGGTGGGACAATTATTTACAATGAAACAACACAATACCCCTACAGCCAGGACTCTAGGAAGCGGGTCAGAACACTAAAATTGCTTCCTATTTGATTTTATAAAATGGTGAGTTATTGATAGTGAGTGGTAGTGAAGAGAATGATATCACAGAAATCTTCATTTTTAAGACTGCTTTCTATAGATTTGGTGGCAAAGTTGTGAGATCAGGGTCATTCACAACAGGTGTGAATGAAAAGGCTTCAGTTTCCTATAATCTGTAGTAGAAAGTTTTTGACCCATCTAGCCCTTAGTTCTGGAGGAATCAAAACTCAGCTGTCACTTGGCTCCAAGTAATTATGCAAAGATTTATATTAATTATAAACTGTTTGGCATATGGCTCATGCTTATTGTTAGCTAGTTCTTTCATATTAGTTAATTTATTCATGTATATTTTGCCACATTTCTCCTGCCTTAGTTGTATTTTGTTACATCTTGTTTTTTGGGTGGCTGGATCATGCCTCCTGTAAATGTCTTCTTTTACTTTTATTCATGTTTGGATCTCTTGCCTGACTATAATCTGTCTGGCCATAGGCAAAATAGTCCCTTTCTAATGATAATTTATAACATATAGAATAGAAAGACATCTCATATCACTTCTCACTTTCTGTCTAATCTAAAAGGACAGTTTTAATTATAACATAGCAAAATTACATATAACAAAATAGCTAGTTAGCAAGAATTACAGTTGCAGTATCTATTCTATTTGCACTTAGCAAAATTTAAAAAAATATTTTATTATTTACTTTATTTTGATGAGTCTAAATCTTTATGTCTAATTTATCTTTTACTATAACTAAGGAAAACTATAATTATAACTATCTAATCTTTAACTATATCAAAGATTACAGAAAGATATAATATTACCTAAGTAAACAAGAAATGCATGCAACTTCTAAATTTTAGATATGACATCTGGCTGCCTGGACAATTACACAAAGTTTTTTTTTTGGAACATTGAGGCATTTATCTTTAGCCTATAGACCTAGAATGCAAGAAATTTGAAGAAAAAAAGTACCTATTTTGGCATAGTTCATCATTCACTTCTCCCCGTGCCTTGCAGAATGTCTGCCATGGTTTTGTTTTGTTTTTGAGAAGTAGGAACCTAAAGATCCATCTTTTTGCCAAACATTAGAGGTCACTTTTTTATGGCTCTTACATGTGTATTTTTATATAGCATATTGGTGTTGAGGCAAGAACACTTTCTTTCCCAATGGTAAATTTTACTACAAACAAATTAAACATTACATGGAGTTTTTTGATACTTAACATCTTCTTAAAGTAGATTTGTGCTGCCAGGAGCAGATCTACCTCACTGTTTAGAAAAGTCTATATTTTTTGAATATTTTAAATGTCATATTTTGTAGGTGTTTAAAGTGTTTGAAGATGGCTTATCTAATTAAAATATAATTTTGTATACTTAAAATATAAATGATATGACTATAAGTTTGATTATCATAGAAGATTATTCATCTCTGTTTTAATTATATATTATAATTGTAAATGAGTTACATAAATAATACTTTAAATAATAGTAGAAATATATACAGTATAGCAAAAATTTAAATTTATATAAATAACCTAAGATCTATATTAATGTAAAATATTTTCAGATTAAAAGTTGCTTTTTCAATTAAAGTAGATTTAATAATCTATATTTAAAAACACATCTCACATCAGTCATTCTAGAGACCACAGACATTTCTTCTATAGGGGCCTAAGAAGGCATGTTGCTAAGAGGAAAATAATAGATTATTAATGTTGCCCCTATGAATGTGACTAGTCACGAAATGAGTGATAACTACCAGGATTAATGGAAGGGCATGGGGTCCTGATTGTACAGAAGATGAAGGCAAAGTGTTGCAATGGGGTTTCTTGGTCCCGGCTGGCCAGAGGCTCAGACCCTGCCACGCCAGACCCCTTAGCTGTTCGCCCTTGCTGCTCAGGCCCCCAGAAATGACTCAGACACTTATATTAACTTTATGATGTTTGGCCTATGGCTCAGGCACATTGTTAGCTAGCTCTTACATCTTAAATCAACCAATTTCTAGTAATCTGTCTGTCACGTGGCCCGTGGCTCACTTGTGTTCTTTACATGTTACTCCTTGGGTGAATGCTCGGTCTGTCTAACTCTGCCCTGCTTTTCCTACCTATGCTCTGATTTCTCCTCCTACTTCTTCTATGGTACCTGTCATGACGCAAAACAGCTCCTTTATTTAAAGACTGATATTCACAGCATACAGAAAGGCATTCCCACATCACTTCCCCTTTTCTGTCTAATCAAAAAGGAAGGTTTTGATTTTAACATAGCAAAATTACATATAACAACATAGCTATCAAGCAAGAATTATAGTTACAATATCTAGTCTATTTGTATTTAGCAAAATTAAAGAATATATTCTATAATATATACCTTATCTTTATGAATCTAAAGTTTTATATCTAATATACCTTTTAAGTGACTAAGAAATACTATATCTATAACTATCTAATCTTCAACTACATCAAAGACCACAGAAGGATATATTTACCCAACTAAACCGGAACTGTAAGCAACTGTTAAAATCTAGTTTAACAGAGATGACACCTATCTGCTTGGACAATCATTGAAAGTTCCTTTATAAAGTTGGGGCATCCATCTTCAGCCTAAAGGCCCAGAGTCTCTTTTCATTTTAGTGAAGTAGGAAATCTTTTTTGTTCATTCTGGTACAGTCCATCAGTCGCTTCTTCTTGAGTCTTGAAAATTTGTCTGACAGTTTTTTTCTGCAAAGCAGGAACATAAAGGACCATCTCAGCTTGTTCTGCCAAAGTTCAGAGGTCACCTTCCTATGGAACCTGCATGTCTAGTTTAGACAGCATACTGTCAAGCAGTCAATGTAAGAACAGGTTCTTGTCTAGTGGCTAACCATGCCACAAAGAAAATGGACTCTATATGTAGTTTCTTCGATACCCATTTTTCTCTTGAAGTATATTGGTGCTGCCAGGAGCTGACCTGTCTCACTGTCCAGAAAAGTCTAAGCTCTTAAAACATTTTAAATACCATATTATGTAGGTCTTAGAAGTATTTGAAGATTACCTACCTAATTGAAATATATTTTTGTATACATAAAAATCTTAACTAACCTAACTATAAGTATGATTATCAAAGGTGATTATTAACCTTCATTTATTAATTATAAATTACAATTTTAAATTAGTTACATTAACATCATATATTAAACAAGAGTAGAAAAATACATACAGCATAAGAGAATTGACCTTAAGTTTGTATCAATAAACCAAAATTCATACCAATGTAAAACATTTCAAGATTAACAGCTGATTTTCTGATCTAAGTAAATTGTAAAATATTTCAAGATTAAGAGCTAATTTCCTGATCTATGTAAATTTAATAGTCTAATTTTTTAAAAAATCATTTATATACCATATCCCCTTTTACTTCTTAGAAAGAGATTAACTATGACCATTAACCATTTATAATGAAAACAAACATTTATAAGTAATATTTTGGGAATTTTGGCATAGTTTTCTATTATTATTTCTTGTTGATTAAGGGGTATTGAAAATCTCACAGGTCCTTGAGACTGGATCATAGTCTGTAACCCTGAAGTTGATATGGCCATCTCTTTTCATCAGAGGTTTGTTCAGGGGGTCTTGGTTGATAAAAACTTATTTGTCTGGAAGTAATCTACAGGTGCTCATCTTCTGTGGAAACAAAAGCCAAACTCTTCCAAAGCAATAAATCTTTAGACACAAATTCTAAAATCAAAATATCTTTAAAATATATATTCTTGTTTAACATAGTAGCTCTTGTATTTGTAATCTATTGTCTTTCTGTAGTTAGCTCATTAACAATTAAAAAATTAAAAGAAAACACAATAACAACCAAAATACATATTTTGTGTCTATTTTTCATCTTTACATATTTTATTGTATTTTTATTAATCTATTTATCTTTTTAAAGACTTTTTCTATCTTCTCTCTTTTTTCTCTGAAGACTATGTACCTTTTATATACATTGTAACCCGTTTACAGGTTTTTCTTTTCATCTGAATCTGTTTTATTGTGAATCTTTAATAATTTTTTAACTAGATGAGCTTTTAAAATACTCTCACTCTCTTGTCTCACTCTCTTTTTGCAGATACAGCTGAATCAGTAAGTTCTCTTAAAGGGACTGCGTCTCTGTTCATGGCCAGCAAACAGAGCACACCCAAGAAAATGCTGCTACTAAGAAACCGTCTTTGTTTCTTTTTTGTTCAAAATAAACAGAAATCTAAAATCAATCACATGTTACTGAGTCTTCTGTGAGATTTCAGGAACTGGCCTGATTGCAGTTTACACTGCCTGCTGCCAGGCCGCCAGCCCCATTTTGAATGTGATCTGGATACTATGCTTTATTTTGTACAATGATCCACTTTAGATAAACAATTTGGAAGCTGATTTTGTTTAGTTTCTGTTAAAACCCTTTTTAAGCTTTCTCAGGCATTAAGTGGATATTTGACCCACCTTGGGCACCATCTGTTGCAATGGGGTTTCTTCGTCCCAGGTGGCCAGAGGCCCAGACCCCTTAGCTGCTCGGCCTTGCTGCTTAGGCCCCCAGAAATGACTCAGACACTTATATTAACTTTATGCTATTTGGCCTATGGTTCAGGCACATTGTTAGCTAGCTCTTACATCTTAAATCAACCAATTTCTAGTAATCTGTCTGTCACGTTGCCTGTGGCTCACCTGTGTTCTTTACATGCTGTTCCTTGGGAGGCTTGCTTGGTCTGTCTGACTCTGCCTTGCTTTTCCTACCTATGCTCTGATTTCTCCTACTTCTTCTTTGATGCCTGTCATGGCCCAAAACAGCTCCTTTGTTTAAAGATTGATATTCACAACATAAAAAAAAAAGGCATTCTTACATCAGCTGAGTAAAAGAGACATAAAAGCCATGTGCCCTTCATTTTTAACACATCTTGAAAAACTGGTTTCAGTTTCTGGCTGAGTACACACTTGAGTCTGGAGAAGAGATACCAGTTGTAAAGTTCCAGAAGCTTTGTGAAATGACACAACAGATTGAAGGTTGGTGTGTTATAGGAGTTCTGGAGCCATCACGTCTGTTGGTTCCCTGTCATTTGGAAGAAGGAATAGGCCTGTTCAGAAACCTGCAAACATCTGTAAAACAGCTGGAACAGATTTACCTTTTGGTGTGTTATAGCAAAAACTATGGCTTCATGTTAAAAAGGTATGAATATTTATCCAGGGCCTGCCTTAAATCCAATGAAGCAAATCTTTAATTCTACAACAACAACAATAACAAAATGCTGAATGAATGTGATTGAGTAAGTGAAGAGGGGGGAGAAGCTTCCATACCCTCTTAAATGATATCTAGATTTAGTGTTATCTCTAAGAGAAAGACACAAGTAAATTTTATATAGAGATCTGAGAAGACACCTGAAGCAAAGCCTAGTGTCAAGTGGCATCAGAGATGGGAGAAGGATTCATTTTACCTGTATTAGCAATTAAAAGTGACATAGATTTACCTGTTGGCTTCCTTGACAGCCAAGGACCTCCCTGGTTGTTGAGGGAAGAGGTCACAGGGCATCAATGTCAGTCTTATGCTACCAGGCCTAGGAATATCCCACTGTTTGTAGGTAGACACTTGTGGGGAGACAAAGCCTACTGTGTCTAGACAATAGGGAGGCAATGGGTTTCACAGAATTCTGTAGTCCAACATCTGAAGACAGCTCTAAGACCAGTCAAGGCAGAAGGCAGCAGCTGAGTTAAAAGATAATTCCCACAGTGATGGCTAGCTTGGCAGAGGGGATGGAAGAAATGGGAAGGGGGGATGCTGAAGGCTGAAATAAAAACTAAAATAACAAAAACAAAACAAAATGGCTGGTTTTGCCACTCTGGAGCAAGTTCCTGGTGGAGGTTTTTGTGTGCCCATTAATATTCTAAGAGGAGATACAGGAGGCTGTCAGGAGACAGAATGTCTCTCTATCACACAAATCATTTTAATTAAACATTTTAAATAACATACTCTACAGATCTTTGAGCATCTGAGAACTGTCTATTAGGTATGAGTGGCTGACTATCAAACCTGTTTTTTTCTGACAGTCTTAAATATACTAGTAGCTTTCTTATTTAAATTCTGTAGAAGTTTGGTACTGAACATTTTGCAAAGACATAGGTGTAAATCACTGAGTTGGATTTTATTAATATGAATAAATCCTTTAAATTTCTATTATTATATGGTATATTATCTATATCTTATCAAAGTTATCAAAAACAAAGAGACTAAACATATATTATCAAGCTTGGTTAAACCTTAAGAGAGACATTTTTAAGCCATTGCTAACAATTTTGGCATCTATTATAATTTGCAAGGCTCTGTAGTTCTGATCTGGTTTTTGAATACAACATATTGTAATCCTGAATGGCTTATACAAAAATAATAATTACATAAAGTCATATACTATTTCTTTGGTCCTGTATAAAAAGGTCAAGTGTCTTATCATATTATAGGATCATTTTTGTTAATAAACCTGCCAATTGGCTACTTTGGGCCAAAAAGTTTTCCTTTAGCCTCTTAACCTCTCTCAGAAGCAGCGATGATGTGTTCTCTTCTATACCTGCTTCAAACTGAAATGGGTCATTGTTATTATGGCTCATAAGGCTGAAAGGATAGTCAAAGACAAGAAAGAAATTTAGACAAAGTGGCATTTATCAGATACATGTGGTTGTCTGACCTCACTGTCCAAAGCTCATGGTCATTGGAGTAGCTGGCAGAAGTAACTGATGCTCAAATATGTCTGCCAGCTGAATGGACACTTGCTGAGATAAGTTTAAATTAGGAATAGAAGTAGCAATTTATAAAATTAGTTGGAACTTTTAGGCCTTCAGACTTTTACCAGTCTGGAGAAGTATTTGACAGAAATCAAGAAAACCTCTCCATTGCCAAGACAGGACTAGGGATTTTTAATTTCTGGGATAGATGTAGCAGGTGCACTTCATAATGGGAGTTTCATAGCACATTACAATTTTGATGCTCAGGTCTCCTAGTCAGTGTGGGAAACAACAAGAGATAGGTTCTTTATCACCATAAAATAACACATAAACTGTGTAGTAACAATTGTTTTAATTAATATAGATTGACTAATGGTCTAAAAATAAACTGCTGTGAATAGTATGGCAAGCACATGCCCAAGAATATAACCTTTTAAATTTAAGTATCTTAAAGACTGTTCTAAAAAAAGGCTTAATATCTCTTAGATGTCTTTCTGAAATATCAAAAATCATGACCAGAATCAAACCATGATTATTTGTGTTACACTTAAATTACAAAGTTTAGCTGCCAGAGCAAGGTGCATTTATGTGTATAAAGGCATTCAGTTTCAACATTAATGTTTTATAAAAGTTTTCTAGGCTTAATTTTTAATCATGTCTAATAAAATAAAATTTTAAACCTTAAGGTAATGTAGTATGAGGTTTCTAGCCTGGACTTTGGGTCCTAGCCTCAAGGTTTAGACCCACAGACCCACAGAATCACAGAGACATATAGATTTTTTTCATTAATTTTAGGCTTATTGACCTAAAACCCAGGCATATAACTTGCTAACTCTTTACCCTTATACTAACCCATGTCTATTATCTTGTTCAGCCATGAGGCTTGGTACTTTTTCTCAGAGCAGCATAGTTGACCTCTGCTTCTTCCGGCTTCTCTCTGGCATTCTCTGGACTCTGTGGCATTTCTCCTCTGTTCTTCCTGTTCCCAGAGTCTCTGTAGTCTGGTAGTCCCACCCACACTTCCTGTCTGCCTTTGGGCAATCAGCGCTTTTTATTAAAACAGTGGGTGGGACAATTATTTACAATGGAACAACATAATTCCCCTACAAGGTAAAGTATGTTTACATATGTCATGTACAGAAAGAGCTGCAGATGCATACAGGCAAAATTGAAGCTAGTGTATATTCTCTCATTTGGGGTTATTGAACAGCAGTTGAATAAATAAGAGAAAAGTGATGAGTAGGATGGGGCTAGCTTTTTTCCTGTCTGCCTTGAACATAGTAGCAATTTGGAGCTGTTGGTGACCAAGAAAGCAAATTTGTTATACATGGAGGAGAGCCAATCAGAAAGCAGATCTGCCTGAGATGAGTGAGATCCTAGTGTTCCCGGCATAAAGTGAGCATCGCATATGAACCAAAGAAACAAACTATCCACAATAGATTCATTCAAGAGGTTTGGGAGCAGAAGACTGAGAGTCAAAGACAGACTGCTTACCACAGCAGAGATGGTGACAAAGTTAAATGACCTGTCTTCTGTCTTTTCTCTCAGTCAAAATGGCACCTGAACACATGCTTAAATGTTTTGTTTGTTTTGTAGAGTTCTTTTGTTTTGTTTTGTCATTTTGTTTTTCCAAGACAAATGAATACATAATCTAAATCACTTAAAATCAGTACAGACCCAAGTGACAAGTAAGTGCAGAACCATGGGATGTGTAATTAGACCTAAGCTATTCCATACCCCATCACTTAGGAATAGGGGCTTGGAGCTATGAGCCCAAAGAGGCATAGTTGCAGTAGGGAAGAAATCATTGTAGAGGAGTAGATGAAGGACCAGAAATTTCACCAGATGTAGGCGGAGTTTTACTTACAAGGCACCATTCCAAGATTAATATTTATTAATATATACATAACATTCATGATACAAGTAACAGCTTATAGTGGCACCTGAACAGGGACTGGTGTATCCGAGCGATGGACGATGGATTCCAAATGGTCTCTCCAGCAGCCAGGAACCAGGAACAACAGAACTCTCAGGGTCCCAGTAGCCCCTTATCAATAGGGTTGGCCACACCCCCTCCAGGAGCCGGGGACCCTGGATAAGCATCTTCGGACCTTATCAGCTGACACCTGAACCCCACCACAAGTGTGGAAATCTCATTTGTGGAAAATGAATGAAAGGGAAGCTTATCAAATGAAGGTCCCAAGGAGTCACCATGCTCTTCTAGGGTTAAGTTCAAATGCATAGAAATATTATGTAAAAGACACTTTATTGTATCAGGTCTTTAAAAAAAAATACACAATGTAACAGACCAAAGCTAGTTGTTACATGACTTGAAATAGAACTTTGGAGGAGTTAGGCAGCAGCCCTGCAGATTTAGAATTATAGAAAAAAATGTTTTGTTGAAAGTTTTTGAGTTTGATAGGTGCATACTTGAATAGCGTCCTACTTAAATGCCTAACTTACACATGATGACTGGTGTAGTGGAACCATCTTTGCTAAATTTATGATTGAAATCCCCAGTCTGCCTTTAATGGTGTGTCATATATAAAGTACGATAGTTAGTTGTTTGCAGACATTAATATGGACATTGTTTTTACCATGTCATTTTTTTCCTCTGAATCAATGTGGAATAAAATGAATAATAGGTGAAGCACATGAGGTTTTGTGTCAGGTGTTTTCCTCAGATGGTCATGAAAAGAGGCAGTTTCTCAAATATAAGATATAAGAATGTGAATAATGCATGTTGTTTTCTTAGGGGACAGGAATTTCATCCCCATTTAGATAGAACAGCTTGCATTGCCAGCTTCAGGAATTGAGACTCCCTCTTCAGAACTCTTCAGGTACTTGAACTTAGAAACTTGAACATAAGTTAATTGATATAAATGTGTACATACACATATGCATATACATGCATTTTAAAATTAAAATGAATCAAAAAAAAAGAACTAATAGAAAACTGATTTTTTGAAATGTGTAAACATGAATTCCCTTGCAAGCAATCTAAATTGCATTCAGAATGTGTTCAGCTATCTTGTCAGTATTTCATAGCCTAAATTTTAACTAAGTATTAACTGAATTAATCAAATAAAGCAAAATCAGTAAGCACTGCTGATAAAATATTTCTAAAATAGACCAAAATATTAAAACTTTGACAACTTGAAAATCTCAAATACTTTTTTGCAAGTATTTGAATTGTGAATCATTAAAAATGAAGTGCATATTTTGAGCAATTATGGCAAAGAAAAATGCTTTACATACTGTTAAAAGTACTTAAAAAACTACCACTAACATTCATTAGAGCAGAAGCCACAGTTTTACTAAAATAGCTGCAATATTGAAAGTTATGCTAGATCTAACCAGTGCTGAATGTGGTCACCTTCTGCATGTTTCACTGTGTCTGCTGCAGTGATTTTCTGGGGTGCTTGCTGACATCATTTTAGAAAATGGAAGGAGCCTGTGTCTTAATGGCATTTTCATGTTTCAAAACCATATTGTTTCTCATAGTAAGTCAGTTTTTGAAAGGAGATGAGTATTCTTAAATGGCATTGTTTTGGACCAGAACAAAAATGAAAAACAATGCACAACTTTTTCCAACAATTTCAGCAACCTCTAAGTTGTAACCACAGTCTTTTGAAAAGAGAACGTGATATAACCAAACTTTACCCCATTTTTTTCAATTGTTTGTACATATTTTATGTCAGGACAGCATTTCTCATTGTTGCTTTCCCGGATACCAGTAAAACTCACAGTAAATTCCACCGTAGTGAAGGATCTACAAAAAAGGGGTGAAAAAAAATGGATATACACTCTGTGTGTGTTCTATATTTTAAAATAAAATATATCACTTGGTTATCATGTATAGAAAATTTTTCGCTTTTTAAATTTTAGTTTAATAATATAAGCCTGTAATTAGAGTGGAGGCTTTCATTTCTAGGGAAATTAATAAAGTTTCTATAAACATTGTATGTGTTCTCAGGTTTACTGGCATGAGTGAATTGAGTTTATATTCATGTAAAAGAAAACAAATAACGTTTATTTAGAGTACAGGTACAAGTTTTAATGTATTCACTTATTTATTTAATACAAGGCTTGATATTTATAAAGATACATAGGTGTACATATGTTGACATTTGACAGTAACTTGGAAGTACATAAAATGAAATTCTCAGACAGGAATATTGACACAATAGTCAAGAAAAATTGCTTTCTTGAGAAGATTTAAGTTAAGTTTCCAATACCCATGTGGCAGACAGCAAATGTTTTGAAACTTTAAGTTTAGGGAATCCAATGGCCTCTTCTGACCTCTATGGGTATTTAAAAAATCTTTGATATACATATACATATAATTAATATATTCATATGCACAAAATTAATAACTCTATAACAAAACAATTTATAACATATTAATAAAACATTTTGTACATTTAATTTAATAATTATGTTGTTCTTTGACAAAGTTCTAAATTCTTTGTCAGTTTATTTAAAAAATGAATATTGCATAAGAATAACTGTTCTTCTTTGCATTCCATCATGTGACCACAATGATAATAAAGTTTATTAGTGTTGTTAATTTGCACCTGAGATAATAGACATACAATAATCACCTCTTGCTAACGGGCTCATGAGCGGGCGGATCCTCACCTTCCTCATTCCTCTTGGCCTCAGCTTCACAGGTCTGTTTGTCTCCTTGTGTGCTATCGCCACAGCAAATCCACTTGTTTGTTTTCTAGTGCTTTCCCATTTACGCAGCCACTGAGCTTTCCGTACTTTGCACACTCACCCTTTTTCCCTTTATCATTTTTTCATTCCTGACTAATTTTATGCTTTCTGTTTCTCCTGGTTTTTCCTTCTTGTCATTTTTTTAGAGCTGTCTATATATCTTACATATGTCAAAATGTTACCTAGAATTAGTGAATATATTATATTTTCATTACTAAACTTATTTATAACTAAAAATAACTTGCTATGGGATATATTGTGTAAATATATAAAATGTCTTAAAATATCAGAGGGCAGAGCCAAGCCATGAAGGTCAAAGAGGGGAGACCCACTCCTTTAATCACAGCAGTTGAGAGACTGAGATATGTCTGGATCTGTGAGAGTTTAAGGCTGACTAGAGGCAGGTGGTGGTGGCACAAACTTTTAATCATAGTTCTCGTAATGTTGAAGTAATTCATAAAATTCAGCCTTTTGAAAAATATCTCTCAAGCTTCTGCTATTTTAAATTAGTTTCCTTGATAATTTGACTTTTTTGTTTCTTCATCAACATTTATCTTAATGTTTTTAAAGATGTCAAATTGTCTAGGCATTAGAGTAATCAAAGACCTAGGATTTTAATTCTTATTATCAAGAGTATGCAACCTATAATTTTAACTAAAGTCCAATCAATGTTTATTATATTTGACAGGAGCTTTCTGGATTATTAACAAGAAGAAATTCTATTTTCATCTGGAGTAAAATAATTAAAAGCAATCATTGTGGCTTTCTGTAGATAGCCATTGGATTCATCTTATTAGTATTTTCATAAAATAAGAATTATTTTTTAAATATACATGAGAATTCAATTTCAAATATATTTAAAATATAATTATAATACTAAAAACAAAATGACAGTTTTTGAATATACAAAATGTTTGTGTATATTATATCAGGTATAAATCAATGTATGCTTATGTTTGTTTCCATGGATAATTATGAATATGCATCAGTAAAATGTTACATAAAATAGCAGACATCAGAGTTAGGAAAGTATATACTCTTTATTAATACAAAAGATCTGAAATAATTTCTTTTTTTTGCATGTTAGACAAACTTTCATTTTAATATAGCTGAACATAAATAAATGATTAGTAAAAAATACACTGAGTTAATAAAAATGCACCAGTTTATTACTAAGGACAAATTAAATTAGATGCTTATCATTTGAGTTCTAAAGGAATATAGTAATATTAAACCTATAATTAAAAATATTAATTTTATTTTCTATGAATATTAAATAGTACATTTCAGTAAAAGTTTACCATTTTGATCATTAATTTTATGTATTACATTAAACGGATCTGAGAGAAATGAGTATTTTTTCAAATATGGTTTGGAGCTTTGAGAAAAAGATAATCATCATACAGAATCTCCAGCTAGTGGTAGACTGAGTAAAACCAAGTGCTTTCTGAATAAGGAATAAAGTATTCCACTACTTTGAAAGGCTTAAATGAAATAACCCCACAAAATATTTTTATGCCCTCTGATTGCCACAATGACTTTGTTCATGTCTTTCTGGACACTAACTGATACATTTGTTCTTCTGGGATCTGCCTAAGCCTATGTCAAAAAGAAACTGCGCAGTCAGAGCTGCTTCATCCTAGACATTCTACCTGATATTACTTACTTTTGAGCCCAGATTTTAACAACTTAAAATTTATGATCTCTTAATTTTCTTCGTCTGTCTCCCCTCATTCCTTTCTTCTCTCTATCTTTGACTCTGTCTTCCTTCCTTCCTTTCTTCATATCTTCCGTTCTTTCTTTTCTCCCTCACTCTTTCACACACACACACACACATACACACACACACACACACACACACACAGAGAGAGAGAGAGAGAGAGAGAGAGAGAGAGAGAGAGAGAGAGAGAGAGAGAGAGAAGACAACTATATTAGAGTGTTTCCCTAGAGTACTGTGACTAAAATATCAGCTGATTCATCAAATTGTCTATCTGTTTCCAAAGTATTTTTCTTTTTATCAAACCTGTTTTATTCACTTTCTATTGATATTTTTTTCTTTTTATATGAAGAAAAACATAGTCACAAACTAAAATAATACAGTAATTATTGATTTCACTTCTAACCACTCTTTGGTGTGTGTGTGTTTGTGTGTGTGTGTGTGTGTGTGTGTGTGCATGTATGTGTGTACATGCACATATGCATGTGTGATGTGTTCACTTGTGTGTATTTGTACATCATATATTTTATGTATATATGTATTTGGTTGCTACTGGCAGTGCATGTATGTATAAAACTATTTTGACTTCCAATTGCTTTTTTTATTCACTCTCACTTTATTTCCTGTGACAGTGCCTTTTGAGAAAGTCATAGCTTGAATTTTTCATTAACTTGGCTGGCCAGTGAACCTTGAAATCTGCTTATGTCTGCCTCTGTTAGACCTCAGATTTCAGAAACACATCCTAGTGACTACCTAGTAAGTAGGCTATAGATGCTAAACTCAGGTCCTCTTGCTTTTATGTTAAATATTTACTGAGGCATCTTTTCGTACCTAAAATGTGTTATTATTTTTAAGAGTTATTTTAATAGTTACTCTGTATATATGGATAAATAGCTGTAGCTGACAGAAGAGGACTGCTCTGGGATTGCCTTTTAGTATTCTGTACATATATGTTGTTACTGTGGGGATATATTTCAAATTTAATAAAAACCAGTCTGAGATATCAGAGGGATCTACAGACAGTCAGTCTAGGAGGATTACACAGTGGTAACTCACACCTTTAATCCCAGAAAATCCTAGTTTGAGGTCAGTTCAGTTTACAAAGGAAGTTCCAGGCTCCCAGGCAGACAGCCTTTGTGCCTTTAATCTCAACCTGGGTGTGAAACAACTGAGCAAAGAAGGTATTTATGGCAAGCATATAAATACAGAGCAGGAAGAAGAAGCCAGGAGGAACAAAGCTGAAGAAGGAGTGAGGCCAAGGAAGCTGGAAGACAGCTGGGCGAGATGTGACTGTGGTGTTTACTCTCTTTGATATCTCACCCTTTCCCTGAGATCTGGCTCTGAGTTTCCTTTATTCATGCAACATGTTACCATTTAGCTAATAAAAAATTATTGGCCTGTGGTAAGGCAGTATAGAAGTAAGTTTCATTTCCAAGGGAGATATAAAAAGAATAAAGGCAGAGTTGGGGAAACAAGATGTAATACAACACAGATAAAACCAAAGATACATGATGATACATAGATTACTAGAAATGAGCTAATTTGAGATAAGAGACATAGTTAGTAATTGCCTGAGCCATAGCCCAATTTGTAAGTAAAATAAGCCTTTGTGTAATTTTTGGGAACAAGTTGCTATGGGGTACTGGACAACTTGCACCAACATCTGGCATTTAAATGTGACCACATATTTCTGTATAAAACCTGGCAAAAGCTAAACTAGGGATTCTAGACCAACAAAAAATGTAAGTTCAGCTCAGCTTCTTTGTAGCTTCATTTTGTTTTTTCCAGATAGGCTGTTTGCTAGCAGTGAACAGATGCATAGCTCTTTTAAGAGGCAGTTTCCTGGCTTATGCTAGAAGAGTGGAAGACATTTGAGAAGTCCTGCTAGGGATCATTTTAATGTATTTTGTGGACAGCATGCTACAAGGTACTTATTGATGTCATAGACCTACTGCTTCCCTGAGCATGGCTCATAGAGTTGAAGGTTAATTTGCCTCTACCATATTGAATAGCCAAATAGGGAGGAGTCAGTGATAGGGCTGCCTGTTTTGACATATCCATGCTTCAGGCTAAAGCAATGGTCAGAAAATGATTGCATATACATAATAAAATAGATTCAGATGGAAAGAATGAGCAAACAAACAAACAGAAAAACCTAAAGATGGGTTACATGTACATACATACAAACACACACACACACACACACACACACACACACACACACACACACACACACACACGAGAGAGAGAGAGAGAGAGAGAGAGAGAGAGAGAGAGAGAGAGAGAGAGAGAGAGGGAGAGAGGGAGAGAGGGAGAGAGGGAGAGAGGGAGAGAGGGAGGGAGGGAGGGAGGGAGGGAGGGAGGGAGGGAGGGAGGGAGGGAGGGAGAGAGAGAGAGAGAGAGAGAGAGAGAGAGAGAGAGAGAGAGAGAGAGAGAGAGAGAGAGACCCTTGGAAGAAAAAAAGAAAAAGTTGTTTTTTAAAGTCCTTTAAAAGAAATATAGTATTGCTTTTTAAAAGGGAGCCAGAAAATAATAAAAAATAAACAAGAGTTGGATACTCTATATTATTGTGCTGTTTTGGAATTTGTAATTGCTATGAGATATTTAATTGTAAAAGCTGCTACATTAAGCCAAAATATATATTTTAAAAATATCTTGAATTCAAAATTTGTGTGTAAGTATATGCTGCTTTGGAAAAGAAATTATGTTTTTCTTACCACAGAAGATTAAAAGCTTCTAATCCCTTCAAGTTTAATATGGTTTTATTAAGGATGACCCACTGAGGTATCTCCAATCAAATGGATTGTCCAGAAGATCCAACATCTAGAACAATTTCAAGACAACTGACTGAGATGATGCAGCCTCACAGACTACTACAGTCAAGCAAGAATTGACCATAATACTAAAATTTCTCAGATCCCCATGACAATGCCAGTCAAATGAGCAAAAAATAGTATGGAAAACTACTTTAAATTTCCAAAACTTGTTTATGAAAGTTCACTTTTATTTATAGGGGGTTGATTATAAGTGTAATCTCTAAAGAAAAAAGAAGACATAATATAGAAATTATGAAAACTATAGAATACTGAATCTACTTTTATCCAAAAATATTTAATTTCAAAATATATTAATTTTGTATTAATTTACCAAAATCCATAACAATGTAAAAGTCTGTTTTGTTATACTCTATATATATTTCTACTATTATTTAAGGTATTATTTTATACTGCTATTTTAAAATTTAAGGTGAAATTAAGACATATAGATTAATAATTAGTAATCTATAATAATAAAACTTATATTAGTTGTATTTCTAGGTACTCAAATATATATTTCAATGAGGCAGACAATCTACAAACCCTTTAAAGACCTGCAATATATGACATTAGAATGTTTTAAGAGCTTAGACTTTCCTGAATAGTGAGGCACATTTGCTCCTGGCAGTACAAATAACTTTCAAAGAGGATGATAGGAATCCAAAAAAAGTCATTATGGAATTTTCTTGCAATGTGGAAAAGACTAGCCATTTAGGCAAGAAAGTGTTGTTGCCTGAACAGCTTAACAGGACACTGTATAAACTGGAAATGAAGAATTTATAGAAAAGTGACACTGCACTTTGCCAAAAAAAAAGGTGAGATGGTCTTTAAGGTTCCTGTTTCACAGAAGAAACTGCCAGACATTCTGTAAGACACAGAAAAAGCAACTATTGAACTTTTAAATTTCCTCCACTAAAAGCCTGCCAGAGGCTCTAGGCATGTAGGCTGAAGATGGATGCCCCCTTATTGCAAAGGAACTTCCTATCCCTGAAGAGAGATGTCCTTGTTATTTTTAGAATTTTGGAGTTTTCTTACAAAGTTCTTTGTGTTTACTTAGGGAATATGTACTTCTTGGTCTTTGATGAAGTTGACGACTAGATAGTTATATCATTTTTACTTATGATAAAGTATAAATTAGATATGAAACTTATGTTTGTAAAATTAAAATAGATAACAGTATTTTCTTCAATTTGACCAAATAAAAATAATATAGATGTTGTAAGTATAATTCTTGCTTGATTACTCTATTGCTATGTTTAATTTTATTTTGTTAAAATGAAAATCTTTTTTTTGATAAGACAAAATCTGGGAGTGTGGGAGTCTTTCTGTATGTTGTGAATATGTGTTGCTGCCATTGGTTAATAAAGAAACTATTTTGTCATATGGCAAGGCAGGTGACAAATCCAAGAGGGATACAGAAAGAAAGGCAGAGTCTGGACAGGTGCTGGTAGTTGCCAGGGGAATAAGATGTAACAGAACACAGGTAAAGCCATGGACACATGGCAATAGATAGATTACTAGAAATAGGTTGATTTAAGATGCAAGAGCTAGATACTAATAGCACAGGTCATAGAACAAGCAATTTGCAATGAATATAAGCCTATCTGTGTTTATTTTGGACCAATCTGCTATGGGACATAGGAAACATTCAGATGACAGAGGATCAGAGATTCTACTTATTGTGATATAATTAAATCTTATTTTCTTTCCCATTACTCCCTTTAAACCCTCTCAATTATATCATCCCACTTTTTCAAATTCATGGCTTTTAGTTCTTTAATTGTTGCTGTAAACATATATATATATATGTGAGTAATATATGAAAATAACTCATGTATTTTTCATATTTTCCTAACTATATAAATAAAATCTGCTCAATCGCTATTAATATTACATGTTCATATGTTTTCAGGAATGTGTACACTCCTCACCTTCTTTATGAACATGCATAGTATTAAATTTCCCATGCTATAGTTCATGACCATATACCCATAAACTAATCGTACTTGATATGTTAGATAAGCAATTATAAAATTATGACATGAAGATGATTGGGAGATGTAATATGATGTGTTGAGATTGCGAGGAAGCTATATATGAGAGTGAGGGTGGACTTATCAAGTTCCATTTTATATATGTATTCATTTCTAAAGTGTTAATATAAGATAAAATTTAAAAAGATTAAGAATTTAAAAAAATGATAATTTAGTGTCTTTTTATAATTGAGAAATATGGCAATTGAGATTGAAAGATGAAGATGGTATTTCTTTCATATACTAAAATGGCAGTGTTATGTATGCTGAATTTAGGAAACATGATTTACTATCAAGATAAATAATATCACCACAAGCCAATTCTGCTGTGTGCCAGTTTGCAAAACCCAATAGTTTCATTTTTATTCATACTGTCTAGAAATGTTGGGAAAAACTCACAGGGGAAAAACTTCTAATTATCACAGATAGCACTATACTCTTCAGTATTAAAATAATGCTTCTAACTCAATCTAAATTGTGCTTGCTATCTAAAATATCCATATTTTAGATACCCATCCATTATTTCCTCTCATAATCTTAACCAACTTGTTACCTTCTGTTTTTCACAGACAAGGTATCATTAACAGTACTGTGAACTTGTTTCTCAGGACATATTATTACTATTGTCTTATTTGACATCTGCTGAATCTGTAGGGTACAGACTGCTTGGCCTCATTGTCTGTGTTCTCTCATACTTTGCCAGTCCAAAATTTGTGTTAAACGTGGTCAAATCTTTTTATCTTCTTTACACAAAATCTCAGAAATTACTTACTATTTGTTTTTTACAGTATTTCTTGTTATATCACTCATGTCTATGTCAATGTGCACTTTGATACTTCATGGTTTTCTGTTAACAGATTAACATGTACCTGGAATACAGCCTTTGGATATAAATGTTTTTTGGCTGAATTTTGCATAATCAGGGGCTTTGCCAAGGAATGCACTGAAAGGCAGCACGAGGCATTGGCAGGCCTTACAGTCCAACCTCCAACATTTTCCCTTTTTGACTAAAAGTGTATGCCAATATCTGACACTGCTTCTCTGGCTTGAAGCACAAAAAAAACACTACTCACATAGCTCCCACAAAAACAACATGAGTCATGACTTACAAGAGATGATCCAGCGACCTTGGCTTCTACATCACTAGCAGTGTGTCATGGTGTGACCTTCATGGGAAATCTTCCTTTTGATCCAAAAATTACTTATCCAAACATGTCTCAAATGATTTGGGCCTGAGTAGTCTCTAAATTTTGAGTTTGTTTTTTAGAGTTTAGTTTTGTTTAAATGAGTGTGTGTGTGTGTGTGTGTAGAGAAATCATATTAAAATTTAAAGATACTGGATATTACAAGGCTTTATTTATTTGCACTCTGTAAGTGTTCAATATATTTTCAGACAAATCTAATAAAATAAAAGTCAATACAAAAATATACGTAAATGTATACTTTTCCATTATTTATTTATATATTATAGTTTATATAGCAGATTGAGAAGAAAAAAGATCTAGAAACAGAGAGTCAGAAGTAGATACTGAAATAAATGGCTCACTTTCTGGGTTTTGTTCTAAAATTAAATAAATATTCTTCTTTAAGTGTAACATGAACTACATTATAAATAAAATAAAATACATTGTGGAGTGTAGAGCAAAAGAGTTTTACCTATTCTATGTAATCAATGATTCTAAAAATGTATTATAAATTTTGATTTAAATTATAAAGGGGAGAATAGGCCAGAATAATTATGGATTGAATAGAAGAGGGATATCTGTTCAAGGGAAAAATAATAATTATTTGATATATCACCAAACTACATTAATTCTTCATTCTGGTAAAGCCAATAAAGTATGCTTTATGGAAGAGTTTATAGTAATTGCTTTTAAAGTTATACTACATATAGTATAATTTAGTTCATAATATTCTCAAAATACCAAAATAGTATCATTGTCATGCGGAAATTATCAAAATGATTTGGAATTCATTTCCTAATTTTTGTTTATAGCTCATTATATTTAATTAATTGCATATATATTTATATGACATCTAAAGTTCATTGGGGTGATAGGGGTATAGTATGCTTAACATAGAAAACTTAATTATCAATGAGAGATCAATCTTTATTTTAATCAGCAAGAGTTAGTCATTTTTCTAAAGGAAAGTTTGTGTTCAAATTAAGCACACAGGAATCCTAAGGAGTTAATGTAAACAAAAGAACCAATAGTACAGTCCTGGCAAAGGCAGCAAGCACAAACTTTGTTGAATGCATGTTTATGTCATTTACTTTAATCATCTCTTTTACAAATTTTACTCAATTTCTACTTCAAGAAGACCATGTAAGCATAATATTGTGATGATAAATTATGAAGTTTGAAAATTGCTACAGTTCTAACTCTAGAATAGAAAGGCAGAAATGCATTTAGTGGAAAATTAAACAAAGAAGTTTTTCTTTCAAAACATAGGCAAAATTCAAATGCACAAGTGTTGAGAAACAGTCCTGAGTTATCAAAAATGAGATGAATAGAGAAGAAAACACACTATCAAGCACACTTGGAAGTGATATTCTTTTTTTTTTTTTTTTTTTTTTTGTAGGAAATTCTACACAATTGGCAATTAGCAACTCTTGTTTATTGTACAACTGAAACTCTATTTTAAGCTTGTTTGGAAGAAAGCCCAGAGCTGAAATTGCATAGATAAGAGCTTTAAAAGAAAAGTAAGGTATTTTGATAACCCCTTAAAAGCATGTGTTGTGCTTCAAATGCCTGGGTTAGATGACTTTTTATTTAAACAGCTTATGAAAACAAAAGTAAATGTTCTGAACAGTAACATCCAGAAGGAAGATGACAGGCAATGTCTAAGAGAGAAATGATAGAATCACAGAATGTCTTTATGATGTTTTCAGATTGAAATGGAATATTTTCTGATTCTTTTAGAAGTTAAATTCATCATTTCCAAAGATAGTAATAACACATGCTATAAGTAACATTTTGATTGCAGAAAATTCAGTACATGAAGCATAGAGTTATGTTACATTGTGTTTTCTCAGTCATGGGAAGCCAGATGCCCAGACTCATAGACCTGCAGCCCCAAACCCCTTAGCCAGCCCCTGCTCCTGCTCAGGCCCCCAGAAATGACTCAGACTTATATTAACTTCATGCTGTTTGGCCTATGGCTCAGGCACATTGCTAGCTTGCTCTTACATCTTAAATCAACCCATTTCTATTAGTCTTTCCTGCCACGTGGCCTGTGGCTTACCTGTGTTCCTTACATGTTGCTTCTTTGGGCTTCTGGCTAGGTGTGTCCCTGACTCCACCCTGCTCCTCCTACTTTTTCTATGGTGCCTATCATGGGCCAAAACAGCTCTTTTATTTAAAGATTGCTATTCACAGCATACAGAAAGACATTCCCATATCAGAGTTAGGTCACATAATGTCTGTGTCTGTTTAGTTCTGGGATTTTTCTACTCTAACCCTTAGAATCAAATAATAAGTTCATATCAAATGTAACATTTTGATTCAGAACTTAAAACATACCATGTTATTTTGTATTTTAGTAGTCATCAACAATTCCTAATTTATGTCCTTCATGTTTCTTATTTTTAAAAGTTTATCTTAAATTTTATTTATTTTAAAAATATTTTTAATTAAAATACAATTACTTCAAGGTATATGATAGAGTCATAGTAATAAAAGCATATAGTACTGGGAAAAAAGACATGTATAAAATGGGATAAAATAGAAAACTCAAACATGAGTACACATAACTATATCTGATATTTTATAGATAAAATATACATTGTACATAAGTATAACTATATTTTTAAATATATACGTACAAACTGTACAATCTATATAACACTACTTGTATGCATATGTTAGAGGTGAATATTTGCCATTGGATATTGAAATAGTGTGCTCTTCCCTCTGAAATACTCTGTTTCTTCTGATGTCAACACTTCATTAGTTACCAGTAATTATTTGTTCAGTCTTTCTGGCTTCTACCACCTCTATAAATAATTATAACTATTGTCTATCATTTTTGTTGTTGTTCAAAGTGTGTGTGTCTATATCTGTCTATTTATGTAGCAAAATAAAAAACATAAAGGAGACTATGAATAAGAAACAGGACCAAGAGAGTTATTTGTGAGGATTCCAAGTGGGGGACAAAGAACAGAACTGTTTGAGTATATTATTATTTCACTAAAAAGTAAAGACTTCAACAAAAATACATCGAAGAAATAACAGTATTTTCAACAATTGGTTCCATGAAAACTGTATGCACTCATTCATAAGAATAAAATTATATTCACATTTACTACTACTTTCTTTAAAATATTTAAAGGAGAGTGTTGGCTTTTTATTTAATGTTTAATATATTTTAGTTTTTTTATTATAATAGGTACATTCATTTAATATACATTATGTCATATATATAGCTCATGGTATACAATATATGCATACATATACTATGTGTAGTATAGTAGTGTGCATCTGTCTGTGTATATGTATGAGTGGATCTGTATATTAATGGAAAGAAGGAGGGGAGAAAAGACAGGAAGAAGGGTGGAAGAAACTATTTCTTCCTTAACATTCTGCATTTAAGATTATTTCCAATTTCTTCTTCATTGCTAAATCCACAAAGTGATTAATTCTTCTGGAAACTCCTCCAAACTCCTAATATAAGCATACACTTCTTTTTGTTTGTTTGGTTTTTGCTTTTTGGTTTTGGTTTTTGGAGTTTTGTAGGGTTTTTGTTCATTAAAAATGTCATCTCCATCAATGTATCTCCCTCCTCTCCCTCCCCTCTCCCTGCCAATCAGCAACAGGTTTATTTTTCCATCTTTTGCACAAATCCATTTACTCTTCCAAATACTACTTAAAAGTAAGCTGTTACTTCTTTTATTTACTGGTGGGGTATCTATTTCAGATTCAGTTGTTAGAAGTTGAACATGTTTATGTGATCACAATTCTTTTCTTTACTCTGACTTTATTCCTCACTCATTTTGCAATGTCTACTATACATGACTTAATGCATTATGATTCTTAAAGATGGTATTTTGCTAAATATTTAGATTATAAAAATATAGATTATTCTTTTTTTTATTATGGTAGGGATGATGACACTTGTTTTTTGGCCTATGACATGATTTTACATTATGGTTGTCTTTAGGAAGGAGGCTGAGTAGATAAATGATGAATACTATTGTCAACTTAATACAGTCTAAAATATTATAGAAGACAAAACTCTGTGCATGAATAGGAGAGAGTTTCTGATTTCATGGAGTTGGAAAACACACAATAACTGTAGTTGGCATCAGTCCCTTCCTTGACTAAATAAAAAGAAGAAAGCTCAGCATCAACATCCATTTGTTTCATTCTGATTGCAGAAGTAATTTGATCAGGTTGCTCAAACTCCACTATCATGACTTTCTTTGCCCAAATGGATGATAACCTCCATTTATGAGGCAAACAAAACCTTTTTTGTTTGTTTTCTTGGATACTTTGTCATAACAAAGCACTCATCAAATAGATAAAGACTAGTATAGACACTGGTATCATAAACATAACCTTGTAAGTCATAAGAATTTTCATTATTTTTGTGGGATAAATGTAAAACAGTTTGAAATTTTAGGATTGAATACACTTCTCATTTTAGAAACAGAAGTCAATGGTTTCTTTTGTGGAAATTTAAAGTACAATAATAGGAAAACACACAATGATAATCTGGTTTGTATTGTTTTAGTGTACAAAAAAGATTGTATCAAGAACTGGGTAAAATTCATTCTTACTATATTCTGGCAAATAATCAAGTAGAATTACCCTCCTGCCCTACAAACAGTAATTTTGATGAATGTAACTATAATTAATTAATTTTCTGGTAGAAAATTATTTTATTTTATTCTGTCCTTTTCTTACTGATTATGGTTTTATTATTCTTCCAAAATGAGGGAAAAAGAGAATGTAGCAAAACCTTTATATATGTGTGTGTATATATATATACAAACCTAGAGAGAGGTTATGTGTGATTTATAGTGGAGTGTTTGAGTGTGCCTATGCAAGGCTATTAATAAATCTACATCTGCAAAACACATGTCAGACATGGAACTTAAGGAACTGGTATTTGCCATGATAGTTATGAGTTTACAGATAAAGGGTATACAAAGTTATGACTAAAACTGATAGATTTGGCTGTCAAATTGACAGAGGGTAAAGTTGTGATAGTTAATACTGATTACTGCTTTGACAGCCTGTAGAATCATGATGATTTTAAACTTCTAGTTATGACTGTAAGCAAGGATTTAGATTAGATTAACTGAGATGAGTAGATCCAATTTATATATGGAGATGAACATTCCCTGGATTGGTTTCTTGACTTGAAATAAAAGGCAAAGAATTAAGCAGTAGCACTAATCAATCTCTGTTGACTGACTATTGATGTCATGTAGCAAAACTTGGAACCATGACTTGACTATGATAGTAGACTATACCTTTTGACTGAGAAAGATAAAACCAGTCTTTTTATAACTTGCTGTTCTCAGATGGCTGTTATGTTAGTGAAGGTACTGACTGTAAACGTCATTGCAGAGACAAGTGCTAGTCATACCCATGAGTTTTTGAAAGACTAAAGTTAACTCTTAAAATGTCTCTGAGGGATTGTCTCTTTATTGGAACACCCATATTCTATGTGGGCAATACCTTTCTCTGGATGAGGCATCCTGGACTGCACAGAACAGAGGAAAAAGCAAGTGGCTGCCCACATGAACTCCTGCTTGGCTTTACGCTCTTGACCTGTGCCATGAGGAGTTGTCTACAACTCCTATGATAATGATGCACTATAAGGAAATGCTGTGAATCAAGTACATTCTTTCTCCCTTTAGTTGTTTTTTTTGGGGGGGTATTTTATCACAAAAACAGAAAAAGAACTAAGATATACAAAAAAAAGCATGTGCATGCTTAAATGAAAATCAGCAGGAAGGAGAAAATGAATGAGAAATGAAAAGATTAAGGGGCTGGAATGAACTTGTAACAGTCAGATATGAGCATTTCTCCAGCGTCCACTCTTCATCATGCTATATTACTGAGCCATGGGCCTGCAAAAACTAAATTCTAACAAACAAATGTGTTCTGAAACCAGGGGAACAATAGAATAAAATGCTCTTTTGTTTTTATAAAAGTTATATATTTGTCTCAATCAAATATTTTGATCAAGTGACAATATCATCATAATATAATATTATGAATATTAAAAATATTAACACTAAATAATATCATGTAAGGTCCTGTCACTTTTGTGACTTCTATATTTGACCAAAATTCTACAATTTTCACTGCATAAAATTTTCACTTAAGTAAATTCATTACTGTTCATATAGCCTTTAAAAATGAATTTATGTATATTTTATAAATAAAATAAAATTTTGTGCTCTACAGCAAAGAGTGAATTTATAATGAAAATGTGAAGTAACAGTAACTAGTTCATAATCAACAATTGTAGAAGAAAAGTGAGAAATCTATGAAAAATATCCCTCAATTAACTTTACCTATATTTACCTCATTTAAAGTATCATTGTTGGCCTGATTAGCTTCAGCCCTTGGGAGAGATGGCACTCTTCCTCACCTAGGCATCTCTATAGACAGGACCCTGTTGGTAGGGGCATGGCTGAGCTGCCCCTAAGTCATGAGCATCAGAAACCTGGTCTCATTATTCACCTACCATGAGACAGAGTAGGTAGAGGAGGGGTACCTCACTAGTTCTTCACCTTCCTCCTTCCTGCCTGGGCAGGTGGAAGATCTTGGCCATGAGAGTTAGAGAGCTTTGCCCTGTACTCCTGCTATGTGGTAGCAAGGGCAATTGAAAGATGCCCTCTTTCCCATGACCCTTGATACCTGTGGAAGACAAGAAAACTTACACTGCCTCACAAGCAGCAGCAGCACAGCACTATGAAGGATGGCCACTGTACCTTGCCTGGATAGCACAGGACAGCAGACCCTGCTAGCGCAGAGAGCATGGGCAAACCAGCTCAGAAGGGATGAGACTAGGAGAGTGCCTTCCATCTCCCACCTCCCATGTATTGGTGTGGGGAAGGGAGAGAAGCCCCCAGTTCTATCATGTATAAACTGGGGTAGATGGCCCCTGCATCTCTTTTGGGCAACATATTACAAATGATCTGGTGCTTCAGGTGTCCCTATTCCACCAGAGGGCATAACAACAAGAGACTGTCCAGCCCCTTGCTGCTTACTGAATAGGGTAAACTAACCTTGGCTGTGCTAGAGATCTCACTCTAGTGGTGAGGAAGAGGGAGACATTATCAACCCAACAACCAACCATCCAGGCCCAGAACCAGTGCTATGTGTTGGCCCATCCCAGCATTCACCCTATCTATAATCGGCTGCAGGATCTCTATGACAGAGCAACAATAGAATATTCAAGAGTCCCAGTGCCAGCCCAATATCAATAATGTGCCAAAAACAAGAGATCTTGAGCTTGACCAATGACCTATTGCAATGAACATTTG
Source organism: Phyllotis vaccarum (assembly GCA_033318265.1). Taxonomy (NCBI): domain Eukaryota; kingdom Metazoa; phylum Chordata; class Mammalia; order Rodentia; family Cricetidae; genus Phyllotis; species Phyllotis vaccarum. Next base: position 2,656,565 of record JARWLC010000028.1, read on the forward strand.
CTATTAAAAATGTATGGACTAAAAGGTATACTGTATAGCTCATTATATTACTCTATAGCTTTCACAATGAGATTTTTTCTTTCTTATTTTTACTTTGTCTCCTTTAAATTTTATTTTGTTTTAATTTGGTGGGAGCTTAGAACAGTCAATGGTAGATGTACAGAGACAGAGAGATGAATGGTATCAAGGTGCATGATATGAAATCCACAAATAAACAATAAAAAGTGAAATTAGGGAAAAATCATTGTATAAAATGTTAGTGTAAACAATCTATTGTCATACTACTTAGAGATTTTCATAAAAATTTGATATTAAATGTATCTTCCCCGAGTAGAATTTAATATGTATTTTAATTATCTTTCAAATAATAGTACACAGGATTATTTACCTTCACATTGCATAGTTGTGTGGAAACACATTTTATTCTGTAGTGAAATGTCATATTAGAAGTTTTGTGAATTAAGTATGTTTAACTGAATAAGTCAGAAAATCTATAAGAAAAATATAGAAGTAATAATCACAAACTTTTTTGATGATGAGGCTAAATATACCAGCTCTTAACTTCTACTAACAGAGAAAGACAAAGTTAAGTAGAGTATAAACAAGATCTAAATATTTAATTTAATCTGTAAGCATCATTAAGCTAACAATGGCTCTTGATATGAATGAAAAACAATTATTAATTGAATTATAATAATACTTAAATTATTTTATATAGAGAGATAGATACATATATAGATGTATACATATTATAATAAATCTATGTATGTATAGATATTATAATAAAATATATATTTATATATTAATTGAATTTCCCATAATTTTTACCTGTCAATAAGGTCCATTTTATGTTTAAAATTAAACAGAATACCTTAGCAATTTTTATTATAAACTTACATTTATGTATTTAATGTTGTAAAGGTCAATATTTATAACTTTTCTTTGTAATATTGATAGAGGTTAGATGGGAATGTTTCCTGAGTGGCCAAAATGCAAGAAAGAGTATTACTGGAGAAGATAAACATAACATACTAAAGAAGGATAAAAGGAATATTAGAATATGAGGATTAAATGGGAGGAGGAGTAGAGGACTTCTAAAGATAGAGATGTGGTGATAAACAATAAAAGCGATTTTAAAAATGTGGAAACCTACTACTCTAGTAGCTTTCAAAATATTTTTTAAAAGGAATTAAAATTGAGTTATCAAGTAGTGAGTAAGACAATGATTCATCTTGATATTATAATATAATTATATATAATATAGTATTATAATAATATATTATAAATATAATATCAAGTAATGTTCCTGGAGCTAGGAATAATTATATCTTGTTGAGTTGTTGATCAAAGCATTCCTAAACACAAACATGACAAGCCATACCCAATGCTATAGAATACCATTACAACCTCATAATAAGGACCTATTGATTAAAAAAGCAACTTTATATAATTGAACATGGAAAAAAATCAAACTGGCATCTAACTAGATGCTACAGTCTTACTTCTTAGCATTCAGTACTACTTGAAGTTTCTAGACACACTACCAGGGAGAAAAGTAATAATAAGTCTCACCCATCTATGAACCTTGCAATCTACAAAAGCAACAGTCCTGTAAGACATACTGGTACAAGTATGACATAAATGTTATAGAAATAGAGAGTCACAATTTCCTTGGGTTTAAGGTCTATTCTAGAAGCTAAAACCACTCTAGACAATGTTAATGAGACTAAGAACTTAGATAGGTCATTGGCCCTATGAGAAGCTTTATTGCTAAATAGGTCAAGGATTCTACAAGAGAACCTCACTTATTCTGCTAAGTGAATATTGCAATAAAATGCCTCCTAATATCATAATGCTATCCCTATAAATCCGTACATCACTTATTTCCAATGACGAAGGTTTTTCTTGCAGTCAGTAATTACTTCAGAGATTCTCAATTGACTTCCTTTGAGAAGTAATTTTGTCTGAAATAGGCATAGTATTGATCAGTTAGATATTGCCTATATGGATTTATAGATTCTTCCAATTAGCTTATGGATAAAACTAGCATTTATATTTTGAACAAATAACTTTTATAACAAGTAGGTCTTGTTTCATGAATATTTCATACCCCTATGTTTTTATATTTTACATTTTTATTTATTAAAGTGGTGAATTGAGTATATACATTTTAGAGAATTTAATTGTCTGTGTTAGGGAGGTTGACTCTATTTGATTATGCTGTATTATCATTTTGTATATTTATCAATATATACTTCTATAAATTCTGATTTTACATATTGTATATATAATTTAATCTTTTCCTTGCATTTTTTATTTTTTAAATTTTTATAAATGTGTGTATATGTAGGGGAATGTATTGGTTCATGGTAAATAGTTGTCCCACCCACTGGTTTAATAAAAAGCGCTGATGGTCAAAGGCAGGCAGGAAGTGTGGGCGGGGCTACCAGACTAAGAAAAACTCTGAGAACAGGAAGCACAGAGGAGAACACCAGAGAGAAGCCGGAATAAGCAAAGGACAACTATGCTGCTCTAAGAAAAGGTACTGAGCTACAACATGGCTGAACAGGACAGAAGTCATGCGTTAGATTAAGAGTAAAGAGTTAGCAAATTACATGCCTGGACGTTAGGTCGATCAGCCTGAAACTATTGTAAGCATCTGTGTGTCTCTGTGGGACTGGGGGTCTGCAAGTGTGTGGGTCAGTGGGCCTAGACCTTAAGGTTAGGTCCGAAAGTCTGGGCCAGAAACATTGTACTACATGTATATGTATATATTTGTTTATATGTGTATGTGCAAGTCCCCCATTGTACTCTTGGGGATCTGAAAAAAACTTTGTGGTGGATTCTTTTCTTGCTCTACAAGATCCAGGAGTTAAACTCAGATGAGCCTAGAAAAGACGACATCCTTGTAGCCAGGCCTTATTGAAGGCCTTCCCCAAATATTTAACCTCAATTAGATGTGAGGTGCTCATTTTTTCAGGCAGATCATACTGATTCCAATATATTTATATTAATTTATTAGTCATCATGCATATTAATATGTAATAGCACCATTTTGCTGTCAACAAATAACAGAGAAACATTGATGAGTTCTATATTATTAGTAAACAAAGTGTTATATGTACATAATACTAATATAATATTTATTGTGGGATCAGATAAAACAAAATATCATGCTTTGGAGTTTAATTTGGAAAGGAACTGAAATCAGCCTCTGGCAATACTTATAAAATATGCATTACATATGAGCTAACAATACTATATGATACGATGATAAGAAAAAATAGTTAATAAAACTCTTTGGAAAACAAAATAAAAATAATTATGATAAAATGTCAAAACTTATTTTCTACCATTTTTGAAACATTAAATTTAATAGGTTGCAATGTTAACTTTTGATTCATTAGTAAAAATGTTGTAAGGTATCATGCTTTTTGTTAATGGGTTTTCTGAACATTTTAAACAAATACAATTAATTTTTATCTTTATAATAAACCTAAATAGTGAAATATAGTCAGAAATGGTGTAAAACAAATTCATAATTACCAGCCAACAGAAAACAAAACAAAGCAAAACACCAGAAGTTAATGGTTAAAATAAATACATTATAGCCAGGCAAGATTCATTAGCAGTTAAAAGTGCTGAATTTCAATAATATAATTTGAGTGCAATCCTTGGAATACAAGATTGAACATAAGAATTGATTGAATTCAGTAATTTACATTTACTTTTCCATTAGTGTTATTGACATGTAGTGCACTCACAAACCACATATACCATAAGCACATAACAGCAATAATAATGGAAATAGATGAACTCTAAGACAAATTAGCAATAATATGTTGTAGTAATGCATATTTAAAATAAAATTTAAAATCCATATAAATATGACCATTACATTATGTGTGTGTGGGTGTCTGTATAGTATATGCAACTATGTAAGCATAGAGACAAAGTTCCTTTACCTTGTAGCTCATCTTTAATAAAAGATCTCCTACTAAATGTGAAATTAAATTCAAAAGTCATTAAAGCCAAGGTATCCATTATAAAGGAATGCCAATTTTTGAAAAGCATAATTTATTCTATTTCATGTATATAAAAAACGCATCTTTTTTCTCTTTTTATTCCACTGTTTTTTTTTTACTTCCAGAAATTCTTATACCAAAGTAATCTTCACCAACTATCACATATTTTATATAACATAATTATGCATTCTCTGAGGTATCATTTCTCAGCGAGCATCATATGTGAGTTTGAGGGCCAGTTTGAATTAATGATTTCTAAATAATATCTGCTTCTAAGTAATTATAATTTTTAGTAATTTAACTATTTTTTAATATAACAGTATATTGACGACTACATAATGATTAGTTATGACTAGAATAAAACAGTATAAAAGATTGTTCTTGAAAATAGTTTATCACATTTATGGCTAGGTATTTATGAAAACAATATACATTTCACAAATCATTTATTAATCATAAAGTAGAAAAATATGTGATGACAGAAACAAGAAAAAATACACATGAAATGATAATTGAAATTTTAGTTTAAAGAAAATGACAATAAATCTGCTTATTAATTTGTTTTCATAATTACACTGTAAAATATTTTTTCCATTCTACTCATCAGTTAGAACAAGTAGATATTCTTTAACAAGATCTGATTAATGGCTGAAGCATTAGTGTTTGTTTAATTTAGCTATTTCAAATTTTTATAGAATGTCTTTTTCTTTCTTCTTTTAGGAATGCATAAATCCCCCAAATCCTCTCACAGACTTATAAACGAAAGCATGAGAGAATCAAGAGGTATGTGCCTTTATTTTGATAATGGATTCTAATGTACTCCATGGACTAAATAAAAGTTCAGACATGAATAGCTATGAATTTATAAATCTATGGGAACAAAAGAAATAACTGTCTCTTTTCATTAATAAGGCAGTTACTAGAGTAGTAGAAAGTAAATATTTACATGATAAATGAGAATATCTAGAATTTTCATATTAATAACTAAATAAAAATTTGGGAACATATACATATGTATAATATATATTATTTGTTATTATACATAAATTATTTGTGTGTATATGTATATGCATATAATACTTTCCATATGCAGAAAAAATTGAAGCATTCTTAGTTGAATGTATCATGATCAATACTTTTAGAAAATTCACCCTTTAATTTTTAATTATTTTTTATTTTTTGAAATTAGTCTGATTCACACCATATTCCTGCCTTCTCCTTCCCCCACTCCTATACATATTCCTCGCATCCATATACCTATTTTTGTTCTTTTGAAAATTCATGTTGTCTTTTTTTATTATGTGTGTGTGTGTGTGTGTGTGTGTGTGTGTGTAAGTACAGCATGCTTAGCCTGTAAAACTTAAAATGTTAAGTGAATGGATATTTTAAGGGCTTAAAATGTAGTTTAGATAAATACTTAATCTGGACTTCCCTGGGGAAGACTATGTTCATACTCTTAGCATTTCTTAGTTGCCTGTATTTGTGTTTGGTTGATGCTTCATGTGCCTTTTCCATCAGAGTATAAATATGCACACTAATTTTAAATAAAAATTTCCCATCTGGACTTTTAATTCTCCCCCCAATTTCCAATTACTATCTTACAAATACTTCAATCCAAAATATAAGGTTCCCTCTTTTGAGTTGTTAGTCATCATTCTTCCAGAAATTTCCAAAACATTACATGCTCCTTTACGTGAAGTGGAAAGTAAGTATACAGGCAATTATTATTTATTTTTTATGTTCCCTTATATAAAATAAAAGGTATGTACATAATGCTGAAGACACCATTCACTTTACACACTTTACCCAGAAGACCCTGATTTGAAACTGATAGGAAAGCACTCTAAGGACAAGCTTTCATGGCACCAGAAGGAATCATGCAATCTTCCAAGGAGAAAAGCAATCTACAATACTTTGCAGCAATGATGCCTATGAGACACAACAATGATCAGCATCATTTCATAGCCCTTAAGGGTACATTCAGGGTGGGCATATTGGGTAATGACCAATAGCTTTCTAATTAGACTTAAGACCTGCTTAACAATAAGAAAATAATACTTGATACAAGACACATAGATATAAATACCCAGTTTAAGTTAATTCATGAATATCGTAAAAGAACTCTTTACAGAACCAATATAATTTCTAACTTTTAAAATTTCAATCAAATTATTTTGATCATATTCATTTTCTTCCCCCCTCCCAATTTTCTATATCTACTCTACTTCCCTTTACAACTCTTAAAAAAATCATTGGGTCTAATTTTTATTGGCCAATAATGCTGAGTCAGGAATTAAATTGAAAAGTGATAAGCTTATTAGGAGTTACATCATTAAATAAAATTAAACCTCCCTCTTTAAGAAGACTTAAAGTAACAATTAATTCTTTTCTGGGGGTAGGAATTTGTCTCACCTTCTCCTGCCATGCTTGGATTTTTTTCTCTCATTCAATGTGAATTGATACACATGTTACAGTAACTGTTGTACACTTTACAATAACTGTGAGTTTGAATTCATAATATAAATTGAGTCTGGAGAACACGATTTTTATCACCTATAACCTCAAGCTATTGATTTTTTTTCACTATATTTTCCTTGATGATCCTTGAGATTTGGGGGTGAATGTGATATAGATGTTTGACATGACTAAGCACTCTGCAGTTTCTTATTCTTTACAAGATGACCAGTTGTGGGTCTCTATATTAACTGACATCCACTATGATAGAAATTTCTTTGTTGAGTGATACACTAATCTATGGAGAACTCTATATTATTTGGAGACTTAAATATTATGGCCATTTAGCAGTAGTAATAGTAGTTCTCTCCTAATTACTATGACCAGACTATCCAATAATTCTTGACAGATTTGGATTTTATCTCAGGTAGCTGACTTACATACAATCAGAAAGTGGTTGTTTATTTCCATAATATTTGTGTCACTATTGCACCAGTAGTTACATACTGATAGGGCAGGCACTGTAGTCTGCATAATCGATAGCTATATGTTATTGATGATCCTGATTGTTATTTCTCTTTTCCCATAGAATACATAGCACCATTCAGTACTATAAAAGCTTTCATAACAGGGTTATTGTTCCTGGTCTGTACAAGCATATTTTTCTTATTTTAATGGATATATCAGCAATATGGTCTTTTCTCATAATTCTAGAGATTAATCAATGAAAAGAAATGATTGAAAGTCTATAGAAAGAAAATGGCAAATAAAAATAAGAAAACCCACTTCTTGTATTGAGGTATTTATTTGCCAGCATGCGGTTTCTAGTTTGATGGAATCATTCATACATTAGTAATTAGCCTCCTAAAAATATATACATGTTTACAAAAACTTGTAGCCTTCTACAAAAGAACATTTGTAATAAACTTTTTAAAATATTTGTGTTGATTATGTCTTTTATATTCTCTATTGTACATGCCTTCCCCTTTCCACCCCATTTCTTTACACTTCATGTTTTATTGTTGTATCATTCTACTTCTTCTCTTTGGGGGAATTTATTAAAATAATTTTCTACAGTCTCTTCTGAGCACCATTTTTCCTCCACTTTCTCATCCCAGGTCATCTTCACTCTCAAACTCATCTATAACTTCATTCTCTTTCTCCCTGATAATGACTGAGCTAGACACTGATACAATATAGTACATCAAAATAAAAAGAAAATCCAATCAGCAGTCATGTTATTACTGTGGTCTTTTATAAGAACAATATTTGGGTTTCTGCCTATGCTCATGCCTATCTAAACTTGGGTTATTAGCCAACATTGTCAACTCACCAGGGATTTCAGCCTTAAAAAGAAAATAGTCAACTGACATTTTCCCAGTAGTTAGCAATTGAGTCCTCTTAGGTTTCCTTTGCACGAGCAGCCCCCTTGACTGCTCTTTCAGATTTCTTTTCACTTGTCTGTTTTTCTAAGTCTCAGACTCATAACAACTACTTGCTTTGTATTTTAAGTTCTGTCAACTTATAGCATAAACTTAATATACAAATTTATCTATAAGTAATGGTGATCTTTGGGAAAATGTTTTGTACGCCTTTGTATATAATATTTATTTTTACAACATTTCCTATTCATAAGTGAGGATAATGTTTTGAAGTTAATTCTCCCCCTTCTCTTTTGTATGAGCACCAGCAGCAGCTTGATAAACACTTGGCAGTATTTATTTGCTGAGCTATCTCAACAAGCACCAGTAGCAATCATTTAGATAATATTATAGTAAATCTTGTGCTTTTAGCCCAATTCGTGTTTTTTTTTCTTCATTTTATTATTTTTATATAAAAAAGTCTTTTTTTATCCATGTATCTCACTGGTCTCCCTCCCTTCCCTCTTGTCAATCCCTCCCAGTCATCCTTCATCCTCCTCCCCATCCTCCAAACCCCTCCCCCCAAAAGGGCAAGAAGTTCCAAGGTGGGTCAGCTGAGCATGGCACATCCACTCCAGGCAAGTCCGATTTCCTTATCCCAAAGTCAAAACTGGGTTAGTTGTTCCTCTGCAGGGAATGGCTCCAAGGTGCCAGCCCATACACACTGAAATAAAAGTAACTGTATGAAGACTAGCCAATAACATTAAAAAATGTACATTATATTCATCACCATTGCTTTATTTTATGCTTAATAAATTATTAATATTTTCTTTTAAAAGTATTTTAAAAGAATTATATTAGTAAGGTTCACCACTAGCAGGTATGGTTCTAGGAGTCATTACACTATTATCTATTATCCTAAAAGTCAATTGCATAACCATGCATCTAAGGAGAAAGTACTGTTGTAAATTTTATAAAAGATATAAAACAAAGGGCAAAACTTTTTCAGGATATTTAAAATTGCAGAAAGAAAGTGATATACCTATCTAGTAAACACAGTTATGCTCTGTCTTAGCATTTTCAAACTACTTCCAAGTTTACAGCTTGCACCTGTATGTAAATTATACAGTTATTCACCTGAGCAGCTTCTTTTGGATGGCTTCCCAGATTGGACCCACTTATACATGAAATTACATTTTTGACTGCAGAAATTCTAAATGAAACAAATCATTTTGATTGGTTGGTACATAACACCCACAAATGTACAGTTAGGAAAGGAAGAGTAGATGGTGTAATTGTCCAAAATGCTTCACAGTTGTATAAAGAAATATTTTTATTGAATCTCACCATGCCAAAGGGTAAGATTGCAGTTTTTCTTTAGTAAATGCAACAAATCCTGTCCTTATTACTTACAATTATCTTGAAATTCTGTGTTGTCAGAAAGTCACGAGAGAGGTTCCCAAAGTGACTTAGGTCATAGCAACCGGACTCCAGAGTCATCCAGAGGTGTACACTAACTAGTGATTTTGCTTTATATATATGTGTATAAACATATATATATTCAATATAAGGATATAAATGTTAATTTACCACTTTTTAAAAGATAATGCATTTAAATAATTAACAGGAGATCAAAAGAGTTGATCTTATTTATATCAAGAGACAAAGGAAAATGATAACAGTATTTTTTGCATATTTATATAATATTGTAAAGCCTAACTTATAAATTTTGATTACATTTATTTTAACATTTATGAGCCATCTTTTGGAAATTTAGTACAATTTCATTTATAAAGCAGTCATATCACCAAAAGAACAAGATTCGTTTCATATCATATAATGAAATAAAATGAAAAATACTAACATTTATTCAATGCTTTTCTAATACAAATAAAACCGTTATAATAATAAAAATTACTCTTTTATTTTTTAATTTAAAAAAATCCTATGTACACCACTGCTCCTTCTCCCCTTTTCTCATCCTCTCCTCATCCCATCCCCCTTTATTCCCCAAACAAGGACAGGAAATCCCAAGTTGAGTCCATTCAGTACTGCGTATCCACTTGTAGGACCAAGTCCCTCCCCCAGTATCATGGCTGAGAAAGGGGTTTTCATGAAGAATATGGGCTCCCAGAAGCCAGTGTTTGCACTAGGAATAATCTCTGATCTGACTGCAAGAGGCTCCACAAACTGCCCACATTGTTTGACTGTCATCTACATTCTGAAGGTTTAATTTATGCCATGAACTTTCCTCTGCTGTCATTTCAGAGTGTGTGAGCTCCCAATAGCATGGGCAGCCTACTCTGTGGTTCTCTTTATCATTATCCTGATCCCTTTGCTCTCTCCTCCCTCTCTTCATGTGGACCATTAGCTAGATCCAATGCTTAGCTATGGATCTCTGCATCTCCCTCCATCAGTTTCTAGATGAAGATTCTGTAATGGCAATTAGAGTAGTCATTCATTTGATTATACATGAAGGCCAGTTTAGCATCCCTCATCACTATTGCTTGGAGTTCTAGATAGGCTCATCTTGGCAAAATACACCAAGCTGACAGCCAACATCAAACTAAATGGAGAGAAACTGAAAGCAATCCCGCTAAAATCAGGAACAAGGCAAGGCTGTCCTCTCTCCACTAATTACTCTCTCTCTCTTAATTAGTCTTATTAACAACTGCATGGTAGTTTAACCTGTTCTCTAGATCTTTACTTTCACTTATGTGATCCTCTCTAATTGACAACAAATGTATTACACATTTTGCTATGTTATTTGTAGTTTAAATTATACAAGACTCATATGCTATTATGTATGTGCGCATATATTATATAACATAATGATGTATAAGATAAATACATATATGATATATATATATTTCTTAATCACAAGGTTAAATAAATCTTTATTTCATAAAACAGTGACCAAGAATGTCTTCTGCAATGATTTGAATGTAATGTTTAATAGAAATTGATACTGAATAAATTTCAGCTTGTCTAACTATAAAAATCCATTGATTTAAAGTAATGTTACAATCACTATTCTTACTCTTCTGTGATATTCATTAACCAAAACAAAGTCAGCATGACAAAGTGCAAACATGGCACACATATCTTGGTGGTAACAGCTGTCTAATTGGGCTTAAGGCCCATTGAGGGGAAAAATTGTAAAAATCTATAAAATTTAATAAAATTTTTAAAAGGAAATATGCATTGAGATGTTTCTGCACTAGTACTGATGGGGAAGCTACATTGGAGAAACATAAGCAATACTGTTTTGTAAACATTGGTAAAGAACAACCCACTTGCTAACTTAGAAGAGGCAGCTGTCTTAAAGTCTCATCCATAGACAAAGAGATATAGGTGATTCACAAATGCCGAATTAGGAGAATCATTTGTTTCTTTGGGTGAGCATCCTAATTAGTCACCCTATCCCAAATGTTCGCCCCTGAATACATAAACATACAAGCAGCACTAAACACTCTCTTAAAGTTTCATTGTATGCTTGTTTGTGAATACATGTGTATCTATGTTTGAATGAGTGTGTAACTATAATAATCTAGTAAAAGAGACCACAGATTTGAGAAGGAACAATGACAGACACTTGGGAAGAAGCAAAGAAAGTAGATTAAGCAGAGACATGATGCGGCTATATTTTAATTTTAAAAACTGCAAATGAAAAAATTTGAAAGCATTCTTAATTGGATAAGGTAATTTTACCAACATGATATCAACATTACATTTTAACATAAAGTAAATGATTTCAAAACTATTTTTGTACAAATGTAATAATTAAGAATATTTGATAACTTGTGTCAAAATGTACAAATAAATCTACATAGAATGATTATTGAAATGATTACTTAAAATGAAGGCAGATCTGGGGAAAAGATAATGGGGATAAGAACTGCCATTCTTGTGTAAGTTTATATTTACCATTTTGGAGATTATTCTTACTGATATCTGGAATTGGTAAACTTTAGCAAATAATTCCATCAGAACAATAAAAACAAAGATATTTACACTGATTACATTATTAGTGTAATAATATACACTAAGCTAATAATCTTTCCATTATTGTAATTAACAAAGAAAATCACAATGAGGAGGAAAGATTTATTTTGACTCATAGGTTTAGAAATGAATGACTTTACTGCTGTGGCCCTATAGCAAGTCACAACATCGTGGATATGGGAATGTTCAATAGAAAAGGTTGTTTACTCAGTGAACTAGGAAGCAAAAAATCAAGACTCTAATAATATTGATATTGATATTGATATTGATGGATATTACATATTTTCTACACCAAATAATACCTATGTTTATATAATCTGTTTTGTTTTGTTTCACACTTGGAACCCGTGGAATCACTGTTGGTACAATTAAGTTTCTGGCCCAGACTTTCTGACCTACTCTTGAGGTTCGGACCAGCAGTCCCACAGAGACACACAGATACTTACATTAATTTTAAGCTGATCAGCCTAAGGCTCAGGCATATAACTTGCTAACTCTTCACCCTTAAATTCACCCATGATTCTTATCCTGCTCAGGTTTGCAACTCAGTACCTTTTCTTAGAGCAACATACTTGTCCTCTACATCTGCTGGCTTCCTTGTTGTCTCTTAGTCGTCTCTTTTTGTTCCCAGAGTTTTCTTAGTCTGGTATCCCCACCCAAACTTCCTGTCTGCCTTTAGCCAGTTAGTGTTTTTATTAAACCAGTAGGCAGGACAATTGTTTACAATGAAACAAGATAATCCTACTATACATGTTTAAATCTACCCATCCTAAGCAAGTTTGGAAAGGACACTGAATTTAATGTTATATGCTCAATGAAGAAAGTACAGATTCTTTGAAATACCAGACTAAAGATTTACTATTACACGTGAATAAAACTGTTTTTGACTTCCTAAGTTAGAAACACTATACCCATGTGCTAATTATGCCATAAGTGACTCATTAGAAAATGAGATCAGCAGACAGAATATGTACATCCATTTAGTATGAGCTCCATTCGGAGTTAATTATGAAATTGAAGTTTCTTAAAGTCATTACATAATGTGATTGAGCAGGAAAAAAATGCAGTTATGTTAGTGAGATATGACGGGAACATAATCAGTATATGGCTGACCAAATAATTTAGGAATATACTTTTAAACAAGCAAATGTTTCTGTTTATCAAAAAAAGTACTAATTTTTTTGAATTTGGGAATACATTTCTGTTCCTTATAGTTATTTCAAATTTGAATAGACCAAGATTTTTTTTCTGTTTATTTTTCTCAATATTTATTTTTTCTAGTAAAAGTCTTCAACCAGAAAGATAACATTTGTATATCTAATCTTTATTTTTATTCTCGCAAGTATGCATAGCTCTCACCCTTAATACTTTCTGATACTGACAGGCTATTATAGAAAGTCACAAAAGGATGGAGTGCAGAGAAGAATAAGGTTGATTCTCCACATGTTTTTTCATAAACTTTGTAAGTTACATTGAAGACAGGGTCACATGCACACTCAAAAGTTTCATGCCACCAAAGCTATAAACATTTGATTTTTGAAGTTTAAAATGCATAGCAAATATTTATTTAATTAGCAAAAATCTTGCTAATTAAATAAATATTTGCTATGCATTTTAAACTTCAAAAATCTAATGTTTATAGCTTTGGTGGCATGAAACTTTTGAGGTTGCATGTGACCCTGTCTTCAATGTAACGGTAGAATTAGTTCTATTGATATTTCATAACTATAATTATGCTATGGTAATAAATGGTAATGTAAATATGTGATGTGCACGATATGTAATAGAGACCCTTCTGAAAAGGACTGTTGACCCCAAAGGGGGTCGAGAGTCACCAGTAGAGAACAACTGCTCTAAGACCGTGTTAAATAGGATTTAAAATACATAATTATCACTCCATCACTCAATGGACAGTTACTCTGGTATTGTTTAGGCCAAATTGTTTTGTTAAGGATTTAAGAGGTCTGTAGATTAACAAAAGAGATAATTTGTATTGAATTAATTTAGTTTTATATATTGTGCCAAAGGTTTAATTTTTAAACTATATCTTCTATTAAACAAAGATAGATAATACCTCCATGCCCTCAAAAAATAGCAATTAAAGGTCTTTTCATCCTCACCTAGTCTCTTGTGTGGTATAAGGGGGAAGCACTTCTACATTTCATGGAATGCTTAAAGAAAATTTTACAAAGAAAAACCGTGAATTCTGTCACTTGGATTTCATTATGCTTTTTAATAGCTTTGGCTTCTTCAGAATACAAAGCCTCTATGCTGCATCAGCTTTAGAAAAATGTTTGTATTAGTCATTATGAAGCCTAAAAATTTACACGACACTATGAATTCATTAATGTTTCATCCAGCTCTAATCCTTGGCCTCATCTCCTTTATCAAGCTAGTCAATCCAAAAATGGGAAGATGCTTGTCTACTTGCAATATAGAAAGTTATATTATAAAAATGACATTTTTAAATATAAATATATTTAATAAAATATAACAAAAGAGAAAGTTATATTAACCATGAGTAACATAAAATGTAGATAAATATAAAAAGAGGCCAGTTATTGAAATAAACCAAATGCACACAAATGAAAAATCTATGGCTCAGGTGGGACTAAAATATTAAAAATACATCTTTAATTTAATTTAATTCTTTAAGTTCTATATGTGTGCATGCATGTAAACAAAAAGTCAACCTAAATCCAAACTACTAATTTATATAGCAAAAGTTTCAGGAAAATTACAGTACTTCTTAATGGTTTTGAAGTGGTTAATAATATAGTACAAACTCTACAAATTATATATGATATGTAGTTTTATTTCTACTCAATTTGCTTATACCATATAGGTTTGCTACTGGTACACACATTTAAAATACCATTTATCTTATGACATAATTTACCTGAGGAAAAAATTATGAAAATCGTTTATATGAAATTTAACATTTATTTAATACATCTCAATCTTTGATCCAGGAATGTTTATTCCTACCAAATGTGAAGTTTTGTGATATATAATATATTAGCACCTGGAAATTTACCTCTATTCAAAAATTGCTTTTTAAGACTTTAAAATTAGATTCTAAAAAGTTAATATCAAAAGTTTATATGGGGGTAGAGAATATGTGTGTGGAGTGTGAGTGTATGGGTGTGTGGGTGGGTATGGTGTGATCATGCATGTGTATCTATTTGTAAGTATTTTATATTTGCCTAATAATTTAGATAAGCATTTCTACAGTCTTTAAGAATCTTGTAAAATAGTTAAAGGTATGTTCAACCATGTTCATATCATGTTTCATTTTTGATACGTGTAAATGCATAAATCATAAAATATGAATTCTCTATTGGTTTTACTTATATTTCCCATAATTATCTATTAAAAAATCCTGAGATTTGTTAGTAAGTTCCTTTATCATGCTAATTATAATCTGTTTACATCATTCTTTTTCATTTTTGTCTATAAGGTACTGCTGTTGATGCCTAAATGTTGGTGTAGCTCAGAGACTGTCTGTTCTGAAGCCCCGGGTCATATTTATAGCTGACTGTAAAACAAAGAAATTCATTGTTGTACTTAGTTTATTTTTCATTTCGCCTTGTGATTATTGCAATCTTTAAAAACAAGGAATGATAAAATGTAAAATCTTTTCTAAGAAATCCATTTATGTTAGCTGATCTAGGAAAGAAACACAAAGAAAGATTGGATTAAGATGCATTCAGGCACTCAAGATTTAGGACATGTGGTAAGTGACATGTATTTGAAACAATAGCAAAATTCAAAGGAGTCACTTTAACTGAATAGCTAGTACTCAAATTCAGAACCAGCACACACAGAAAGGGGTATACTAAAGAAAAATAACTTGAAATAGTATTTAGATTAAAAGCAAATCAAATAAAATAATTTCTTATTCTTACTTACTTTAAGCTATGCTACATTAAAACTATTTCCTCAATATATCACATTTCAAACTGAAATGATATGCTGTGTGATTCTTTGTATAAGAACTCTTTATTACAATTTGCAAAAATAAGATTTAGAGACCAAACCAAACAAATTTTCAAATAATAAATGTCTATCTTGCAAACACAATGAAATATTTGTTATAATAATATACAATTTCTTATCAATATCTCTATGAACAGAGTTAACAAGGAAACCATAGTATATCCACATTTTTAAATGTGCATGTATTGAATATGACCACATGCTCAAATATATGTATCAATATACATGAAATTAAAAATTTGGTTAGTTTTCTTATTTACTACATAAAATTTTCCTAAGAAATTGTAAAATACATAAAAAGGTAATTTTTTCTTTTATTTTCACAAATTAACATTTTAAAAATGAGATGCTTTCCAAGTGTCTTAAGTAGAGAATATCAAAATAGCTATCTTAAATGTACTAAAACCAAATTTTCATACATCCAAAGGATTAAAAAAAATAGTCTCTTTTTGACAAAGAAAGGAAACACAATATTCAACTTAATATTTTGCTTTGAGAAGTATTGCTAAACCTGAACTTCATGAGGAGAAATGACCAAGTCAACGACTCGCCAATAAAAATATTTATTCTTCTCAAGTCCATCAAATGGATGTATCAGAAAATAGTATATGAAATTTTTGTTTCAATAATATTTAATAATAAAAAATGTGAAAATGTTAAATTGTTAATTTATTTATAAAGCATATAAATAATTTGGAAAGATTATTCTTGAAATGTATACATAGTGATTTTTAAAAAGAAAATATGGTATTTTTTTGACTTTTGAATATTATAAAATAAAAATTATTTAAGAAATAATTGTGATCATTACAAAATTAATAAATTCAAAATTATATGGATTGTGAAAATCAGTGAATACATATAAATGTGTTTAATAAAGTAATCAAATGGATTAATATCTAAAAAGTGAATATAAATGACTAAAGACAAAAATTACTAAGAACTGAATAAGATCTTAGAAAACATTTTACCCTCCATGTCTTTGGTATTTTTATTCTGAATATGTACATACTGCTTTTGAAGTTTGTTTAAGATTAAATCCATTAGAGAAAGTACCTCTGAATTTGAGAATACATCTTAAGTTTAGTGACTTATATAATTAAGGAGGGGAGATTTGACAGGCAGGAAAAAACAAGAGAAAATACCCTACACACTTTTGTTGAGATGTTAAAGGATATTGAGTTCAAAGTTTTCAATGTGGTGATAAATTGTGTGTCTAATAAAATTTGCATGAAAATCGGAGGATAGAGCCATGCACATTAGCCTTTTAGGTCAGGGAGTGGTGGCACATGCCTTAAATCCCAGCACTAGAAAATTTGAAACAGAAAGTGATAAGGTGGGAAGAGACAGGATCTGGACCTTCAAGTTTGGCTGAAGACTCAGTAGCATTGAGTCTGACGATTCCTAAGGAGTGTATAAGTGGGAACTGCCTGCAACTTGATTTTTTTGTCTTTCTAATGTTTCAGCTTTTCCGCAATACCTGAGTCTGTGTTTTTATTATAAGAGCAATTAGAATTTGTGCAATAGTTCAACTTAAGGCTAGTGACTGCATACACTCTTCTGTAGCTACATATGCTGCCCAACAAAAAATCATTTACTATTTTACTCTATTATTTGTAGCCCAGTTTCATTATTCTTCCCATCAACATTGTTGATGAAAATCAATTGTGGGTGGGCATCATCACACTCCAATGGCTAAAGACCATGGAGCCTCCTGGTCCACAGCTGACTAAGAGCCCACTAAGAGCCAATAAAAACTAGACTAAGAATGAGAACTCGAGACAATACAGCTCCTTGGTCTATAGCCAATTAAGAGCCAACTAAGAGAAGCATCATCAATTACTGAAGACTCAGCCACCGTTTTCACAAGTGACTATGAGCCAACCAAGAGATGACTAAAAGTGAACCATGGAAGCAATGGCCAGACACAGTACAAGAATACACAAAACAATATAAAGAACAACAAGACACTATGAGAAAAAGCTGGTGATTGTACCACATCAAAATCTGAGCATGATAATGAACAGGAAACAGAAGGAAACAACCTAAAAACCAACTTCATTAAGATAATAGAAACTTTAAAAGAGTATATAGAAAACCTCCCTTAATTAAATATAAGAAAATACAAAAAAAAAAAAAAAAAATGGAAGACATGATCAAATCCCTGAAAAAAAAAATAAAGAAAACCAAGAAAAAGAAAACAGACAGGTTAAAGAAAAATTCCAGAAATTAAAAAGGGAAATATAAGCAGTAAAGAAGGCAAAAACCAAGGCATGGCTGGAAAAAGAAAACCTGCAGAAATGAACCAGTACTACAGATGCAAGCATAATCAACAGAATGCAAGATATGGAAGAGAGAATCTCTGGAGTGGAAATAGATACATCAGTTAAAGAAAACACTAAAACCCAAAATGTCATAACACAAAATGTCCAGGAAATCTGGGACAACATGAAAAGGCCACACTTGAGAATAATTGGAATCAAAGAAGGAGAAGAATACCAGGTCAAAGGCACAGAAAACATATTAAATAAAATCAGAAAAAACTTTCCCAACTTAAAGAAGGAAATGGCAATAAAGATACAAGATGCTTACAGAACATCAAATAGACTAGACTTCCAAAAAATAAAAACTCAGCTTGCCACATTAATAATCATTCCACAGCACCTAGAGAACATAAACAACAAAAAATAAGAGCTACCGAGGAGAAAGGCCAAATTACCTATAGAGACAGACCCATCAGAGTAATATGTGACTATTGAGTAGAAAGAATGAAATGAAGTCATGAATGAAAGTCATGGTCAGACTTTCACTACAACACTAAAAGAGCATTGCTGCCATCCCAGATTACTATATGCAGCAAAACTGTCAATCACCATAGATGAAGGAAACAAGATATTTCCTGACAGAACCAGATTTAAACAATACCTATCCACAAATCTGGACCTATAGAAAGCACTAGAGGGAAAACTCTAAACTAAGGAAACCAGATACACACATGAAACCACAAACAATTGGTAATCCCACAGAAGAAAAACACAACGATGGGAAATACACACAAGTTACCACTAAAAATAACAGGAAATAACAATCTTTGGTTGTTACAATGTGGTAGTTTCTTGGGTCCCAGGTGGCCAGAAGCCAAGACTTACAGAACTGCAGCCCCAGACCCCTTAGCTGCCCACCACTATTCAGACCCCCAGAAATGACTCAGATGCTTATATTAAATTCATGCTGTTTGGTTTATGGCTCAGACACGTTGCTAGCTAGCTCTTACATCTTAAATCAACCCATTTCTATTAATCTTTCCTGCCACGTGTGTTCCTTACATGTTGCTTCTTTGGGCTTTAGGCCTGGTCTGTCTCTCCTTACATGTTGCTCCTTTGGGCTTCTGGCTCCTTCTGTCTCTCTCTGACTCTGACTCCGCCCTGCTCCTCCTACTTATTCTGATTCCTCCTCCTACTTTTTCTATGGTGCCTGTCATGGGCCAAAACAGCTCCTTTATTTAAAGATTGCTATTCACAGCATACAGAAAGACATTCCCACATCACTTCCCCCTTTCCATCTAATAAAAAAGGAAGGCTTCAATTTCAACAAAGCAAAATTACATATAACAAAACAGCTATCAAGCAAGAATTGTAGTTACAACATATAGTCCATTTGTATTTAGCAAACTTAAAGAAAATACTCTTATCATCTGCCTTATCTTTATGAGTCTAAAGTTTCATATCCAATATACTTTTCAAATGACTAAGAAAAACTGTACCTATAACTATGTAATCTTCAACTACATCAAAGACCACAGAAGGATATATTTACCTAAGTAAACAGGAAGTGCAAGCAACTTCCAAAATCTAGAAATGACAGAGATGACACCTATGTGCCTGGACAGTCACTCAAAGTTGCTTTATAAAGTTAGGGCAGCCATCTTCAGCCTACAGGCTCAGAGTCTCTTTTAATTTCAGTGAAGCAGGAAATCTGCTCTGCCTATTCTGATATAGTTCATCAGTCACTTCTCCTTGAGTCCTGAAGAATGTCTGACAGTTTTCTCTGCAAAGCAGGAACCTGAATGACCATCTCAGCTTGTTCTGCCAAAGTTCAGAGGTCACCTTCCTATGGAACCTGCATGCCCACTTTTAACAGCATATTGTCAAGCAGTCAATATAAGAAGAGGTTCATGTCCAGTGGCTAACTGATTCCACAAAGAAGCTAATCTCCATATGGAGTTTCTTCAATGCCCATTTTTCTCTTGAAGTAAATTGCTGCTACCAGGAGCAGAACTGTGTCACTGTCCAGAAAAGTCTAATTTCTTAAAACATTTAAATGCCACATTCTGTAGGTCTTAGAAGTATTTGAGGATTACCTATGTAATTGAATTATATCTTTGTATACCTAAAAATCTAACTAGCATGCATTTCTTAATTATACATTACAATTTTAAATCAGTTACATAAACATCATATCATAAACAAGAATAAAAAAATACATTCAGCATAACAAAATTGACCTTAAATTTGTATCAGTAAACCAAAGTCCATACCAATGCAAAACATTTTGAGATTAACAGCTGATTTCCTGATCTAAGTAAATTCAATAATCTAAGTTTTTAAAAATTATTCATATAACATATCCCCCTTTTCTTCTTACAAAGAGATTAATTATGACCATTAACCATTTATAATGAAAACAATCATTTAGAAACAATATTTTGGGAATTTGGGCATAGTTTTCCATTACTACTTCCTGCTGATTATGGGGCATTGAAAATCTCACTGGTTCTTGAGACTGGATCATAGTCTGCATCCCTGAATCTGATATGGCCATCTCTTCCTATCAGAGGTTTTTTTCAGGGGGTCTTTGTTGATGAAACCATGTTTGCCTGGAAGCAATCCACAGGTTCTCATCTTCTGTGGAAAAGCAGAACTCTTCCAAAGAAATATATCCTTAAACACAAATTTCAAAATCAAAATACCTTCAAAATATATATTCTTGTTAAACTTAGTAGCCTTTGCATTTGTAATCCATTGTCTTTCTGCAGTTATCTCATTAACTGGTAAAAAAATTAAAAGAAAACACAAAAACAATCAAAATCCAGACTTTGTGTCTATTTTCCATCTTTACATGGCTTATTATATTTTTATTACTCATTTTTCTTTTTAAAGACTTTTCTATCTCTTTCTTTTCTCTCTGAAGCCGATGTACCTTACACACATTGTAACCCGTTTACATTTTTCTTTTCATCTGAATCTGTTGAATCCTTAATCATCTTCTAACCATAAGAGCTTTTAAAAAACACTCTCTGCATAGTTTTTACAGATAAACCTGAATCAGTAAGTTCTCTTAAAGGGACCACGTTTGTGGCCAGCAAACAGAGCAGAGCCAAGAAAATGCTGCTACTAAGTATCTGTCTTTGTTTCTTTTTTGGTCAAAATAAACAGAAAGCTTAAACCAATAACAGGCTACTGAGTCTTCTGTGAGATTTCAGGAACTGACCTGATTGCAGCTTACACTGCCTGCAGCCAGTCTACCTGTGCCATTTTGAATGTGGCCAGGTGCCTGCTTCATATACACAATTTGGAAGCTGCTCTGGCTCAGTTTCTGTGAACTAGAACCCTTTTTAAAACTTTCTCTGGCTTTAAGTGGATATTTTGCCCACCCAGGGATGCCATCTGTTACAATGTTGTAGTTTCTTGGGTCCCGGGCAGCCAGAGGCCCAGACCTACAGAACTGCAGCCCCAGACCCCTTAGCCGCCCACCACTATTCAGAACCCCAGAAATGACTCAGATGCTTATATTAAATTCATGTTGTTTGGTCTATGGCTCAGGCACATTGCTAGCTTGTTCTTACATCTTAAATCAACCCATTTCTATTACTCTTTCCTGTCACGTGTGTTCCTTACATGTTGCTCCTTTGGGCTTCTGGCTCCTTCTGTCTCTCTTTGACTCTGCTGTGCTCCTCCTACTTATTCTGATTCTTCCTCCTACTTTTTACATGGTGCCTGTCATGGGCCAAAACACTTCATTTATTTAAAGATTGCTATTCACAACATACAGAAAGGCATCCCCACGTCATTTGGTAATTAATATCCTTCATATTAACGGACTAAATTCACCTATAAAAATATGCATCCAATGGGGGGAAAAAACAAAAAACAGAAGCCATCCTTCTGCTGCATCCAAGAAACACAGCTCAACTTCTAAGAC
This sequence comes from Phyllotis vaccarum, assembly GCA_033318265.1. Classification (NCBI taxonomy): domain Eukaryota; kingdom Metazoa; phylum Chordata; class Mammalia; order Rodentia; family Cricetidae; genus Phyllotis; species Phyllotis vaccarum. The sequence continues at coordinate 2,678,610 of JARWLC010000028.1, forward strand.
AGACAGTGGCTCAGAGTAAAGAGTTGGAAAATGATTCATAATCAAATTATCCTAATAAACAAGCTGCTAACTATCCTAATATCTAACAAAAGAAACTTGAAACTAAAATAAATAAAAAGAGATCAGAATTGACATTACTTATTCATCTCAGGAACAATCCACCAAGATGAAGTCTCAATCATGAATATTTATTCCTCAAACACAAGGGCACCTACATATATAAAAGAAACACTACTAAAGCTTCAATTTCTCATCAGACCCCACACATTAATAGTGAGAGACTTCAATACCCCACTTTTACCCTTGAATAGGTCAACCAGACAGAAACTCAACAGAGAAATAAGGTATGTAACAGATGTTATGACCCAAATGGACTTAATAGATATATACAGAACTTTCCACCCAAACACAAATAAATCTACATATTTCTCAGCACCCCATGGAACTTTCTCTAAAATTGACCACATACTTGATCTTAAAGCAAATATCAATAAATACAAAAAAATTAGGAATAACTCCTTATATCAAATCAAACCACCATGGTCTAAAGCTAGAGTTCAACAACAATAAAAAATCATAGAAAAGTCTACAAACTCATGGAAACTGAACATCTCTCATTTGAACCACCTGTGGGTCAAGGAACAAGTTAATACAGAAATGATAGACTTCATAGAATTTAATGAAAATTAATCCACAACATACCCAAACTTTTGGTACACAGTGAAACCAATGTTAAGAGCAACATAGCAGGAGATGCCTATGTGAAAAACATAGAGAAATCTCACACAAGAGACCTAATAGCACAGCTGAGGGCCTTAGAACAATGGAAAGCACACTCACCTAGAAGTTATAGACAGCAGGAAATAATCAAACTTAGGGCTGAAATCAATACAATAGAAACAAAGAGAACAATGTAAGGAATCAATGAATCAAAGAGTTGGTTCTTTGAGAAACTCTACAAGATAGATAGACTCTTATCCAAACTAAACAAACAGCATACACATTCACAAACACACACACACACACACACACACACACACACACACACACACACACACAGAGAGAGAGAGAGAGAGAGAGAGAGAGAGAGAGAGAGAGAGAGAGAGAGAGAGATAAAATTCAAACAAACAGAATCAGAAATGAATGGAAAGGAGGGCATAATAACAGACTCCAAGAAAATCCAGAGAATTATCAGGTCATTCTTTGAAAATCTATACTCTACTAAAATGGAAAACCCAAATGAAATGTGCAGCTAGCTATATAGTTACCACTTACTAAAATTAAATCTAGATCAGATTAAAGAGCTAGACAGACATATAACCCCAAATGAAATTGAAGCTGCTACTAAAAATCTTCCAAGAAAAAGAATCCAAGGACCAGATTGTTTCAGTGAAGAATTTTTATCAGACATTCAAAATCTAATACCAATACTCTTCAAACTGTCCGTACAGTAGAAACTGAAGGAACATTGCTAAACTTTTTCTATGAGGCCACAATCACCCTAATACCCAAGTCACCAAAAGATGGAAAAAGAAATCACAGACCAATATCCCACATGAACATATATGCAAAAATACTCAATAAAATTCTGACAAACCAAATCACAACATATCAAAAAATTATTCTGCCACTATCAAGTATGTTTCATCCAGGGCTTCAGGGATGGTTCAACATACAATAAACTGTGAATGTCATCCATCATATAAACAAGCTGAAAGAACAAAACAAACCAAAACAAAAAAACCACCCATGATCATATCATTAGATGCTGAAAAGGCCTTTGACAAAATCCTACACACCTTAATAATAAAATCCCTGGAGAGATCAGAAATACAGAGAAAATGCTTAAATATAGTAAAGACAATATACAGCAAGCTGACAGCTATCATTAAGCTAAATGGAGAAACACTCAAAGCAATCCCACTAAAATGAGGAATAAGGTAAATCTGTTCTCTCTATCCTTATCTATTCAATTTACTTCTCAAGATTTTAGCTAAAGCAATAAAAACAAAAGGAGACTAAGGGGATACAATTTGGAAAGAAGAATATCTCTATTTACAGATGATAAGATCATATATATGAGTTACTTCCAAAATTCTACAAGGGGACTCCTACAGCTGATAAACAACTTTATCAAGGTAGCAGGGTGAATAGGGTTGGCCACTCCCCCTTCTGGTGTCCAGGAGACTGGATAGGAATCTTCAGACCTTATCAGCTGATACCTGAATCCCAACACATCTCCCCCTTTTGTCTAACTAAGAAGGCTCTAAACTAAGACTATATACAATAAGAATTATTATGAGGTAGTATCTAGGAGAGGATAAGGCACAAACTACAACCAAAATCTAACACATATAAACTACATCATATATTTCTAGAATATTGGTAGATGGTAGGGTGTAAAAATTACTTCAAAAGTTTTAATTTGGGAAAGTGAAAATCCAACATCTGAATGTTCCTTGCTAAGAGATAATAGGGTAGTAACTTTAAACACCTATTCTTCATCCCTTCAAGACCTGAGAAGGAAAACATATCACCTGAAATCCAAAAGCACATGCAAGTAGTACCTTCCAAAATTTGGGAGAGGACAGAGACACAGCTACCTGGATAAGCACCTATGGTTTTGTGCGCTGTTGGCACATCCATCATATTGGCTACAGGCCTTTGGTATCTGACAGATCTTTTCACAAGCAAGGCAATTTTGGAGGGACTGTCTTATCCTATCCAGGCAGATTTTGTCAGTCTCCATCTGTCATCTTGTTCATCCAGCTTGGACATCATATGTGAACTGTCAGCAATCAAGGTAAGGGCAGTTCTTTACTCAACTAGTCATTCTCTGCCAAAAGGACAAACTCCAAAGGAGTGTCCTTGATGCTCAACACCATCTTGGGAAAAGAGCAGTGAGACCAGGAGTCATCGTGTCTCTGGCAGTTGAATTCCAAATAATAATAAATGTTAAATGCCATATACTCTGAGTCTATGAAATGGTTGGAGACTCCTGTCTATCTATGATTTTCTAACCTGTATCTGAGATGACTGTGACATGGCAACTTAAGTAATGTTGACTTAAGTTTTTATTGTCCTAAGGATTAAAACCTGTATTATAAAATTAGATTACCTATAAAGGGGTGTATAATCTCTAAACAATGACTTTTAGTATGACTATCAAACATTAGCCAGAGGTACATGTACCATGTAAAGTTGAAACAGTATTTTAGACATGTATATACATATATATCATCAAAACAGAGGTATATAAAACATTGTGTGCATATATCATAACTAGTGAAATCATACATTATGTCTAGTATAGTTAAATGGAGGTAATAATTGTATAGTGGACATGACAATAATGTGCAAATATTTTAAGCAGAGGTAGAAGCATATATAAAATATAACTGTTACAGATTCAATTTTACATAACAGTTACAAATTCATTTTTATATCCATGTACAAGTTGCTTTGGTTATATAAAGTGATTTCAGATTTAACTTTGTACCAATGTACACATTGTCTCAATCAAAGATATAAAATGATTTCACATTTATATCAATACACTAATATCTATGTCAGTGCAAATTGTCTTTCGTTTAACCTATATATTTGGCTAAAAATTGTTTATAGGTAGGTAGAACAATCTACCTTTATCTATCCTATCTATTCCCATTTCTCTTCTTTAAAAGAGATCCTTGAGGCTATATTACTGTTCTGTCCTCAACCCAATTTTAACTTATAACTACTCTATCAGAATAATAATTACCCACAACCCTCAGAGCATAAACTTATTGGGAAAGGGGGCATAGTCTTTCTTAAGGTTGCTTCCTGCTGACTTACGGGTGATGGCATCTCTCTGGGATCCTGTAAAAGCTAAAACTACAGTTAGATCCTAATGGAATTACTACAAACATCCATAACCATTCTCAGAGTACTGGGTAAATTCATATGGAATTCTTATTAGAAATGTGAACTGAAGGATAATCATAGAGAGCTATCTGTTTTTGAATAATCTGTTTTCTAAAACCAGGTTCTTGATTTCTCTATTTCTGCCTCTTTCTGTCTGCCTCCCTGTCTCTCTCTCTCATACTCTCCTTTTTATTCCTGTTTCATCAGTAGGAGTCATTTTGGTGGGAATGCAGCTAAAAGCAGGCAGCTGGCTTGGTCTGGTGGTTAGGATTTCGCACACTCATCACTGCAGCCTGGGTTTGATCTCCGGTCAGCGAACTAACTAAATGAATGAATGAATACATACATACATACATACATACATACATACATACATGTACATATACATACATACATACATTCATACATACATACATACATACATACATACATACATACATACATGCACACATACATACATACATACATACATACATACATACATACATACATATATACATATATATATAATGGGACCCCAAGATCCCAGCAGCCCCCTATGAATGGGGTTGGCCAATTGTCCTTCCGAAGCCTGCAACCCTGGATAGGTGTCTTTGGACCTTATCAGCTAACACCTGAATCCCACCACAGCAGGGTACAAAATTAATTAAGTAAAAAAAAAAAAATAGCCCTCCTGTATGGTAAGGATAAAAGGGCTAAGAAGTAAGGGAAACTTCACCCTTCACAATAGGTGCAAATAGCATTAAGTATCTTGGCATAACTCTAACCAAATAATTAACAGATCTGTTGAAGAAAGAAGTTTAAGAGGACAACAGAAAATGGAAAGATTTCTCATGCTCCTGAATAGGTAGGATCAACATAATTAAAATGGCAATTTTATCAAAAACAACCTACAGATTCAATGCAATCCCATCAAATTCCCACCACAATTTTTTTACAGACCTTGAAAAGAACAATACTCAACTTTACATACAATCACAGGAAGCATAGGATTGCCATAACAATCTTGCTCAATAAGAGAACTTTAGAAGAAATTACTATCCCTGAGTTCAAGCTATAATATAGAGCTGCATTAATAAAAACAGCTTTACTGGCATAAAAACAGACTTGTGGATAAATGGAATAAAATTGAAGATCCCAACATTAACCCAAACACCTGTGAACACATGATTTTTGACAAAGAGGCCAAAAATATTAATAAAAAGATAGTATCTTCAAGAAATGTTGTTGGCATAACTGGACGGCAGTATGTAGAAGAATGACAATAGATCCAAACCTATCACCCTGCACAAAACTCAAATCCAGCTGGATCAAAGACCTCAATGTAAACCCAGCTACACCGATAGAACAGAAAGTGGGAAATACCTTCTAATGCATTGGCACAGATGACCACTTCCAAAATATAACACCAGTAGCACAGACACTAAGAACAAGAATCATTAACTGGGACCCCCGGAAACTTAGAATCTTCTGCAAGGCATAAGACAGTCAATAAAACAAAACAACAGCCAACAGAATGGCAAAAGATCATCACCAACCCTACATCTGGTATAGGACTGATTTTTAAAATATACAGAGAATTCAAGAAACTAAAGCCCAAAAACCTAAATAACCCAATTAAAAATGTGGTTCAGAGTTAAAAGGGAAATCTCAACAGAATTACAAATGACTGAAAGGAAGGCTAACTGGGAGGGATTGGAAGGAGGGAAGAGAGGAGGGTCATGGGAATACATATATAAAAATTGCTCAACATCTTTATGTATCACAGAAATGCAAATCAAAACAACTTTGATATACCATCTTATACCTGTCAGAATGGCTAAGATCAAAAACTCAAATAACAGACTATTATGGAGAGGATGCTGAACAAGAGAGAAACATTCCTCCATTGTTGGTGGCAGTGTAAACTTGTATAGCTCCATTCTGGAATGCACTTAGTAGGTGAAAAAAAAAAACCACATAATATTTGTAGGCAAAAGGATGGATTTTGAGAATATCCTTCTGAGCATGGTATCACAATTCAAGAAAGATAGTCCACATGGGTGGACTTTTGACAAAATACAAAAAATGCTCAAGCTGCAAACTACAACTCCTGAACAGCTTGAAATCAGAAAGAACTTAAGAGAGGCATCCAGAGATTCCCCTAAGAAGAGAAAATAGAGAAGATTACTGATGTGGGAATGTCTTACTGTATGCTGTGAATATGAATCTTTAAGTAAAGGAGCTGTTTTGGCCCATGACAGGCACCATAGAAAAAGTAGGAGGAGGAATCAAAGCATAGGTAGGAGAAGCAGGATGGAGTCAGAGAGACCAAGCAGACACCCAAAGGAGCAACATGTAAGGAGCACAGGTGAGCCATGGGTCACGTGGCAGGAAAGATTAATAAGAATGGGTTGAGTTGAGATGTAAGAGCTAGTTAGCAATGTGCCTGAGCCATAGGCCAAACAGCATGAAGTTAATATAAACATCTGAATCATTATGGGGGCCTGTTCAGTTGTGGGCAGGTAAGGGGTCTGGCACAGCAGGTCTGTGGGTCTGTACCCTCTAACCGCCAGGGACAATGAAACTTCCTTTTTATAGATGGCATCCAACGTGAGTTGAATATCCACTTAAAGCCTGAGAAAGATTAGAAAGGGTTCTGGATCACAGAAACTGAGACAAAGAAACTTCCAAATTGTGTATCTGAAGCAAGTCATTGTACAGAGAAAACTCGACATTCAGGCCACATTCAAAATGGCACCAGTGGACTGATAGCAGGTAGTATAAGCTGCAACAAGGGCGGTTCCTGAAGTCTCACAAATGACTTGGTATCATGTGATTGATTTAAGGTTTCTGTTTACATTGAATAAAGAGGAAACAAAGATGGTGTCTTAGTAACAGCATTTTCTTGGAACTGCTCTGTTTGCTGGTGGCTAACAGAGACATGGTCCCTTTAAGAAAACTTCCTGACTCAGCTTTTTCTGCAAAAACTGTGCAGCTCTTTAAAAGAATGTATATTAAAAACTCTTCTGGTTGAAAGATGATTAAGGATTCACAATAAAACATATTCAGATGGAAAAAAAAACCCTGTAAACGGGTTACAATGTGTGTAAAAGATACATAGGCTCCAGAGAGAAAACAAAGAGGATAGAGAAAGTCTTTAAAAAGATAGAGTAATAAAAATATAATAAGCCATGTAAAGATGGAAAATAGACACAAAATCTGGATTTTGGTTGTTACTGTGTTTTCTTTTAATTTTTTAACTGTTAATGAGCTAACTGCAGAAAGACAATGGATTGCAAATGCAAAGGCTACTAAGTTAAACAAGAGTATATATTTTAAAGGTATTTTGTTTTGAAATTTGTATCTAAGGATTTATTGCTTTGGAAGAGTTCTGCTTTTGTTTCCACAGAAGATGAGAACCTGTGGATTGCTTCCAGGCAAATATAGTTTCATCAACCAAGACCCCCTGAAAAAATCTCTGATGGGAAGAGATGGCCATATCAGCTTTAGACTATGATCCAGTCTCTAGAACCCATGAGATTTTCAGTGCCCCATAATCAGCAGGAAGTAGTAATGGAAAACTACACACAAATTCCCAAAATATTGCTTATAAATGTTTGTTTTCATTATAAATGGTTAATGGTCATAGTAAATCTCTTTCTAAGAAGAAAAAGGGGACATGGTATATGAATGATTTTTTAAAAATTAGATTATATAATTTACTTAGATCAGGAAATCAGCTGTTAATCTCAAAATGTTTTACATTGATATGTATTTAGTTTATTGATACAAATTTAAGGTCAATTTTCTTATGCTGTATGTGTTTTTCTAATCTTGCTTAAGGTATGATGTTTATGTTACTGATTTAAAATTGTAATGTATAATCAAGAAATGCATGTTAGTTAGATTTTTAGGTATACAAAGATATAATTCAATTAGATAGGTAATCTTCAAACACTTCTAAGACCTGCAGAATATGGCATTTAAAATGTTTTAAGAGCTTAGACTTTTCTGGACAGTGAGACAGGTCTGCTCCTGGCAGCATCAATTTACTTCAAGAGAAAAATGGGCATCAAAGAAACTCCATCTAGAGATTAGTTTCTTTGTGGCATCAGTTAGCCACTGGACATGAACTTGTTCTTATATTGACTGCTGGGCAGTATGCTGTTTCAACTGGACATGCAAGTTCCATAGAAAGGTGACCTCTGAACTTTGGCAGAACAAGCTGAGAGGTCATTCATCTTCCTGCTTTGCAGAGAAAATTGTCAGACATTCATCAGGACTCGAAGAGAAGCAACTGATGAATTGGCAGAGCAGATTTCCTGCTTCACTGAAATTAAAAGAGACTCTGGGCTTGTAGGCTGAAGATGGATGCCCCAACTTTATAAAGGAACTTTTGGTAACTGTCCAGGCAGATAAATGTCATCTCTGTTATTTCTAGATTTTGGAAGTTGCTTGCACTTCTGGTTTACTTGGGTAAATATATCCTTCTCTGGTCTTTGATGTAGTCAAAGATCGGATAGTTATAGGTATAGTTTTTCTTGGTTATTTTAAGGTATATTGGATATGAAACTTTATAGTCACAATGATTAGGTAGATGATAAAGTATTTTCTTTAATTTTGCTAAATACAAATAGACTAGATATTGTAACTGTAATTCTTGCTTGATAGCTATTTTGTTATATGTAATTTTGCTATGTTAAAATTGAAACCTTGCTTTTTTGTTTAGACAGAAAGGGGGAGGTGATGTGGAAATGTCTCTCTGTATCCTGTGAGTATCAATCTTTAAATAAAGGAGCTGTGTAGGTCCATGACATACACCATAGAAAAAGTAAGAGGAGAAATCAGAGCATAGGTAGGGGAAGCAGAGCAAAGCCATGGGTCACTTGGCAGACAGATTAATGAGAATGGGTTGAGTTAAGATATAAGAGCTAGCTAGCAATGTGCCTAAGCCATAAGCCAAACAGCATGAAGTTAATATAAGTGTCTGAATCATTTTGGGGGCCTAATCAGCTATGGGTGGCTAAGGGGTCTGGGGCTGCAGGCCTGTGGGTCTGGACCCTCTAGCTGCCTGGGACAAAGAAATTTCACTGTTACAGATCACCTTAGCAAATTGGGTTCATAACAGGTTACAACCAAAAAAAAGGTGGGAAAAAATCATGAGAGAAGATGTTTGAGTGAGAGGAGAAACAAAGAGGGATAGCAAAAAAGATGAATATCTTGATAGAGGAAGCCAATGTGAGGTTGGAAAGAGACCAGGTGCTAGGGAAACCTACAAGAACTCACAGGATGTCCCTGGCTAAATCTCCAACTAATACTGGATAGGGTGTATGAACAGGACTTCTCTTATAATCAAGTGAATAACCACTGTAAGTGCCATCACAGAACCTGAATCTAACAATGAATAGAGGTAAAGGCAGAGTTTCATGGTTGAGCACTGGGCTGACGTCCTGGTCCAGCTGAGAATTGGGGAGAAGAGTCTGTAGAAAAAAGGGGCTAGGGATTAAGAGGAGAAGTCACACAGATATCTAGATGGAGCTCTGTGGAGCTCACCGGATCAAGAACAGCTACAGGAGAAGCATCGTGAAAAGGAGCTAGGCTCTCCAAGAGTGGGCAACTGTTGACTGGCATGGGAAGCATGTGGAGCCTCAAGTGGTGAGATGAGACTGTTTTCCTGTGCATGGGCTGGCATTCTAGAGCCCATTCCCTGAAGAGTAATACCTAACCCATTTGTCAATGAGGAAATTTGACTTGTCTGGAATGTATAGACCATGCGGAGCTGACCCACCTTGGGACATATTGCCCTTTTGGGGAAGGGCACTGAAGAATGGGGAGGAGGAGGCTGAAGGCTGACTGGGAGGGATTGGGAGGAGGAAAGGGAGGGGAACCAGGGGGATACATGGATAAAAAAGACTTTTTTTATAAATGAATAATATCAATTATAAAAAAAGAATACAATAAAGAAAATCTACTGTAATGTTTTGTAAAATTTTGATAACACTAATAGAATATAAGAACATGATGGATATTTTGCCCAAGATCATTCAGAAGGATTATACTATACTATGTGCTTGAACACTATTGTTGCAGACTATTGTTTATTCTTGCTGTAATAATATAAAATAAGTAAGTATGCATGCTTATATATGTGTAGTGTATTTAAAAATGTGTGTGTGTGTTTGTGTGTGTGTGTGTGTGTGTGTGTGTGTGTGTGTTGGGCATCATTGCAAGATACTATGGTGGTCTATGATACTTTATAAATATTCAACATTACAAAGCCGACTTTATTATATACTAAGCCATCTCTTTAACCATATTACTCCAAACTTATTTAGAACTAAAAATTTAAGAATTAATTTGTTAGTTTAATCCACTGTAACACTGTGGCACTCTACTACTAACACACAGAAAATGGCATATCATTGTCATTCTAGAGGTTCTTGGGGAGGGAATTTATAGGTAGTAAATAGTAAAACTCACCAGGTAACTTCTATTCCAAGATCCTACCAAGTGACAGTGAGAACTGAACCCCAAAGTTTCTCTAGATAAGTACAAATCCATGTACAAAAAATTATTAAAAATATCTTACCTATCCTAGTTTTAACAAATATCCAAATTATAGATTTTATTATTTTAATAAGATAAATAGAATGAAAGAATAATGAAGTAAGATATTTCTTATACTTAATAAAATGCCAAGAAATTGCAACCATTACACTAGAAGAATTTTATCAATAAACACTGCCAAGAAATTAAAATCTTTATTTTATGGATATTATTTCATCATATTTAATTACTTTTATTTGGATTATATTTTCCATGATATTTAATATTTGTTTTCTTAAGATTCATTACTTTTTATGGCATAATTTGCCTATCTAAGAACTTTAGTTGTACAGTGAGGATTTTTGTGTGTGTGTTTTAACAACAAAATTGCACATATTTTGCAAAATTTTTAGTCTGACAGAGAAAAGACCAAGAGGATATCAAGGCTTTGACAGAAAAAAATGAAGAATATTATGAGATATTAGTCTCATCTGATGAGTGTAACCACAGTAACGGCATGCACACAATAATGCATTTCACATATTAGCATTAATAACATTACAAAAAAATCTCTATTGTGACCTTAGATACCTCATAATGCCTCAATACATTTTTATTCTAGTGTAAATGTAAAGTAATATCTAAGTGTGACAATTAACATTATGCTTCACTAGAAATTACTTTGTAGCAATAAGTTTCAATGTCTTTATTATGACTATTCTTTGTATGTTAATCATAGAAAAAATCAAAGAACAACAAAAATACAAAACATAAAGTCACTAACCTAAGAAGATGAAGCATAGATCTTAACAAGACAATGTGTATTTGTTAATAATTATTTATAAACAATAGCTCAAATCTTTTTAGATTGATAATAGATTTTAATTTTTCTTTATTCTAATGTGTGAATATACAATGAAATACAGTAATTCATACCTTCCATTTCTCTCCTCCAACTGTCTGATAATCCCTCCCAACATCTTATTAAAATTTCATGTCTGTGTTCATTTAATAATGATATACCACAAATCTACTGCTGTCCACATTTGTACTGAATACATAAAATTATAGATATTTGTATAACAATTAAATACCAGTCAATTATATAGGTTTTTAAAACCATCATAAATACAGTAAAAGCAAAGAGTTTTCTCTTAAGTTTTGTTGATTTTTATTTCATGTATGTGAGTGGACAACTTGCTCGTGAGTTCATTTCATTCTACGAGTCCAGACAAGGGAGACACACTGGAGCTGCATTCACAAGAAGGTGTGGGTCACCATGCAGATGCTGAGAGTCAATTCCTGATCCTTTGCAGGAGCAGCAAGTACTCTAAGACACTGTGAAATCACTGTAGTACTCATAGGAAAGACATTTTGTCTGAAATGTCTGACAATCTGTTTAAACTCAAAAGAAAAGCAGATGAAAATCAGTGTCCATCAGTCAGTTTTAATAGACAAACTTTTTAGTCAAACTTTTGGATATATTCTTTAATTTAGTTTGCCCTTTCTTACTAAAGGGTAAAAGATGTAAGGTCATTATAAGAAAAAGCAAGTTATAATGTTTGCTTATAATGCTTGTTTGAAAAAAGAAATATTCTGTCCTTACTACACATTTACATGTTGAATGTATATATAAAATGATATATAATTACATAAAACTTTTTTATTCACACTTTTGTACTTAGAAGCAAACATGTTAACAAAACCTATACATTAAATGTATATGTAAATATGTAAATAAAAATATTTATTAGCTTATAATTACTTAAAAAATTAGAATATTTAAGAAATATGTTTAATTAAAATTTGTATTTATATCACATAATGAAGGTAATGTATTACAATAATGGTGGGAATGCTGAAAAGATAGGTCATCTTTGGTATTGTTTTATTTAGTGTGCTAGAATAATTTAATGTCAAGAGATAGAAAGAAAAGGAGGTATACTCATGAGAAAGAATAAGAAATTTATTTTAAGTATGACAAGTTATTTACTATATTTATTGAAAAGTAACTGGAATCTTAAAAGTTTATTTGAGAGCTGGAGTGTTATTTTCTTTTTCAATGAACCTAGTTTGGCTCCTAGCTCTCAAATGGAGCATATTACAATGGCTTGTAACACCAGCTCCGTGCTATCAAAGGCCCACTATGGGCATTTTCATTTCCTGCAATTATGTATACATATCCCTATGTGGTAAAGTGTCTTGAAGACTGTAGGTCTTAGGAAAAAGTGTTATATGGTGGGAAAGGAAATATGTCAGTATTTATGATAAGTTACCAAAGATTAAATTTATCCATAATTTAGGTGGACACTTTTAAAGGAGTAAGAATCAGCAAGTCTAGCAGAATATATCCATTAATGGAGATGGAATAAAAGATACTTCTATAGAAATACTTAAAATAATGTTTTGAAAGGAGGTTAATTGTGACATTTTGACATTGAAAAATAGCACCATTAGATGAGTTGTAGGTGTTAATAAATGTTATGGAGTGGGGAAAATCACTATTACATTTCGGTGTTAATTATGTAAAGAATAACACAAAAGATGCAAGTCTTAGAAGAATATAAAGATTCTACAATGAAGACATAGTGAGACCAAGGTTATCTTTTATAGTATTTTCCAGAAATATGATATCTCAATCAGCAGTAAATACCTTTCTTTCTTTTTTTCCTGGTTTTTCAAGACAGAGTTTCTCTGTGTAGCTGCTGGAACTCACTCTGTAGACAAGGCTGGCCTGGAACTTAAAGATCCATATACCTCTACCTCCCAAGTGCTAGGATTGAAGGCCTGTGACACCATTCCCCCCAGCTTAACAATTCTTATATAAAATGTTTGCTTGTTAGTTCTTAAGTACAAGGTAGTAAACTTTTTGTTTGCATGATATAGAATTATCTTATAAGTTGATTGTATAAATACAAGCATAAAATGGAAGATAGCTGTATATTCTAGGCTATTGGAATACAATGTTTCTAAGTCTAGAAAGTAAATTTTATTTCAAATTTAAAAAATACAGAGAGTATTTCAGTTGAAACTGAAAAAAATGAAATTGATTAAATAAAATGGTTTTCAGTTTTCCTGAAGAAAAAAAATACTCATATTTTATGTGAGAAGAAAAATGGGGTGGGGGGAACAGAGAGGGGAAGATGTTTAGAAATTAAAGAACAGGAGAGGAAATATTACATACACAATGTGATATGTAAATTTTATTAAAGTCACAAGATAATGTCTACTGGAAATTTGTGCTTTAAAATTATGAATTTTAAATAAACTAATATAGATAGATTATTACAATAAGCATGCATGAATCAACAGGGCATTGAAGCTTTATTTAGAAGATTCTTCTGGGTCCTTACCTTGAATATTTTTAATGCACACTAATATATTACTCTCAGCATATATTTCAAAATCCTTTCAACATGTGTAGATACATTCATACCATATGAGCCATACTGTCAGAGAAGAAACCTATCATCTGTCTCAGCCATCTGTGAACAGGACATCTGGTAAGGGATTGACTTTTGTTACTAGATCAACTGACAAGGCTTATTTCAGTGATTGTCCTGTAAATGTTTATCTCCTTTTTATACAAATATGATGCCAAGAAATACTGCAAGTAGACAAGTTATTTCAAAACTTAAGGATTTTTAGTATGTAAGATCAATTGATTAATACTATTTAAGTTGCTTGAGTATAAGTCCATGGCCCCTTTTACCATGGAGGGCACTGTGAAAACCCTGAATCATGGCCACTATCTGTGACCAAGTTGATGTCTAAAGAATATGCCTCCAGAGGGGGCACACCTATCCAGGATTCCTGAATTGCAATGGTGATGGCAGCCCAGACTGCTGCGGAAGGCCACATTTGGGCCAGTGGTCCTGCAGTGGCTGGAATCTGAGCTGTCGTCTGTGGATCCTTTTGCTACAGAGAGCTCTACAAAGACTTATAGTTTAGACCACCCTAAGGCCATGTTGTTCTTCAATTGTCAAGCTACTGCTGGGTCATACATACTTGGGTGGCTCCTATTGCCTCTGTGGGGCCGTGGTGTCATTCAGTCTGTGCTTCTACCACACTCAGTGTGTGTGTGTCGATGTCAGTGCCTCCTGTTACCATTGAATGCTGAAAGATCTGCAATGCCAACTAGGGTTATGATGAAAACTAGTCTCAGTTTGTTTCCAAGGACCATAACCTGGGTCCATGGTCGTACTATAGCCTGATTCTATAATAATGTCTATGTTCTGTGCTGCCACCCAAATCCAAACTGATGCCCAAGATCTGGTCTTCCATCTGTTGCCTTCTTATTAACTTAGTGCTCTGCTGCTGTTGGGCCCATATAAACCTAAGTAACATATGGTATCACCCAGGGCCAGGGTATTACACTGGCTTGATATGTGGTTTGGGACATATCTGGTTCTATGGCCCCATAAGTTGCAGTACCTGTGCTGATATCCAAGACTCCTATAGCCATGTAAAGCAATGCAATGCCCAGGGTGTAGGACTATACCTGGGGCCATGTAGGCGTCTGAAAGCCACACTGATGTTGGTTCATGCTGATATAAGTGACCTGCACTACTTACTGGGGCCAAGTGACATCCAAGCTTATGTTTCTGCCAAGGTCCAACCACAACTCAGATAAGTATTGATGTCCGTAGCCTATAGTGCAACTAAGGGAAACACACACACATCAGGAGTTTGGGCTGCCACCTAGGGTCAAGTTAATATCTGAGAGTTGAGCCTTTGATGGAGCCATGTAGATCTGAGTGGCCTGTGCTGCCATCAGAAGCCATAGTGCCATCCTGGCCTAAGCTGATGCCAGGGACCATGTCTATGGCCCTGTCACAACATTTGTTTGTTTGTATTGGTATCTGTGGCTGTTGTTATCACTGAAAACAATGAAGATAGGGCTACACATAATTGGTACCGCCACTTCCTGGCTGTGGCAATAGGAATAACTGTCTCAGGCTTAGCATCATGTCTGGGCAGCTCTAGTGTGCTGGTGATCAGAGGGGTGCAGGTGAGCCAGACCTGTGAGTCTGACGGGAGGAGAGCCTCACCACCTCTCTCCCTTCTTTGCTATAGTTGAAAAGGGTAAGAAATATTTTCCCCATCCCATACATCCCATGCCTTATTGCCTAAGTGGAAATTTGGCCTTAAGGGCATGAGAGCATAGGGGCTGTCCCTGTTACTCACTGTGTGCAGCAATCTAGAGAGTAGAGTTTGCACTTCACCTGGGCCAAACAGCTGGTCCTGGTGGTGTGAGTGCTAGTGATTCAGACCCCAGGGTGTGAGACCCTGTAAACTGGCCTTGCTCTTTTCTGTCTGCTACACTAAGCGAAAAATCCAGTGCAGTGATGGAAAACTTGCCCAGATATGACCAACCTAGCTACAACCAAGGCCCAGAACCAGGACTACAATCTACCTCATCTATGAACTTCTCAAGCGTGTTAAAGGGCTTTTTTTTTCCTTCGTATAGATCCAAAGCTATAGGTTCTCTATGAGATAAAGCAACAATAGGATATTCAAAGAAAGAAATTCTAAGGAGGGCATAGTATAGACAGTGTTATTGAAGCCAGATGTGTAATGATATATTGTATATTTAATAAGTTTAGTTGAATATAAAAAGCAAACAAGCAAACAGGCTGGAGAGATGGCTCTGTCCTCTGAGATTTTACACTATATATATTAAGTATACATACATCACCACACAGATACCTAAAACCAGACCAATGAGTCATTGTAGTGGACACTTACAAGTTAATATGTATGGACCAAGGGTAGACTGTGTGACCCACTGGGTCACAATACAGCTTCACAAAGAGATTTTTTTTTATTTATTTACTTGTTGTTTTGTTTGTTTGTTCATTTGTGTTGGGTTTGGGGTTTTTATTTTAAATGCTGTTTTATGGGAAGTTTGCACGAAAAGAGGGCAGAGGTTAGGGGATGGGCAGATGAGTGGGAATGAGATGCACGAAGTAAAATCAACAAAGAATCAATAAAAAGTTAAAAATGAAAATATTTAAAAATTTTATACAAATTTTACAACTTAAGTATATTCAAAAGAATTTTTTAAATGTCATGACAACATTATGAGACAAATATCCTCCAAAAATATCACTGAACTCATTGTCTTTTGGTCAGTTACTGTTGGGCATGTGTCCTACCTATCCTTAAGACTGGTTTATTTTTCCAGTCAGAATCAATTAGAAAATAAAAACAGTTTTCATTTGCAATAATTTATCAATAGGCATAGATTTGGGGCTAAAGAGTAGAATACATGTCTATTTCTTCTTTCATCTCTAGAATCAAGCCTGTTTTAACCTTGTGCTTGGTGCTAAATTGTCTATGAAGTCATATCTATGTTTCTCTAGCTGTGTTTGAAAGGGCATTTTCTTTGTGTCCTTCATGGCTTCTGGCTCTTACAATCTTTCTACAGCTTCTTTCATAGGATACCTGGAGCCCTGAGGTAAGATGATAAGAGCCAACAATTTGGGGACGAATTCTCCCAAGTCTCTCACTCTATGTCCATTGTCCTACTGTGGCTACTTGTTCTCATCTGTTCTGGGAAGAATCTTGTGTAATAAAAGCCTGAGGAAGACACTGACCTAGTAGTAAAATGTCGTTAGGGGTTATTTTATTGTTCCATTCCTTCAGCAGGACCGTAGAAATAGGTTTTCTCATAGGTACTTGGCCTAAGTACCTGACCTTATGGGTAACTGAGCACCTAAGTAGTGTCGGTATCAGTTTTATCTCATGGACTGAGATACTAATCATTGTTTAGGATGGAAGATTTAATTAGTTATTATGTATAAAAAACTAGAACTATCCTAAACCCAAGATGAAAAAAAAAAACACAAACTTATTGTTGTTTTATGATTATTTCTTCTGTATTCTTTCTGGCTTTTATTTTTTATTTTTTTCTTTGTTCCAGAATATATCTGTTTATGACTCTGTATTAAGCAGAATATGGAAGTCTTTGCACAGTACTGGCAATATCCTAGAATATAAGAGTCACAACATGCATTTGTACTACATGATTAAAATACAGCAGGTTAAATATCCTAGATTTCATAGATTGCATCTCATCCTTCAGTAGTTTGCAATGGTCTTATTATTTTATGATTGAACACAAATTTAAAAACAATGACATTTATAGACTACTATATCACTAGGAGACACAATGTCATTGAAAAATTCCAAAACCTGTTACAATTGTTTGCTCCCTTCTTTTTTGCAGTGATCCTTGAGCCTTAGGTGTAGGAGATATTTGTAGATATATCTGTTCCAATTTCTAAGGCTAGTGGGGAAAGTCCTCAACCCTACGCAAAACACTATAGGCAACCTAAGGAACATGATGAGCAGGAGGGAAGAGCACACAGATAGGCTGCCCAATAACAAGCGACCAGCCACTGAAACATATAAAAAAGTGACATATCAAGTGGGCACAATATATTTATTTATTGAAAATATGTACATATTTATGTACATATTTACATATACATGTTGTTACAGGATATTTTATCACACTCTGAACACCTAGATTGCATTATTTCCTGAAAAAAAAAATGTTTCTGGCTGTACTGTGGCTCAGTCCTAAAATAACCCTCTAATTCAAGAGCTTTCTGCATATTGTAAACACAAAGACAGCCGTAGTTCAAAAGGCAGAGCAGACAGCCATTTGACAGGAAGTTGTCAAAAAGAAAAAAACATAGAAACTAAGAGAGAGTAAGGAGAATAGATAGAGAGACACAAAGAAAACAGAAGAAAAGGATATTCAGTTTGGGGATTTCTTTTTTTGAGGAGACAGATATGGGAGGGAGTTTTTAAGGACTGTCAACCAAGGAAGAAGGTCAGCTAAGTATTTTCTCTACCTCTTTGCAATAGAAGACTTTTGCACAACTAGCAGTTGACTCCAAAGTCTTTATTGAAAAAAAAAATGAACAGTTTTAATTTTGTTTAAAAACAACATTTGGTAATCCACCATATGACAAAACCAAAGAGAGAGACATTATGCCATTTGGAGTAAATTCAGTGGTGACTAGAGTACACTTTTTTTTTTTTTAAATCTCAAAGTATTGGATTGATTTTGAGCTAATAATGTCAACCATAGCTCAAGAGGCAGAGCAAGAAAAAGGTTGACAGGAAATAAAAAAATAACAAAAATACAGAGACTAGGGGGAAGTCAGGAGGACTGAGAAATGAACGGAAGTATAGGAGAATGGCAATCAGTTTCAGATTTTGTTTTTGAGACAACTGAAGAGAGAGGGTATGGGGAAAATGTCAGCTGAAGAGGGAGATTATCTGGGTGCGTTCTTTGCATCTCTGATCTAGCAAGTATTTCACCCTAGCATCTGGCTCCTGAATCTTTATTAGGAAAATTAAACAATTAAGATTTTATTAAAAACAGTAGTATTTAACAGCAATTAGTTTTTTAAAAAGTCATAAATTTCAAATAAAGAAGGGAGATATACATGAGAAGGTTTGGAAAGAGGAAAAGGAATGGGAAATTATGTAATTAGATTATAATCTAAAAGTAAATAATATGTTAAAATACTATTAATTCTAAGATATGTATCCATTTTGTGGTCTTTATTCTGTTTTTGAAATTGCAAGGCTTCTTACCGACTTCCCTTATAAAATGATGACATTGTGGTAATACTGCTGTGCTAGATTACTGAAAAAAATATTTAATACCCCGTGTTTGTCGGCAGTCAACTCGTCAGAAAATGTAAAGTGCACATCTTGTGGGTTTGCCCTTATAAAAACCTTCAACTCATTAAAGAGGTCATTTCTTCTCCTTGTATTAGGTAATAATCTGGGCTACACCACTAAGTACTAGTAACCAAAGAATAAAACACCTAGCAAATTAAAAAAAAAAAACTCACTGAAATTAACAGTTAGAATTACAATTTTCCTAATCACAGATGTCTCAGTTCCAACACTGAAAAAAAAAATAGTAGCCAGAACAGTATTTCTTCGCTAGAGGTCAGAAAACCTACCACAGTAAGCGTTGAGAAGTGGAACATTGCTGAATAATGTGACATAGACCTTAAAATACCTTTTATAAACGTTATGGAGGCCCTAAAGATAAAATAAATAGATCCTTAGGAAAAATATCTGAAAACAAAAACAAACACTTAGTAAACTTCAGGTTTAATGAATGAAATAGTTCAAGGCTTGAAAGTGTAAACAAATTCAATAAAGATATCTAGAAAGGAAAATATTTAGAAACTTAAACAGGAACCTTTGAGGTAACCTTCACCAACAGAATATACAAGATAAATTAGAGAATCTTGGGCATTGAAAACATGATAAGAGAGATGGGTACTTGATTCAAAAAAAAATGTTAATTCTAAAATACTACTGCAACAAAACCACAGACTCTATGTTATGACTAATAGTAGAAATAGAGGATAAAGAAGAAGCCCACACACTCAAAAGTATAGAAAATTGTAGTGTTTGGCTAAATTGTTCTGTCACCAATAAAAACTCAAGAGTCATATATTTATGTGAAACCCTTACACATTGCAGAAGCAGGGGAAGGGTGACAATGTGGCCTTCTCTTTCTTACTAGAGACCCAACAATCCACTCTTCTCTCCATAGGTGTCAGACTGAAGAGAATGCATGAATTCCAATTCCTCCCTTCTTGCTATACATCTTCTTTCTCCATATTCATGTCTCCTCTATGGCTAATTCTGGTCAGCTAGTTGCTGGATCTGCTGGTTCAATGCTAACTTTACTAACATCAGTTGAGGAGGGCTACAAGGCAACAAATATCCCATATATATATATGGGTATTGTGTCTTCTTTATTTGTATTCTGCTCTATTGTTTCTAGTTTCTTTTTAAATGTGAATCCCAATAGAACTGATTAATAGACTTATATTGTAACATATTTTAAAACCAGTTAATAAAGAGATATTTAATTCATTCACTTTGCCCAGGATTTAGGTATAGATGCATTTTGGTGGAACCAACCAAATTTAAAAATCATTTTCCCTATACTTCAAAATTTCACTACTGTATTAGTTATGAGTATAATGATATCCCAGTGTTCATTCCTTGTTCGTTTGCCTAAGCTGAGCATTTTATTTAATTGAAAATTTATTGCTCATCAGAGAAAACAAAAACCTATTTCTTTGGGAATTGAGAGTAGTAACAAAGAAATAAACAAAAGTTAATGAAAATATCATTAAGTCACATTTTATGAACAACTATAGAAATCTAAACACATTGCTAGAAAATAGTTACAACAACAACAAAATAACAGTAATAAGATAAGCAACTAATGTTTTTCAGGGAATTAGAAATTTGATATATAACTGTCAGTATCCAATAAATTGCCAATTAAGATTAAAAGGAAATTCTTCAGTATAAATCATATTAAAGTCAAATTATCTTTTCTCTTAATTTAGTGACCATGTTTCACTCTATATCGAAACTAAATGTAAAGACATAATTTACCCTAGTTACTGTTGAGATGACAGGCATATGTCACTATCCCAAGACAATTGAGCTTTTATTAAGCAATATATATTTTCACATTTATATTAGTAACTTTCCATAATTCTGTGTCAAAATACCTAACAAGAATGAATTGAATGGATAAAAGAGTTGGAACTAGAAATCGGTGGAATGAAATAAGAGACACAGAAGGTAGAGTGGCTTGTCCGATTGTATTAATTGTCAGGAGTGAGAGTAATCACAAGTGTTTATTACATTATAGAAATTAACTTTCATTAAAGAAAAATGAAAAGTCATATTTCAGGGAGGGATTTCCTCTAACCACACTGTCTCCTATACTTTCTTCCACCCTTTCAAAAATTTCACCATTTGGGACCAAATATTAGAACATATGATCTAAAAAACAATATATTCAACTCACCATATACCAAGACAAAAAAATAGATATTTGGAGATCCTCAGTACTTGTCAGTTATTAAACAGAAAGTGTTACTGACAGTTAAACACTGATGTACAATTAGCTAAGGTGTGAAGCATTTCATTTCTCAGAATGACACTCTGCATTTGGAAAATTTCCTCAATATATTCTCCTATTAATATATTAATATGTACATAAAACATTCCACTCCTATCACCTAATCCTTTAAAAGTTCCAGATTGTAAAATAATTTTTAGAGTTTGAATCTTTATATTTGCTCTGAGAACTTTTATTTCCTGTTTAATGCCTTTTACATTAATGTTTAGGCATAATATTTACAATAAGCTGAATTTAATAGAAGTAGTAAAATGGTATATAGGTCATATACACTAAATTTTCTAAGTATTGCTCTAGTTGTGTTAACAGTTGTGTAATACGTTAAGGCAGTTAGCAGATATAGTTTTACTGTTCCATAGCTTTTGTGTTCATCAAGTTCCAAATGATAATTTTATTGGCATAGATATTAAGTAAAGATAAAAGATGATAAATTATGTTTATATATAACATTTTTTCTGTTTTACCTTACTAAATATAACCAGCATTACAGGCATTTATTCCAAATATGCTGTCATATATATGCAAATGTATTCTCGACAGTATTTTACAGCAATATTTGGAATCTTTTAAATATCATCTAAACTATCCACACGATGTTCTAACTATATAGAAATCATAACAAAAACTAGTCTCATACTTATAATCTTCTCATATAATCAAAAATATATTTCCTCATTAGCTGTATAAAACATTATATATTGCTGGAAAAATGATTTACAGATATTATTTCCTGATAGTCCTTAAGTTTTTCATTCTGATTGTTTTAATGAGAAACATCTGTCTCCATGTTTACTTGTCAACTAAGAGTTGATAGTACTTTGAAACATTTGGTGAAAGAGTGACACTTTCAGGATCAGCTACATGCTATACAGAAAGGTAAGCTCCTGAAGATTTCACATCAAGTCTTGTTCAGATGTTGGCATTTTCAAAGGTCACTTTGTTCCTTAGTACTAGTCAGTTATTAAAAGAAAGTGTTACTGACAGTTAAACATTGCTGTACAATTAGCTAAGGTGTGAAGAATTTCATTTCTCAGAATGACACTCTGCATTTGGAAAATTTCCTCAATATATTCTCCTATTAATATACTAACCTGCACATAAAACATTCCAATCCTATCACCTAATCCTTTAAAAGTTCCAGATTGTAAAACAACTTTTAGAATTTGAATTCTTTATGCTTGTTCTGAGAACTTTTATTACCTGTTTAATGCCTTTTACACTAATGTTTAGGCATAATATTTACAATAAGCTGAATTTAATAAAAGTACTAAAATAGCATATAGTTCATATACACTAAATTTTCTAAGTATTTCTATAGTTGTGTAACAATTATGTAATATATTAAGGCAGTTAGCAGATGTAGAGGATTAAATATCCTCAAAGAATATTCATATTTTAAACTTGTACATGTGAATTTGAAATACCTAAATGAGATTATGCCATCCTAGTAAGGAAATTAAATCAAATGTTAGTAGATATTTTGAAATAAATATGTAAGAACTGATCTTCAGAAACCATATATTTGTGTACAATAATGATACTTTTCTAGTTATAGTGAGAAAAATAATGTGCATTTTAGGCATCAGCATTTTAAATAGATTCATATTTTTATTCATAGTTTGTAGAACCAAAATTAAAAGATATTTTTATCTCTGTCACTGTTGATATTTCACTGACACAGGAAATTTTTTTTTTGGTTTATATTTTTAGGTTATTACTATAATGAGTAGATTAGGAGAGGAAAGGGATCTAAAACACACCCCAACTTCCAGGTTTAGGTGGTAATACCAAAGTTTAAAGACAGATATATTTGTAATTTATTTTAGTTTTTTCATTTTAAATCTATTGGAAAAAACTCTAATAATTGGAGGTAACTCAGTGAGATGATTGACTTCATCTCATACAGTTCTGACATATAATCATGTCTCCATTGGCTTCTGAAAGGTATATAACACTGTATACATTGCATAATTTCATTCAGAATGTGATAGATTACAAATAGTTATATTTTTCAGTTCATGAATTTAGAATTTTACTTAAAAACTCCTGTAGTATTTATTTCTAAGTCTTACATTAATTGATGAGTGACATTTTTCTTTGTAATGTTGTTGTTAATTACATATGTTTAAACACTATATACATATTTACTGTATTAATAAATGTTTCCAATACACTAATGTAAGTCAATTCAAAACAAAAATTATGTCTATTGAAAATGTGTTCCAATCACCTATATTGAGAATTTGCAGAGAGAAGTTTACTAAGAGCCCTGAATGAATACATGAACGTGTGCTAAGGACCTAGGAGTAAAATTCCTCAGAACTATAGGTAGACTTAATACAAGAGGTCTTGTGTGCAGCGAATAGTATGGCTCCTAAGAAATTTGATGTTGAGATTTTAATTATGTATGTGTGTTACTGTTACTATCTCATATGTAATCAACTTAAGGATATTTACTTACAGAATAAAATTAGATGTTGTATATGAACTATTAAGATTCTTACTAATACTGAAAAAGTTTTATTAATTTTTGTTTAGTCCATTGACTAGACTGTATTTTCAGTTTATTTTTTGTTTAAGAATCTTTACTAAGAAAGTTTGTAATTTTTAAATCTTTCACAATACTTTTGTTTCATTTTTGTAGAAATAATATTTTTCCAATCAACTAAATGGCACAATTTCAAAAAAATTATTTTAAAAATGCAAGTATTTCTGCCAGGAAAATAATTATTTTTCATCAATGGACTTGTTACTGGTAATCCTATCTGAGCACTCATTTGGGAAGGGAAAAAAAGAGAGGTGGAGTCAACCTGAAATAACACAGATATCAGGAGTTAGGTGAGAAGAAAACAGTGGACTTACTTATTACAGATATGGAGCAAAACTACATACTTCTCTCTTGATTTTCTATTGACAGGTGGACACTCTTTTAGCTTTGCTGTCTCTTTCTCATTGGCCTACAGAATTTAATAATAACTGGGTAGAGAGCCAAACTCAAATGTAGCTCAGCAAGAAGCTGCTTGTGCTCACCCTAGTTCACATGCTAGTACATATGCTAGTGCTCATGCACATTACCTGAATGGAACAAGGCATCTTCAGTTTAATGAAGCTTATCTGACTGGTTCTTCCTATAATGGACAGTGTGGTTATATTATACAATATTAAAAATATGTTTTGAAGGTTGGGACATATTTTTAAAAAGACACAAAGAGAAAAACCAAGGGAAAGTAAGTTGAAATTCTCTTTGTAGCTGCTTGGAAGAGGAAGATAATGATGATGAAGAAAAAGCTATGTGATTTTAGTTAAATATTTTGGAATGTATAGAAATACATAGAGTTCAGGAACATGGCAGAGAAAAGCCACAATGTGAGGATTGAAACATAAGTGATAAAATGAAAACACAAGTGTAAAGTATCAGAGAAAGAACACTGAGGTCAATTGACAACATAAAAACAAATGAGCAGAAAACAGAAAAGTTAAACCATGAGTTAGGAAGACCTAAGTCAACTTCATAGCACATGTGGAGCAGTTTTGGAGAGAAGGAGAAATCTTGGAAGGAAAAGTATGTTATCTCCTTAAAATATAAAAGATTCTCACTATTTATTTGATATGACTTAAGGTGAACTGCCTTACTGAGGTGTAGTCCTTTGGTGAGAGAACTGCCAGATAAACTGGATTCACAGTTTTGAAAAATCTTGTAAGAACCATAAAAATATAGATCTCCTTTTTCATAAATTCCCTTGTAATTGAACTAAAAGGTAGTTAATATCAAACACTACTTCATTAATGCAAGTCATATAAGGTATTAAAGATATAAGTCACCTAACTGAGATGTTTTCAAATTAGCTCTTTATTCTCAGGAGATGTGCTACCATTATTTATATGGCTGAGATCCAGCTAGAAGTTCCTTAGAAGAAGTTTTCTGAAAATTATTCCTAGAGTTCCATTCATTATTTGGTCACCAGTACATACAGAATAGCTGTGATTACTCTATGGAAATGACATCCAGGTGACCCCATGCTACTCTGTAGCTGGATGATGTCTGGTGGCATGTTTACATCATTAAATCATACAATAACAGAACAGCCAATATGAGAAAGCTATAGGTGGGCAGATCTTTGTATATTTGAACTATTGCAATATTAATCCCAGTTCGGCCATACATAAGAAGAAAAAAAAATCAGAAAAATCGTAAATATAGTAATTCAGCTCTTACATGACATAAGTATTCAAAAATGAAGGACAAAAGAAACAATGTACTGAATTTCTATACATAGGAATTATTAGAGTGGTGACATGAGAATTCATGGGAAGAAAATGTGATGACTGAATAGTTCTAATCTTGAGTGAACTTGGTGATTATGTTTAGATTCTTGGCATGATTCTGTCTTCTAGGCATGGATGCTGCCTTGCTGTGGTGAATATACAATATAATGAACTTTTATTTGCTGTTTGGCTCAAGAGAAAGACTAGGGTAATGGTGATAATACTCTATCCATTACTTGCTAAAATAACAGTGGCTCATATTTTAGAGTCACCAGATTCTAGCTGAACCAATTAAATATCATACTTGGAACTTTCACCTTAGAAGTAAAGTGATATATGTTATATATAAATACACATATAATATAATATATACTTTGTTATATATAGTATAATATATGTTATTTATATATAAACTATACATATATAAAGTAATAACTATGTGTATATATGTATTACAACAATGAAAAAGTTATTTACTTACTTCCTTTTCAGATTTCTTTGTAAACATTCACAGCTGCAAAAATAGCTTAGTTTAACAAGGGAAAACAATTAATACTTTGGGATGGTAAATTAGCATGTGACTATTAAGCAGAACTATTAATTTTTATTAAACATAATGATTAAAATGAATAACAAAAAACAAGTAAAATACAAGGAAGATGTTATAATTGATACTTTTTAACATTTTAGATTTAAAACCATAGTGTAAGACAAATTTCTAAAGTACACAGAAGTCAGTTTAACCATCTTGAATCTACATTGACCAAAGACAGATTCTTAAAGTCAATTTTTCTCTAATCTTCAGCATATAGCATATGTGATATACTGGATCTATTGATGTTATGTAAACCAAGAAAATGTTAACTTTTATGGCTATATTAAGGCTCCAAAAATAATTTCTTTATTTTCCAGATTTTTAGATAGAATGGCTTACTCATTAAAATAACTTTTTAGAGCTCTCTATTTCCAAAGTATTAAAAATACACTCCACTTTGTATTTCTTAGCCTTCAGTTGCATATTTCCTGAAAGATGTGTGTGTGTGTGTGTGTGTGTGTATGATGTTTGTTTATTGGGTAGAATATCCACAATGCAAAAGCACACACACACACACACACACACACACACACACACACACACACACACACACACACACATTATTTATTCAAACAAATTCTTGATCTTATTGCAAAGTCAAATTAAAGGCAAAGAAAAGCATTGACTTCCATTAACATCAAGTCCATACTTGGTGCTTACATTTAGGTTTTCTGTATATATTCACATAGTGAATGTATTGCATTAGTGAAACTAAAAACTTCACAATGATAAAAGTATTTTCAACAAATAAATTATTGTGCTGATATACTAGTTCCTTCTTTTGTAAGAACAATTAAAAGCTACTTATAAAACAATATAAAAAGTCAAATTTTCATTTTCTATAGTTAATGGTTATATCATTAAATTGTTAAATATTCAAGTATAGTTGATCCAGAAGTTAAGATATATTGTATGCAACATTTAATACATATTGTAGCAACATTGTAATTTTGGAGAAAAATACAAAAACACTATAGCTTTCTGGTTTTTTTTTCTTCTTCTCTGATACAGAGTTTTAGATAGAGGCTTATCTGTGCCTCACTCAGCCTCACAATGCATCCCTCACTTTATTTCTGTTAATGCACTTTTCTACTCAGCACATTTTCATACCATATCTTCCTGCCCTTTGTCTGTCATGCAGTTAATTATTTTCTAAATTGTGAATATGTGTTCTTTGTGCCATTTCTTAGCCTATAAGCAATTTGTCCTTTTTACTGACTACTGGGAAACTCTTTCTCTAACAGTTTGGTTATAATTTGTAAGTGACTTTTAGTTGGAAGTTATTCTAGTACGTTGAAAGCTTTTCTTAGACAGATTCTTATGACGATCCTGAACCTTGCTTTCAAAATAAAGACAATATGTTTAATATTAACATTTCAATGTGTTGTATGTGACATATAAATACAATTGTAACACATTTAAATTAATTCTCAAATACAAATGTGTAGTATTTGGCTACTGTCCCAGACTTTTAGGTCTACCTCAAGGTTTAGGCCCACAGACACACAGACTTGCAGAGACACTCAGATGCTTACTGTAATTTTAGACTGATCGGCCTAATGCCCAGGCATATAACTTGCTAACTCTTTACCATTAATCTAACCCATGGCTCTTATCCTGTTCTGCCATGTGGCTTGGTACCTTTTCTCAGAGCAGCATAGTTAGTTGTCCTCTGCATCTTCTGGTTTCTCTCTGGCATTCTGCTCTGTTCTGCCTGTTCCTAGAGTCTTCTTAGTTTGGTAGCCCACCCACACTTCCTGTCTGCCTTTGGCCAATCAGCACTTTTTATTAATATAGTAGGCGGGGATAATTATTTACAATGGAACAACGTAATCTCCCTACATAAATGTGGCACATATTTGTGTGGAGGCTTCATGAGGAATACTGTGGATTAAAGGCTAGTCTGAGACAAAAGTAAAGGGAGACTGGGAAATAGATCAGAGAGAGACAGAGACAGAAAAAGAGAAAGAGAGAGAATGGAGATGAGAGAGGAAGGGAATGGTAAAGGGAGAGAGGAAAGTAGAGAAGAAAAAAAAAGTCCCAATTATTTAGAAAGTCAGAATTATTCTAATCTTAAATCATCTTATGCAAAATTATATGAAATGTTTCTTTTGTCTATTTACTCCCTAAGAATAGTCATGGAATGTTGTATGGAAAATATGCCTTAAATTACCAGTGCTAAAAATAATTTAAAATATGTTTGACTACATAAATGTCTTAATGACCAATGTGGATAAGAACTCATTAAAATACATAGTATTCATTATCTTTGCTTACAAGTACAATTATGTCTTTTGAATTTCTTCTGGATAATTGTCTCATATATGGATGTCAAATGAGGGCAAGGTTAATAACATCCTATTTTGTAAAGAAATTATCTGTATTTACAAAAGTAATGAGTGAAGATATTAAGCCTTCTTTGTAAATACAGGCTCTAAGGGGAAAAATATGGACAATTGTGGTCAATATTGTTTTACTGGGTCACCCATGCTGCTCTACCCTGCCTCTTATACAATAATCATCACTGCATTTATGTGTCATTTACTGAATCTCTGTAGAATCTTTAGGGACTTATTCTAAGAATAAAGTCAAACAGGCATTTAGAGGTGATGGGATATTTCAGCAACAACATTTTAATATCAGTGGCTTTAATTGTCTTTCAGAAGGCAAGATGCCAACAATCAGCAAAGACATCTGTAAGGGTATTGTGTTGCTTCATAGAAAATAACTGTCCCACCCACTGGTTTAACAAAAAGAGCTGATTGGCCAAAGGCAGGCAGGAAGTGTGGGTGGGGCTACCAGACTAAAAACTCTGAGAACAGACCACCAGGGGAGCACCAGAGAGAAGCCAGAGGAAGCCGAGGACAACTATGCTCCTCTAAAGAAAGGTACCAAGCCACATGGCTGAACAAGAGATATGGGTTAGATGAAGGGTAGAGAGCTAGCAAGAGATATGCCTGGGCCTGAGGCTGATCAGCCAAAAACTAATGAAAGCCTCCGTGTGTCTCTGTGGGTCTGCGGGTCTGTGGTCCTAAACCTTGATGTTAGGCCCAAAAGTCAGGGCCAGAAACCTCTTACTATAGACAACTTTGAAGAAAAAAGAGTGACTATGGTTGATAATTTCAGAAACAATTACAAAAAGTAATCTATTTCCAGTATTTTGTGAAAAGCAAGTGTAGATACATTTATGCTGCAACTATTTCTAGTTACATAGTCACCATATTAATTTTCAGGCTTGTTCTACCAGATTGTACATACTCCTACCTACAGTGGAGGAGTGTTCCCCTTTCTCCATATAAGCTGTCTTCAGGGTTTTGGCTATCCAATATAATGGATATTCTAACAAGTGTCGTTTGGATTGTACTTTCCCAATGGCTAAGGATGTTGAGCACTTCCTTAAATGTCTTTGACCACTTGAAATTCTTCAGCTGAGAATTTTTCGTTTAGGTCTTTAGAACACATTTTAATTGGATTATCTGAGTTTTCGATGTCTAGATTTCGAATTCTTTATATATTTAGAGGTCTGCCCTCTGTTGATAGTGGTAAAGATCTTTCCTGATTCTATAGGCTGCCATTTTATATTATTGAGCCTGTCTTTGCCTTAAAGAAGCTTCTTACTTTCAGAAGGTTCCATTTACTAATTGTTGCAACCAGTTTCTATGCTACTGTTGTAATATTTAGAAAATGGTTTTCTATGCCAAAGCATTCAAAGTTACTTCTTACTTTCTTTTGTATACTCTGTTAAATATAACTGGATTTATGTTGGGGACATGATCCATTTGGAATTAAGTTTTGTGCATGGCAATAGATATGTATCTATTTGTAATCTTCTACATGTCGATATCCAGTTATATCAGCACCATTTGTTGGAAATGCTTTTTTTATTGTATAGTCTTTGCCTTCTTTGTAAAAATCACACGGTTATAGGTGTGAGGATTAATGCCATAATTTTCAAATTGAATCAGATAGTGAACATGTCAGATTCATGCCAACACCAAACTTTTTATTTCTATAGATCGATAGCACAGGTTGAAGTCAGGGATTTAATACCTCCAGAACTTATTCTTGCACAGGATAATTTTAACTATCCTGGATTTTGTTTTTACTATGAAGTTGAGTATGGTTTGTTGAGGTTTGTGGGAATAAAATGTGTTGGGATTCTGAGGGGGATGACATTAAATTTATAAATTGCTTTTGGAAGGATTGCCATTTTAAATGATTTAGATTCTTCTTATCCATGAGCACAAGAGATTTTTCAATTTTCTGATATCTTCCATTTTTCTTCAGTCTTAAAGTTCCTGTCATATGGTTTTTTACTTCCTTGGTTTTCATTAACCTAAGGTATTTTACATTACTGGTGCTTATTGTAAAGGGTGAGGTTTCTCTGATTTCTCTTTTAGTCCATTTATCATTTGTATATAGAAGCAGCTACTGATAGATTTGAGTTAATTTTGTATCCTGCAACATTACTGATTGTAAATCAGCTCTAGAAGTTCCCTGTTAGAATTTTTGAACTCACTCACGTATATGATCATATCATCTATCAATAGTGAAAGTTGAGCTCTTCTTGTCCAATTTCTATCTCCTTGATCATCTGTTGTTGTCTTTTTGCTCTAGCTAGAACTTCAAGTACTATATTAAATAGATATGGAGAAAGTGGACAGCCTTGTCTTGTTCCTGATTTTAGTGGGATCTCATTGGGTTTCTTTCCAGTTAATTTGATATTGGATACAACTTGTAAGTGGCCTTTATTATGTTTAGGTATGTTCATTTTATACCTGATCCCTTCAATACCTTTATCATCAAGGGGTGTTGGAATTTATTTAAGACTATTTCCGCATCTAATGAGATAATCATGTTTTTATTTTCTTATACTTTGTTTATATGGTGGATTACATCGACAGATTTTTTCACATGTTAATCCATCACTGCATCTCTGGGATGAATACTATTTGATTGTGGAGGATAATATTCTTAATATGTTGTAGGATTCAGTTTGTCGATATTTTATTTAGTATTTTTGCATCAATATTCATGAGGCCATTGTGTCTGTAATTCTATTTGTTTGTTGAATCTTTGTATAGTTTGGGTATTAAAGTAATTGTAACCTCATAAAAAGAGTTTGGCAATGCTCCTGTTGTTTCTATTGTGCAGAACAATTTGAGAAGCATTGGTTTAGCTCTTCTTTGAAGTTCTGGTAGAATTTTATGATGATACCACCTTGTCCTGGGCCTTTTTAAGTCAGGACACTTTTAATGACTGATTTTATTTCCTAAGAGATTATAGGTCTACTTAAGATTATTTATCTGGTCAAGATTCAATTTGAGTATATGGTACCTATCCAGGAAGCTGTCCATTTCTTTTGGATTTTTCTATGTTGTGTAGTAAAGGTTTTTTGAAATATGAGCTGATGATTCTATTGATGTTCTCATTGTCTGTTGTTATATTTCCATTTTCTGATTTTGTTAATTTTGATATGCACTCTCCAACTTCTGGTTAGTTTAAATAAGTGTTTGTCTATCTTGTTGATTTTCTTAAAGACTTGACTCTTAGTTTTATTGATTTTTTGAATTTTTCTGTTTCTAATTTATTAATTTCAGCCGTCAATTTGATTATTGTCTTGCATGTATTCCTCGTGAGTTACTTCTTTTTATTTTAGAGAATTCAGATGTGTTGTTAAGTTTCTACAGTGAGTTTTCTCCAACTCCTTTCTGTAGGCACTTAGTTCTATGAACTTTCCTCTGAATATTTCTTTTATAATGTCACATAAATTTGGGTGGTTTGTACATTCATTTTCATTTAATTCTAGGAAATTACTTTCTTTTTTATGTTTCCCTTGACCCAGTGGTGCTTTAGTTGAGCATTATTCTGTTTCCATGAGTTTGTAGAATTTCTGTAATTTGTGTAGTTGTTGAATTCTAACTTTTTGCCATGGTTATTCAATAAGATACAAGGAATTATACCAGTTTTTCTGTCTCTATTCATATTTGTGTCATGACCAAGTATGTGGTCAATTTTAAAGAAGATTTTATGGAGCTATTGAGAAGAAGATATATTATTTGTGTTTGGATAGAAAGTACTAATTACATTTATTAAGTCCATTTGAAACAAGATTTATTAGTTTCCTTATTTCTCTGTTAAGTTCCTGTCTGACAGTACTGTTCATTGGTGAGGTGTTGAAGTCTCTCACTATTAGTGTGTGGGTTTTGATGTGTGATTTAAGTTTTAGTAATGTTTTTGCATATTGGTACCCTTGAATTTGGGGCATACGTTTTCACATTTGAGACTTTATCTTGATGGATTTTTCCTTAGATGAAAATGTAATAATCTTCTAGTTCTATTTTAGTTGACTTTAGTTTGAAGTCTATTTTGTTAGATATTAAAATAGGAATACCAGCTTGCCTCTTAAATCCATTTGATTGTAAAGTCTTTCCCAACCATTTACTCTAAGTTAGTGTCTGTTTCTCTTTCTTTTTCCCTTTATTTTATTATTTTTTTATTAAAAAGATGTCTTTTTATATTTATGTATTCCCCACTTTTCCTCCCTTCCCTCACCTGAATCCCTCCTAGTCAGACTTCAGCCTCCCCTATCACTATTAGCCTTTCCTCTCCCCAAAAAGAACAAAAAGTCTCAAGATGGGTAAGCTCAGATGGCACATCCACTCCATGCAAGTCTGATTTCCTCATCACAAAGTCAAGACTGGGTTAGATCTTCCTCTGCAGGGAATGGGCTCCAAGGTACCAGTCTATGCACAGGAATACAGTCTGAACCCACTCCTCAAGGTTCCACATACTGCCCATGCCAATTTGCCTACCATTGGAGGGCCTTGTTCCTTTTCCTGATGGATCTCTAATGGGAATTCTTGATTCAGTGAGATCTCCAGTGCTCCAGGTAGCCATCACTGTGGGAATTTTCCTCATAATCCCTATCCCCCTTGCTCCTATAGACTCTCCTCCGCTGCTCTCGGCTAGACCAGGGGTTCGGCTCAGTGCTCAGCCATGGATCTCTGCCACCACCTTTGTCGGATATAAGTTGTTGTTCATTTGGTTATAGGGAAATTCTGTTTAGGCACCCCCTCCACTATTGTTTGGAGACCTATTTTTCTATTTAAGGTGTGTTTCTTGTATGCAGCAAAAGGATAGATCCTATTTACTGATTTATTCTGTTAGCCTGTATCTCTTTTTAGGTGAATTGAGTACTTTGATAATAAGGAATGTTAATAACCATTGATTGTTAATTCCTTTTAATTTTAGGTGTGCTGTGTGTTTGTGTGTGCATGTATGTGTGTCTCTGTGTGTGCGTGCATGTGTGTGTGTGTTTCTCTTCTTTGGGATTTGGTGGCATGGGATAATTTATTGCCTGTGTTTCATGGTTGCAGCTACCTTTTTTAAGTTCCATTTTTCCTTTTAGTATTTTATGTATGGATAGATTTGTGATAAGAGTTGTTTAACTTCATTTATTTCTTATGAATAATTTTGTTTATGCAGCCTGTGGTGATTGGTATCTTTACTGGGTATAGCAGTCTAGGCTGGCATCTATGATCTCCTACTGTCTGCACAATGTCTTTCCAGGACCTTCTGGCTTTCAGACTCCATTGAGAAGTTGGATGTAATTCTGATAAATCTACCTTTATATGTTATTGGCCTTTTTCCTTTGCTGCTTCTCTTTAATTCTTTCTTTAATTCTGTATGTTTGGAGGGTTGATTATTATATAGCAAGAGGACTTTGGGGAAGAGTCCTATCTATTTGGTATTCTGTAAGCTTCATCTGTCTTCATAGACATTTTCTACTTTAGGTTAAGCTAGCTTTTTTCTATGATGTGAAAATATACTTTCTGTGCCTTTGAGCTGATACTCTTCTCCTTCTATCCCAATTATTTTTAGGTTTGGTCTTTATATGTTTTACAAGATTTCCTGAACATTTTGTGTTATGAATTTGTTGGCTTTAGTATTTTCTTTGAACAATGAACCTATTTCCTCTATAGTATCTTCAACACCATGATTCTCTGTTCCATCTCTTGAATTCTGTTTTGGTTTTGTTGGTTTTGCTGTAGTTCCTGTTCATTTACTCAGAATTTTACATTACCAGCATTTCCTTGGTTTGTGTCTTCTCTATTGTCTCTAATTATAATGCTCAAATTTTGAACTCTTTCTTTCACTTGATTGATTGTATTTATCTGGCTTTCTCACAGGATTTGTTGATTTTTCTCAATTTTTATTTGTATTTTCTTCTAATTTTTAAGGAATATTTTTTCTTTAAAGAATTCTATGATCTTCAGAAAGTTATTTCCTAGGGTTATTTTTTGTGCTTCTGCAGTGGAATGTTCAGTCTTACTATTTTAGAACCTCTATGTTATGGTGGTGCCATCTTGTTTTTTATGATGTTAAATGTTTTCTTGTACTGACATCTAGTCTTTACTTTCCTGAAATTGGTGTAAGTCGTGCCTGTGTGTCAAAGAGCTCCTTTTGGTCCAATAAGTGCTCTTGGTGCAATTGGAACTCTTGTTATCTGAGCCAGTAGGGTCTGTGTCTGAGAGAGCAGTTGAGGTCGTGGGGTGATGGCTGGATTTGGCCATTGGAGGGAGGCTTGTAGGCTACAATGTCAAATGAGGAGTGGTAGTAGCCAGGCCTGCCAGAAGGTGTCTTGCCTGCTGGACATCAACTTGAGCTGCAGTGGGCTAGGGTTGGGGACAAGCATTTTGCCTTGATGCTCAGGGCTGTATGACTGGCTTAAGGTTATTTTTAAGGTATCTGTAAGGTCTCCATAATCAACCAACTATTCTTCAAAATAGTAGAAAAAGAGAATAGTAATTGAATGAGCCTTATGTTGCTCTTACCAACATTTTGGAGAGATAGAAGAGTAAGAAAAAACTCTTTACCTTTTTAATTAGCCAGGCATTTACAACAAATTACAAAACAGCTCTTAAGATAGACACTGTTTGTGTGTGTGTGTGTGTGTGTGTGTGTGTGTGTGTGTGTGTGTGTGTGTGTCTGTGTCTGTGTGTGTGTGTGTGTTTACAAAGATGAAATGGACAGTTTCGGTGATTACAACTCTCCCTAGTTATGCCTGACCATTAGGATGCATGCTTCTCTTAGTTCATTGGTTTTGTCTCAAAAGAAAATAAGTTGATCATCTCCCATAAAAGAATGCAGATATGTTGGTTGGGTCTAAAATATCTTTAAAAATTTCTATTTTATGTTGCCAATGAAACTAGGCAACAACATTACATGACTTTAAAGATTTTAGGGAAGAGACTGCTGAGGAATGAATATGACAGAGATACCATTAAAACTTAAAGGCATACATTTCACTAATAAAAACATTTTCACTAACCTAAAAACAGAAGGCATAGAGAAAGGTATCAGACACAATTTTAAATGGGGAGAATCAGTAATTTTTATTTAACTTGTGTTTCCTTATTGGAAAAGGATCTATTACAGGACTGTTTTCCAATCTGTACGTGATTATCTGTTCTCTGTTTTGTCAAGCATCTGGCAATATCCAAACTCAAGATAATCTATTTTTTTGTGTAACCTTACTGAAATCTTTATCGCACAAATAATTAAACAACTATTTTATAGTTTGTGTATTTAACAACTCTAAAGCAAATGCATAAGATCATACTAGTTTCCTATAAAATTTTGGTGTGAGAACTGAGGGGTGCAATAACATTTCTCTGTAGTTTCAGAAAACATCTTCCAGTGTCACACGGAGAATGACAATAAAATTAAACTGATAACAGGAAAACAGCAAACAAGGTTGCACTGTGGATATTTATAGTCACATCTCACTTTACTAAATTTGCTGACCCACTTTACCTCTGTTCATATTTCCTAATTACCCATATTAAACCAATTCAGTTTGAATTCTTTTATATTGACTTGGAGGTTGTCAGTAACCTGGACATGTCTGCCTTCTTCTGCAATGGAGTATACTAGAAGCTGTAAGTGTAGAAAGAATAAAACTGTCTCTCAAAAGAAAATAACAATATTTACATAGTGGTATTGCTGAAAGGGGTACAGAAAGGGAAGTTCTTTAACTTGTAATTCAATGTAAGTTATTTCATTCTTTTTGCAACAAAGTCTGGCGATTCATTACAAACCGGCATGGTATGTAACCCAAGCTATTCTCCAATTTATAGGTACCTTTTTTTGCCACAGGATTATTCACTGTGGTATTATAATTGTGAGCTACATTCCCTGGCATTATGACTTTATTAAGCACTAAAAATTATTGGATTGCAGATAGTGATTTAGACTTTTTTAGCCTATAGAAGTGAAAACACTGAAAATTCCATCTGTGAGTGGCCTTACTGTGACAGGTATGCTCTTCAATGTTGAAATGTAATTCGCTGTTAAGCAAATCCTGTGTTCTCAGGACATATGGAAGATATTCTGTGCCAAAGCAAGTAAACAGTGGTTTGGCTCCGAAGATTTGTAAAGCTGTGAGAAAACACATTTTATTCATTATTGGAATTAAAATTTCCTCACAGTTTCACTAAACAGATCAAAGAAAATCCATTTACTCTATTGCACTCAATCCAAAAATCATAGACATTTGTAAAGCCTACAGCTATTTTGAACTAAAACTTTATTGAAATTTGCTACTTTAGCCCACTATCTTGAAACAGAAAAAGTACCAGAGTAAAGTATTCTAATGTCCAGTGAATGTAATTTTTTTAAACTAAATTTTGTCATAAATCTTCATTGGAGAAGCATTTGAATATAGAATTTATTACAAAGTTCAAGGGACTAAGAGTGAATAACCAAGTCTTTTCTTGCAGTCAAGTAGGTGATTACATCGACAGGAAGCACTTACTTGATGCGATTTTTTTCTTACACTGTTTTATTGTTTGAGAAATCTAGAGTTTTGGCTTGTCAGTGCTTCTAGAGTGCTCCAAAACTTTAGGCATGAACATTCACTTCTAAGTCCTTAGGGTAATGTTAAAATTAGAGATCAAATTAAACAACAAATCTGGAGTAAACATTCTAGAACAGTCTAAGGAAACTAGTATTTTATGAATGGAGAAAAACAAAAACAAATACTAAATGCAGGTACTGCAATGTGAAAACACAAGGCTATCTGGAAAAGGTTAATAGATTAAATGGCAAGGCAAAGACAAAGGTAAAGAATGGAAATATGGTTCAGTGTTTGAACAAACTAAATACATAAAAGCAAAGCAATCATGTTGTCCCTGGGTGATTCATTAACTTTAAGGATGTATAAAAATAAAATAAAATAAAATAAAATAAAATAAAATACATTCTTCTAATTAACATTAAGGCCTTTTAAATTCTATACTGATGTCACTTACTGATGTAGTGTTTCCCAGTATATAAATCTTGGAGCTCATTCTGCAGCATCACAAAGAAATATTAGTAGAGGAAAGAAGAAATAAAAGTCCAAATTCACAAGTTAACTATTGTCTTAGCATACTATTTTAAGATGTGTTCTCTTTGTTTCGGCTGTGGAACATTTGCTTAATAATACAAAGGTGTGTTGCATTTTTTTTATTTAACTTTATGAAACTGTGTTACTACATCTGTCTAAAACACCTGTGTGGTCTAATAAGGAGCCAAAGATCAATAGCATGGTAGAGAAAAAAATAGAAGGAAGGAGCTGGCAGGGAGAGAGAATTAATGGGAGGAACAAGGTAACAAGGAGAGGAAGATTCAAGGTGCCAGCCACTCAGATACATAGAAATAGATATAGAAGAAGAGAAAAGTGAAAGCTCCTCCCCCCATGCAAATAGATGGTATAAATAAATTAGCTTGTAATTAGCCAAGAAAAACCTAAGCCTTTATAAATAATAATATTTGGTGTGATTATTTGGGAGCTTGGTGGTGGGTTCCCCAAAGAAAAAGAGCCAAAAAATAAAAAGTAAAACAATTACCAACAAACTATCACTCCACAGGTTTTGAAATATAATTTACAATAGTAATATAATACAAAATACAATTATAAATAGTGTTTAATGGCTGAGTATTATATTTAAACAAATTACTTTCCTGACAACAAAATCTTTTTACTGTGATATACAAAAATTATAAAATTTAAAATATTTGTGAAAAGCATACATCCAGAAAAAAATAGTCATTAAAGGATCTCAACATTCATGATTTTTTCTAATTATATCAAATTAGCAGTTGGGAATTAACTGTTGTTTTTATTTTATTCATGTTTTTTTAAATGTTTTGCCTATACATTAGATGTCTATGTACAATATACATGCTAGGTGCCAGTGGAATCCAGAATAAACATCTACTTTACTGAATTACAGAGATTGCTTTGAGCTATTTTAAGATCCTTGAAATCAAGCACAAGTCCAATGCAAGAAAAGCAAGTGCTCTTAATGGTTGAGTTGTTAGTAATACATACAGAAATACATTTTATTGAATATTATTATATCTAACACAAATTTCAGAAACATTTAAAAACAAACCAAAACATATTTCTATAAAAATTATTATCTGTTTAAGTAATTAGATTGTGGCTAAATCAGTTGAATCCATATCTACCATCCACATCTCAAAGCATTGCTATGTCAGTAAAAATTTATTTGGCAATGTATATGTATCCTTATAGTATATTTCATATAATATAATTTGTATGATTTGTGATATAGATGCTAATTTCCAAAGTGTTTCTGTATAGTGATAAAATATAGCCTTTTCTAGTGGACAATGTGTTGATTTTTTTGTTGGCATTTACTTCCCTGCAAGAAATATTTTTAATAATCTCTAGGGAAAAAATAATAGTTCTGTATCTCTGAGTGGCTCTTTCATCTTAAGAGAAAAGGAGATTGTACTTTTTAAGTGATAATGAACAAGAATTCAATTCAAGCACACTAATGAGTTTACTCTAGTTCAAGCTCAGTCCTTGTTTCAATCTTTGTTTTGCAAAGAAGCACAAAAATGTTAACAGCTGATAGTGTCAGAACAAATAAAGGTGACATTGACTTCATCTTTTTTGGAAAACTTTGACAAAATAGGAACCGTGGAAACAATCTCTCAGGAACAAAATTGTGCAAATTGGAAAGTAACACTCATATCTGCTTACCGTATCAATTTGGTTGATTAATAATTAGTTATATTGCATTCATTTCATGCAGGAGGAAAAGAAGACCTAAGACCTATGTGTAATGGCCAGGGCAGAGAGCCAATTATTGGTAGAGAGTTCAGAGATACAAAATACCCCTACTTTTTGCCAGTGACTAAATTATTTTTGATATAATAAACAACAGATATAAATTAAAATAATTATTCACATAGTAAAGTATATACTATTAAACTTATTTAGTGAGCTAATTTTACAAAACTCCTATAGTATAATTTTTCTCCCCTAATACCAACTTTAAAATTGATACTGATTAGAAGGAACTGTACTATAGAAATTATAATCAACAACATTTGATACTTCCTAAATGTGTCAATAATTATGATACTGTACTAATTTTTCATACAACAATATAAAATAATTCTAATCAATTATAAAATATATCACTGAAAATAGTATCAAAAAAACAGAAAACTAAATACAATTTTGGAGTAATCATTAGATAAATAAGTGTTTCATCCAGGTTTATATCACCCAAATAGTGCATTTTATTCACTTTAATTGATTTTTTTACAAACATGTATTTTTCATGTGAGCAGTTGCCATCTGTTCAAAGGGAAGGATTTTGGAATGCTCTCTTAGCTTGTGTGAATCTGAACAAGTGCTTCCAGAATTGCCTCTGGCTAATTAACACTAAAGCAAAAAAAGAAGAAAAAAAAGACCTATAGAAAGTTAAAATCAAAATTGTTTCATGAACTAAATTACTTTGCTTTATTCAAATTATGATGATCCATAGCTCAGAGCATATCTACTAGGAAATATATTAAATTAAGTATTTAAAGTAATAAAAAGTCCTAAGGTTTTCTTTTATAATGTGAATTTTTTTTTGAGAAATCTATAACAGGTTCTAATTCAAGCTATTCATTGTTTCAATCACAGGAGATAAAGAACAGTCAATCAAAACTAATAGAAATATCTAAATTTATGTGCATTATCAAAGCTATGATTAAAAAGTGCATGTTGACCCTTGAAATGTGCATTCCCAATTGGCCCTTTGAGTTAAATCAGGAATATGAATATTTGTTTTATAATGAGATTTAAACAATAGTGAAAGTAAACATAATGAAAGGCTTTGAGTAAGCTAAGTATGTGTGTTCCTCAAATTGAAGACAAGCTCTGATAAAAAAAAAATATCAGACAAATAATGCATCTCTGTATGATCTAGAAGTACACATCAGAGCAGTAGGAATTGATTGGCTTATTTTCCCAAATATTTTAAGTATGAGGAACAACATAAGATGTGAAATTGTAATTTAAAAATTCCTGAACATGGTATAAATAAGCAATTTTAAGCAAATCAAATCTTTGGGAAGCTAACTAAAAGTGTCTAGCACACAGTTGGTCTGCAGAAATAATAGAATAGGTAATTTAGAAGAGAATTATCAACATATTATATGGATAGAATGAAAAACGAAATTCCAGGAATTTCCAGGACCATCTGGCCTGAGATTCAAGTCTCCCGGCCTGCAGTCCCACAGTCACTTAGTCGCAAATAATTACACAAAGGCTTATATAATAACAAACTCTTTGGCCTTTGGCTTAGGCTCATTATCAATTAGCTTTTACAATTTAACCCATTTCTATTAATCTACTGTTTGCCATGTGGCTCATAGCTTTTTTATATCTTGCTTTCTTGGGCAGAAGTTTGCAACATCTCCCTTGACTCCTTGACTCTGCTCTCCTTTATCTATGCTTGGAATTCCTGCCTGCCTCTAAACTACTTAACCAGAGGTCAAAACAGTTAATTTGTTTATTATCCAGTGGTAATTCATAGTGTATAGAAAAGTATCCTGTACCAATGGTATTTTTAGTTTTTTATTATTTAGTAGAATTTATTATTCTCATTAGTAATAGGTCTCAAAAAAAAAAAAAAAAAAAAAAAAAAAAAGACCCCTGTCAAAACAGAAAGATAATGACTTCACTTTGGTTCTCTGGGATATATATAATCTTCTTTTGGCTCAGTTTTTAATACATAAAGCTGGAGGATCATAAAAATCGCATGTTTACTAAAAGAAGATTATATAGTGTTCACATGGGCATTCACAAACCAAATGAAAGCAAAGGGATATGTATTTTTGGTGATAAACAGAAGTGAGATTGATGACATGTTCATTATACTGTTATGGTGGATAGTGAAAATTTAGTTTTCAGTACTGTGAGACGTTTAAAGTTCTAGATATATGCCTCAATACAATTGTAGCAGTAATGTAAGTAAGGAATGTCTCTTTGGTATACTGTAGGAATTGTAGGAAGATTATGATGAAACTTTAAATAGTGTTATTATTCTCTAATATTTTAAACTTTATTTAGTATGTATGCCTGTTCATGTGTTCATGCTCATGTGTGAACATCGATTCATAAGCCAAGGCACCCCTATGAATATCAGATAATAACATGTAGGTCTTCTGCTTTCAATCCACTCGTTACTATCATGAGTACCCAGGATTGAACCCTAGTAACAAATGATATTACCTAAAAAGGCATCATACCAGCCTTTAAATACTATCTTTGAAAAATACTTTATCATTGTACAACTTGTCATTTGACCTGTCAATGAAGTCAATATAAAGTATGAACTTAAAAAAATTATAATATAGCACTAGAGTAGAGCATTTTGCTCCCCATGAGAGTTACAGGATGAAGGCTTATGTTCTTTCCACAAAAAAAAAAAAAAAAGTGTAGCCAAGTTGCCTGGTCTACAGAGCAAGATCCACGATAGCCAGGGTTAGGGTTACACAGAGTAATCCTATCCTAAACAATAAAAGCATGATCAATTCTATGTGGACTTAGGGACTAAAAAGTGTTACTAAAAGAAATGCCTATATATCTTCATCATGTTAACATCTTGTTACCCCTAAAAATTACTTAAAATTCTAATTTACTACATTTATAGAAGGTATTCTTAGGTCTTTTCATGAAGGACCCAGAATCGATAAAGAAAACATTATCCTAGGAAGCAGTCTGGTCCACTTAGATGCATCTTATTTGCTTTGCTGCCTTTCATTATTAATGTAGCTTCATTTCTAATCTAAGGCAAATAAATGTGCTCTATTCTTTCCATAATCATTACTTTACAAGTGTATTACATATTCTGCCTTTTCTCTTGTACGGAATTATTTTCCCAATATTTACAACTCTGTTTAGTGGTATAAACACAGAATCAATTCTTTCTTATCTAGGGAGTGTTAACTTAATCTACCCGTGCACTTTATTTCGATAAATTTTCTTTCTTCCCAAACTCCTCTCAGACTCTCTCTCTCCTCATATTCTTTCTCACTCTTTCAACTGAACCATAAATCAATGAAAATAAAAACAAACCACAAAGAAGTGATACGATAATAAATACTAAAACAAAATTCGCTCTCTCTCTCTCTCTCTCTCTCTCTCTCTCTCTCTCTCTCTCACTCACTCACACACACACACACACACACACACACACACACACACACACACACACACACACACACACACACACACACAAACCAAGAAGTTTAATTTTTATTTGTAATTCTCTTTTGAATATGGTCTAGTTTGGACAGTGTGGTTGATACAATTGTTGTCACTCTATTTTGGAGGGTTGAACTCTGATTTTCCCTTTCTCAACAGATACCAATCACAAAAATTCCTGTCCAAGTATTGCATTTTTTTCACACTTCCCAGACTCAATACTGGTGTTTTATTTAATGTTAACTTACGCATCTGTTTATCTGTTTTGCATGCATTAATAGATTCTGTATTTCATATATAAATCAGCACTATTGTATTTTCAAGGCACAGTATGAGTTACTAACTCTGGCACTTTAAATAATTATCTTACCTTTCTCACATTAATGCCTAAGGAAGAAATTTGATAAAAACATCTCCGTGTGTGAGTGCTTCAAAGTAGCTCAGTCTTTATACATTGTCCAGCTGTGTTGTTTATGGTAGTCATCATCTACTACAAGAAGAAACTTCTCTAATTATGGTTGAGGTTGAGCAATACAATAATCTATGGGCATAGTAATTATTAGGATTCATATTACTGCAATGATATTGTAGCATAAAAAAGTAAGTTAGTTCCTGGGACCAATAACCTATCTAGTCTCAGATTCTTGATCACTTTATCTGTGTCCTTCACATAAAATGGGTCTTAAATTCAGTCCAAAAATTGTTAGTTAGTCCTGTAACACTTCTGCCACTATTACATCAGTATATGCTGCAGGCTGATTGCTGATATGGGAAGAGGATTTACAGCTAGATGATACTGATGATCACTTTTCTTATCTGGTAACCGCCAAAGTATCTTTCAGCCTTATATAATCATGGAAATATGCAGCTTTGCATAGTTAGCTGATCAATGGTTTTGTCAATAAGAAATACTTTCATAGCAAATGTGTAATTGTTCTTTAGTTATCTTTTTAAAATATTATGTGCTCTCTTGGTTATTGGTTCCTACAAAGTATGTAATGTTCAAACTGTGTAAAAAAATATTTTTTATCCTATGTAAAACCCGATACAG
The DNA here is from genome assembly GCA_033318265.1 of Phyllotis vaccarum. Lineage (NCBI taxonomy): Eukaryota > Metazoa > Chordata > Mammalia > Rodentia > Cricetidae > Phyllotis > Phyllotis vaccarum. The sequence goes on from JARWLC010000028.1 coordinate 2,722,510, forward strand.
CAATAACAATAGACAACAGCAACAGGGTCTCTTTGTTACATAGGTATTAGTTTTACTAGCACTGAGATATAAGTAAACAAAAGAGAGACATTTATAAGAGATATGTAATTTAAGTTAAATAAAAAGTGAGAAAAAAGAGTGATGGGTACAGAAAGACTGCAATTTATTAGCATAATAAAGGTTTAAAGAAACTAACCATTATTATGCATTGAATAATTCAAGTCAGTGAAACTATTTCAAATTCATAGAAAGTGCCTTAAGTCAATAAAGAAAGTGACAATCAGCCACAAAGAGGTTTCTAAAAGGCCATCCTCGGTGTTATGGTGATCCTACTGATTATCTTGTCACAAAATTGAATGCTACACTTTTAACATTTTACCATATGTTTAAAATATATTAATTTTATAATATATTTAATACAATTTTTTTCAATAAATTTATGTATGAGTATGAGCAAACCAATTCTTAAAAGCACATTTTATCTTGGCCAATCACAAAATTGCATCAAAACTGAGATTCATGTCAATACAACTAAAATGTAAAAATCATGTGCCTACTTGTTAGCACTCTCTTGTTCCAAAGGTATCATGAAATGAATTCTTTCTGGTATGTATCAAATGAATTCAGAATTACAGCATTATTTTTTACATGAAAAGCTTTCAGTGACCTTTCTGCTTTGATTTGTAATATATAAGTTATCATTTGTAAAAAGTGATATGCTTCAGAATGCAGAATTTCATTAAAAATTTAGTTTAAATAATTATAATTCAATTATTAATGTAACAGGTTTGTAAGCATTCTTAATAAAATTTCAGATATTAAGAATGATATTAGATATTACATCAGTAGCATTTTTGAAGTCTTCTTGAATGCCATTAGGCAAAAGATTTGCCAAGGTTGCACACGTTTAGAAGGATGAATCGTAATGAAATTTGAAGTAAGAATTTATAATGACCTATTCAAAACTTATTCATGCTTTTAGGGAAATTTTTCTTACCTGGATTTAATGACATTTTTTGACATTTTAAATCAGTACATTATTAATTTGATTTTGTAATAAATATTTGTAAAGTTCTGCATTTCTCAAGGGTTTATCCATACTGTCTTCATTAATTATATTCTGATATTCAATGGCCAAACTATTTCAATAATACTATATAAACTTACCAAATGGTATGGTAATGTATTAATTTCATCCACATCTAAGAGAGTATGGCTACCTTTAAATGACCAAAAGTAAAAATACATATCTCCTAGCTAGTGTAAAATAAGACTGCCCTTGTTCTAATCTATTTCCTCTTCTACCAGCAGAACTAAAGAATTGTCAGTGATGTGCAATCAGGAGCATAAGCATTCACGTGGATAGTTACACTGTTTGTGTCTGATAACTATAAGTGTTGAGCCAAAACAACTTGAATGTACATATACAAACAATTTTTTGGATTTTTTTGAGAATGTTACACAGTTGCTATCACTTGAAATAAACATGATATGAAGCGATATGAGGCTTGTGTGAAATACTAAAGTATTGGTATTTGAACTGGTATTACTTAAAATTTACATTCTACAAACATCAGGAAGAAGTGATGTGATAGAACTTTTTATTTCTGTAAGTCATATACATAGATTTAAATTATTGTCAAGTGTAACTTCTTCCTCCAAAATAAATATTCTGAACTATTGACATGAGCATGAAATAGCATTTATTTTCACTGAATTTGTAAAAATTAGGAGTTGTTTATTCATTAATAGAAAACTATTTTGGCCTGATATATTAAAAGATCAGAAAAATTTTACCAGTGAAAATTTTTCAAAGTACTTGAATATTACATCAATAAACAATTCCCAATTGTATATATACACTTGTGTATTATATTTGTACCAAACAGAAGAAAGAACTAAGGTACAGCATAGTTATTTAATTTTTTGACTTTTAATTTTTATTATTTTCTTGCTCTATTAAATCTTGTTAGTATGATTGAATCAGGCTTCTGTAGATTGCCAAAGCACCCTATAATGTGACTGAGTTTCAAGAAGTCAAAGGTACATAGTTATTAACATTGCTTAATAATGAAATAAAATGCCAAAACATTATCAATGAAGATCTAAGATTTAGAATATCAAATTTATCATAATTATACATCTGAGTTTATCTTAATGCCACTTATCCTGGAGTAAACCATAAACTATTGTCACTTATTTATTTACTATGGCAATCAGTATATTATACTAATACTTCTGACCTTTAGCAGTAGATTACACAAATTTAGTGTAGTGACTGAATCTGCTCTTGGCATGTGTGCATGTGACAAATACTGTAAAGAAACAGTGCAATGGTTGAAAGTTTTATTTCAGTTTATGTAGTCAGTGATTTAATCCATGGTAACTTGGTTTCATTGTTTATAGGTTTGATAAGCAGAATAGGAGAATGCAATAAGAGATTGAGAGAAGTCCATTCAACAGTAAACAGGAATCACAGTGGAATGACATTTTTGAACCGTTTCTAAGATCTATAATTCAAAAGTATGACACAGTTACTCACTTAATCCAACTGTTCCCTACATAACATTTTCCCCACGCTTCAATATTCTATACAGACTACAAATTCATCAGTGGACTAAACAATTCATTAAGTCTAATGACTTCAGAGGAACAACTGAGTTAGAAAGTTAGATGTACTAGGATCCTTCTGGATTATCACATGACTATCCCCTTTATATAGCCTCTGCTACATAGAGAAATATAAGTTATAGATTTAATCAAAATGTACTAACAGCAGTGAGTATGAACATTGGCAAGCTGAAATATTCTGGAATGATCTGAATTTGAAGCTGAACCAAAGTTTAGTGAATAGTGGGACCTTTACATATTTCTGATGTGTGTGTGTGTGTGTGTGTGTGTGTGTGTGTGTGTGTGTGTGTGTGTGTGTGTGTGATGTGTATGCTCTAAGTAAAATCAGTGAAAATAAATTAATATTTATATTTAAATATTACAAAGAATGAAAATATGGAATTTCTAAATAAAGAGATGCTGTTATTCCAGTTAGAAATTGCTATGTGTGCTTATATTTACCAAAATGTCATCAGTATTTATTTTTCTTTAGGACTAAATTGAATATATTTTTCTAACTAAAAAAATCATATTTTGTGTGGGGGGGATAATAAATAGGCTGGCTGATTTCATTTGTATACTAAACACATTAATTCTTTTGTACTGTTAATTAAATACTTAATATTAAATTATAAATTATTTTTAATAATAATTTGGGGAGTATGTAAAAGTTAAGCTTCAAGAGAAATAGTCAGCAACAATCCAGTAACTTTACGAAAATCAAAGCCTGTTTCTGTTTTGTGTACTAATTTTGAGGCATTATTTCAATGGAAAGACTATTTAAAATACATGATTATACCTTTACAATCCTGATTAATATTTGTAGTCAATTTTTTCTAGTTATATGTAACATACCTGAATTATTTTTTTCTTTAGACTTCATAGAATTATTGGAATTTAGAGCCAAGTAAAAGTCAGAAAATTAAAATCTTGAATAACCATCTACTAAAATATCCTGGACTATTTGCTTCATCTTCACAATTTGGGTACAGACTGAGAGAGGATAATAACCAACCTTGCTGCTCATTCGCTATTCAGATGTAACAAGTTATTTAACATGTGTGTTTCTCTTTTCTCATCTCTACAACACAAATGACATCAGGCATAAAGAAGTTCAGAAAAGTACCAAAGCCCTATAATGCATTCAATAACTAGGACTCTTTACTTTGTAATAAAATTATAAACTCTTTTTAAGAAAATAAGCAGTGAATTTATATATGATTTTCATTTTCCCCTTGCCAAAATATTTGTCATTTATCAGTTTTGAAAATCTTTAGAAGCTTGTATATGAAGGACTTTCGCATTTCTTAATTATTATCATATATATATATATATATATATATAAACAAATTCTCAATGTATGGGGTAAAGTGATTGCTATAGTAATCTGTTTGTAAAAGAACATACCATATCAAGTTCATATCTTACTGAATTTGATCAATCTATCCCTGAATTTAATTAACCTTTCCTTGTCTCATTAATAGACAAGAAAATAGAATTGATAATGAACACTTTTTGCTTAATGTTTGTTCAATAAAGTAAGACAATGTATTTAAATGCTTAACAAAATGTTAAAAACTGAAAATATAGGTACTACAACTAATACTTCTATTGCTGTTATTATTAATAGTAATGATCTTTTAATCAATCATTACATTTTAGGAATAGTTTTTGCTGTAATTACATTAAGAGCTCCTATGTCTAGTTTGGTCTTATTTCCACTTCCATTAACTTTTAACATGCTTGTTTTCTCAGTGACATGTTTTATACCCTTTTATAATCCATCTGTTCTCACTCATATACGACTGCAGTGAATGCCAACTGATGATTCATTCAAGTGATTTAGAGAAAAAGTTCTTTAAATGTAAAATAAAGCATAGTAAATTCTTTTGATCATTTCACATCTTGTTCTTACTCCCAGAAGATATTTAAGAGGGATGACAAACAATCGTACCTCAAACTCACAATCTCCTTCAGATGTATTCGTTATTTGGGTGATTTTATTTATTTTTCAGTTTTATATTGCAGATGAACACTTCTTCAGACCACTGGTCCCCTGGTGCCCAAAGCTCAGAGTCTCCCACTTTCTTAATGCCTGTTGTATTGTTCTTCATTTTCTCACTGATATAAATCAAGCAAGTGAGCTTTGACATTAGTACTCATCAAAAATTCTTTCTAGAGGATACATTTTCTTTGAAAAATTCAGTCTCATCTCTCTGTTCATTTTCTCTATTCAGTATTGCTTCGAACACATTCTAATTTTTATGTTTTCAGGTATTTTTCCTCTATTGCTAATATTATAAATCAAAATTTCCCAAATTTTTATCATATATATATGTATATATATATATATATATATATATATATATATATATATATATATTGGCTGATTCTGAATGTAGGCCAGTTTCACAAACAAAATTTGAGAGTTAAATAGAGTATGGTCACTGGATCTAATACAGCTATAAATGTGAATTTGTGTGTGTATGTGTGTGCACTTGTGCCTGTTTACTGGGATATCACACTTATAAAGTACATATTAGAGATATATACTGCAGTCATTTCTTTGAAGTCATAAAAATGTGGATTCATCACAAATCAAGTCAATTTCCTGACATTCACACTTCATGAATGTCCTGTATATCGTTTCTCCTGCATTTAGGAAGAGCGTATATCTATTGCCATAAGATAGAAATCATTATATTAATTTACAGTCTCCTGTTTTTTATCTTTCTAATAAAAGGTGTAGAGAAGAATAAGACAAGTTAATTTGATCATTAAAAGGATCTTATTTATTTAGCACTTATTAAACATTAAGCAAGAAATCTTTATTTTATGTTAAATATGTTTCTAGGAATCTTTAAATTTCTATAGGTGTAGTATTAGTTACTGTATAAGCATTTAGAATAATACATTTAAAATGAACAATTTTTCTTCACTTTATTAATTTTTGGAGGCTATGGATTAATTTCTACACTATTTTACCTTCAAAATAGTTTATAACAACTGGTTTCTATTTATGTACATTAATTGATTAAACATAATATTACTACCTTTATTATAAGTCATTTACAATTAACTCCAAGAGTTTGTCAAGTGTTAATAAATTAAGCTTCCAAATTTCTTATGAAAGAAAACTGACATATTTGATTTTTCAATATTCTTTCTACTTTGGGGAAAATTGTCCTTATATAATCCTCTATTGTCTATTAAGGTTATCTCTGTTTCATTCTCCTCATCACCATTTTGTTGGTGAGATCGATGTGTTTTGTGTTAAGTGATCCTTCTTATTATAGCTTATAGAAACTTCCAAGATGAATGTCATCTTCTGTCCTGAGAGGGCTCATCAGGCTTGCTCAAGTAAATAAAAGGTTATTAGGAACAGAACAATTAGTAAAAGTCCTTGTGAGTTATAGTACCAGCTTTATGCAAGTCATTTTTTCTGTAGCAAAGTAGGTCAAAGCAAATCATTCACATTTAATTCACAGAGGCAGAAATTTCATTTCTGGGTGAAACTGAAGGAATGTGTAGAGATTTTAGTCTTACCTACCCTCAAACACCCAAAGTAAGCACAAAGATTGCTGTAAATGTTGAGTAATTCTTTTCAAGTACAACTATTTTAATTAGGACAATGTGATATCATGAGTCAGAAAATGACCAAGAATGGTAGCAGCTCCTTTTGAAAATTTCATCATGTATTTGTTAGGAACATAATTCTGGAAACTATTTGTATTAATCTTAAGTATTTAAGGTTTTACTGCTTATTGAAATTGCACATGATAATTCTTTAAAAAACAGAAAAGAATATATTGAACATGCCAAACTCTGGGGCTAAATTTGATTATAGTTTTATTTCTAAAATAAATTTTCAGATTGAATATTTGAGATTATAATTTAAAACCAAAACTTGGCTAGCATTATTTTGTCACCTATGTTCACAGATCTCCTGAAAATGCTCACACTAGATTCACAAATGTTTCAAGAATAAAATCACATTAAAATACCTTATCCAAGTTAAAGGGTACAGGTGTGATTATGGAAAAAAATTGATTATTGCTTAACAGTATCCAGACACCCTGATAACTGGCTACATAAATGCAATATTTATAAATGGCATCAGCAAAGTCAACATAAACATCTCATAACCTTTACAAATCTTTTAATACCTTACATATTCATAAGAATAGAATATTTCAGTACACTTAGACATTACACAACTGTTTCGAATTTGGGGTTCAATCTCATGTATTTTAGTAAAAAGATATCCATAAAATAAAAAAAGAACTCTAATCACTCCTGTATGTGATTTTACAATTTGGACATTATTCCTTCTCACTAGGCTCAGGAACTTGTTTTTGAAGCTCTTTCCATCTGTGTCTCCACTGCCATGATCTACAGCTCTTAGGATTGCCATTCTACAGAGAGACTGATTTACTGTGTCTTCAACACAAGGGTGTGAAGATGTGATACTTATCTTTATTATGTCTGTCATATTTTGCACAGATACTTTTTGCAAAATATACTTGTTTTCTACTTGAAAAAAACATGTATATATTTTATTTAGCTACTCATTTATTGATGAATCACATGTCTCATCTATTATGAGTATCATGAAAATAAGAAAATAAAAAATCCAATAGAAGTGAAAAAAAACTCACTGTTGAAGTGGGGAAATTCAAATGGTATAAAAATGGTGAAATATGTTCAAAATCTTTAGTCACCAAAGAAAGTATATCAACATCAATACTTAAACGTAGGAAATCTCTCAACCCAGTTAGAAGAGTTTTTATTAGAAAGAGAAAAATATTTATAGGGTGGTGTAGTACAAAGTTTCTGGCCCGGACTTTCTGGCCTATCCTCAAGGTCTAGGCCCGCAGACCCACAGACCCGCAGACCCAGAGACCCGCAGACCCGCAGTCCCGCAGTCCCACAGTCCTACAGAGACACACAGAAGCTTTCATTAGTTTTAGGCTGATCAGCCTCAGGCCCAGGCATATCACTTGCTAGCTCTCTACCCTTCACCTAACCCATGTCTCTTGTTCTGTTCAGCCATGTGGTTCGGTACCTTTTCTTAGGGCAGCATAGTTGTCCTTTGCTTCTTCCGGGCCTCTCTCTGGAATTCTCTCTGGTGGTCTGTTCTCAGAGTTTTTAGTCTGGTAGCCCCACCCACACTTCCTGCCTGCCTTTGGCCCATCAGCTCTTTTTATTAGACCAGTGGGTGGGACAATTATTTACCATGAGACAACACAATACCCCTACAGGGTGGAAATGGAATAAGACCCCTCACTTGCTGGTGATATAATTAAGTAAAAACATGAGAATAAGTGTACCATGTAAAACAAAACAGAAAAAAACACATGATCCAGCTTCTCAAAGACATTTTGCCCAGCTAGGTTTAAAAATGATTTTCACAAAGAAATTTATCTCCCTTTCAACTGTCTATTAGAAGCTTCTCACATGATTAAAATTTGGTTATCTGTCTATAAACCTACCACTCACCTATCAACCCGCCTATCAATCATCTGTCTAAATGTTAATTTCTTCCCTTAGAAATATAGCTTTTACTCTAAAGCTGCATCTTAAAAAAATTAGACTTATCCAGAAATATGAATAAATATATGATGTAGTCTATGTGAACTCTCCTCCAAAAACAGAATTGTATTTTGTAGCATTATTTATGTTTTTGTGTTTCGCAGTCATCTTGCATGCATCCTTTCATCTGCTGTTCTCATAAACAATTATATAACTGAAAATTCCTTCTTTATTTATGTATTTTGAAAAGCAATGAATTGGAGTACTTGAAAGATTCACAAAAGAAAATGTTCAAAATACAATGTAAATAAGACACAAAAGTTAGATTAGTAGAAATCGTGTCACCCTTGCTACTCATTTTAGACAAGATTAGAAAACATTGTTAGGACACTTCATTCTTAGAAGGCGCACGGGCTACTCTGTGTGAACTTATCTTTCCTAACTATTGCTGCATAAGTTCATAGTAGGTTAAAATTTAATTTATTTTTGAGGTTGAATTTTCTTTATATGGATTTTATTTAAAGATATTTTTAAACAAATTGAGTATTATTTGCTCATGAGCTGAGAAATGGAGATAGGATTAAAATTCTTTATCTGCAGAAGAGACTTTCATATCTACTTGAAAATATAATGTCTTTTTTTGGGATTTTATTATTTCTTTTCTTCAACTCCAGGCTTTTCTTCCTGATCACTTATTTTTACTGGAATATTTTCCTTAATTCTTTCATAGAAATTTGTAAAACTGACATTTTTAAATCAAATGTTAGCAGAATGTACACATTATCTAACATTTACCTATGTGCTCCCAGTGAACAAAATTCTTCACTGCGTCATATGCAGGAATTTATCAAAAACATTTTGCCAAGCATTTATTTTAATTATATTGATTTATTGGTAGTTTTTTGTCAGTTTATGTGCATTTTTACTTAAAAGTTGAAGAGGAATAAATCATGGACATAAAAACCAATTTAAAATCCTGAAAATCAAAAGAAATCATAATAATTAATTTGTAAAATGTACACTAATGCCAAGTACTTTATAAGTATTAGTTCCAAGTAAGGTAACAAATATTAGAAACACCTTTTAGATATTCTGTGCACTCTTACATTTAACAAAGATTTACATGTAAATATCTCCTAACATTGTTTCTAAATTATTTGTTATTCAGTGAACAAAACTAATGGTTATTGCATTGAAGTTTTAATGAGTAAAGCTTAAGAACATGTAATATAATGTCCCGCGCCTATCTCTCGCCCGCGAGGAAAGACACGTGACACACACGCTTAGGATCCTTCTGCAGTATAACTTTAATATATCTTTGGGGAAAGCATTTAGCTTGTGGGAAATGGAGAGAAGAGCAGAGAGAGGAGGGGATAAAGAGACCGCCGCGGCGCAGGAACCCGCAGCGACAGGCCTCAGTGAGGAGGGATAAGGCTAGAGAGAGAGAGAGCTAGGCCCCGGCGTGGTTTGGGCCAGGCCATCAGCCACGTGGCCTGAGCCCGTGTCTAGAAGCCGGGCCGGCGTCCGTGCGCAGGGCGGGGCGGGGAGAGAGAGAGAGAGAGAGAAGAGAGCACGAGGCAGGAAGCACCCGGTTTTAAGACGACCAACGGCTCTTGCTTTAGACGAAACACTTTCCTATTGGTTGTAGTTCAGAATCCCATGACGCCACGGGAAAGGCGGAGAAACCAGACCAGTCTCGCGAGATTATCAAGCGCATGCGCTCTCTAACGACTCAGGCGGGTTGGCCAGCGCCAGGTAATAGCGCCACCTAGAGGGGCTGGGGCCAGTGGCCTCCAACATCTCACCCTTCTCAAATATTAAGCAAGAGAAAGTCCTAAAAGAGGGTGGAGACAGTGATCATCTCCCAGAACACATTGTGGACTTGCGTGGGGGTCACCCCTAATCCCTCGACAGATCGAGATGCCCCTAGCCTGTCCTCTGCCTTTTGCTGGGAAGGGGGTTAAGGCAGGTACCCTTATGCAAGACGATGTGCCTCCCGGGACATAGGTATGTCCCCTGTGATGCCCTTGGCTCAGCATCCCTCTTAGGACACGGGCTGAACGCTCCACCCAGTGTGTAGGAGCTGTCTAAGCCATAATATCTCCATTGCTTTAGCATAATTAGTCATACCTCTATCGAGGTTTCTGAGTCTAGAGCCATTAAGGCTTGAGCCGAAACTGCTTTGTTTCTCTGACTTTGGATTCTGAACTTGCAAACCGTCTAGGGAAGAATGACTAGTCCTCCGCAAAAGGCCAGGTCAGACATATCCACCCCCACCCACTTTTTGGAGTAGGGGAAGGAGAGGGGATTTATGGAGTGAGCTCTCTGGTCAGCGACAGGTCTAGCCGCGTGGAATTGGCCTGGACGATCGCCACTTGCAGGTCACGAAGGGTCTGTTCAAACTTAGACGACCAATTCTGTAAGAAAGTTGAGAGAGGCTTTTCGAAAGATTAGTTGTCTTTGTAAAGTTTTTATATTGAATAGAGGTTATGTATAAGCCAGCAAGTTATTGTTCACACCTCAACTGTGTCTATTATTGGGGTGGACAATTTGTTAACCGCCTGTGCAGTCTGCACTATTTTGAAAGTGCACCAGCTGAGGCAGTCACTGAGGCCCCTATGGCAGCTGTGACAATGAATTTTATAATACCAGCAGAGATTCTGAAATCTCTTTTTTGTCTAAGTGGCTGTGAGTTACTGGGGAACCACGGTGGCGTGGGCACAAATCGTGGCATGTGGGCCGTTGCTGCAAAGAAATAAAGCTGAGCATCTCAGCATAAGGCATAAAGGCAATTATCAAATTTGTATCTAAATTTGTCTATAATTTCTGAGGCATTGTTAACAATCTAAATAAATGGTGGCCAGATTGGGAGGAAATGAAAATATTTTAGGCGTGGCCCAACCTATATTTTTGGATTGGCAACTGTTATATGGTAAAATTGAATTTTTATCTGGCCTGCCTGAGCAAAAGGAAGCCAATTTTGGTTTTATTAAACTCTGTTTCCTTTGTCAGGCTGCCGAGAAATTTTTAGTAATATATCTGAACTATTTTTAACTAAAACATAAACTTCTATTTTCTTTAAAGCTATGTCTAAATCTTTATACATCACCGGCATTGGCAGAGGGAAGGTGGGCATTATCTTCTATCGCTGTCACCAAACACATCAACTGGAGAAGGCGAGGAGCTCTGGGATCCAAACTGGATTTTTTTTTATCCTGTGGAAAAACACAGACAGCTCCCCGGGATCTTATTAAAATAGGATCCGGGCCTTTTCATTTATATTCCCCCTTTCTGTTTTAACAAATAGGATTTTAAGGTCTGATGTGCACGTTTAATAATGCCTTGTCCTTGAGGGTTGTATGGTAACCTGGTAAGGTGTGCCACTTGCATTTGTGCACAAAATTGGGCGAATTTTTGGGAGCTGTAAGCTGGCCCATTATCAGTCTTGAGGCAAGCTGGTTTGCCCCAGGCGCTTTATGCCTCTAAGCAAGGTTGAATAACATGTATGGTCTCAATAGAAACATGTATAAATTGAAGCTTTTTGCAGCTTACAACGGATTAGCAAAGGCAGCAGCGACCAGGCGTGTAGCTTGGTCAGCCAAATTATTTGCTCATAGGGCCCGGGAGTCCCGAATGTGCCCGTATATGGGTAATATAGAAGGGCTATGGTACAAAACAGAGCAGACACTGTATTGGAAGGATTAATAACACTGGCCGTTTTAAGTAACTGAAGGGCATTTACCACATAATGGGAATCAGACACAATATTAAGCAGACAATCAAACTTTTGTAAAACTTCTAACACAATTAGACATTTAACTATCTGGGGTGATTTTTGACCAGACACAATATTAAGCAGACAATCAAACTTTTGTAAAACTTCTAACACAATTAGACATTTAACTATCTGGGGTGATTTTTGACCAGACACAATATTAAGCAGACAATCAAACTTTTGTAAAACTTCTAACACAATTAGACATTTAACTATCTGGGGTGATTTTTGACCAGACACAATATTAAGCAGACAATCAAACTTTTGTAAAACTTCTAACACAATTAGACATTTAACTATCTGGGGTGATTTTTGACCAGACACAATATTAAGCAGACAATCAAACCCGGGTTTCGGCACCACTTGTCCCGCGCCTATCTCTCGCCCGCGAGGAAAGACACGTGACACACACGCTTAGGATCCTTCTGCAGTATAACTTTAATATATCTTTGGGGAAAGCATTTAGCTTGTGGGAAATGGAGAGAAGAGCAGAGAGAGGAGGGGATAAAGAGACCGCCGCGGCGCAGGAACCCGCAGCGACAGGCCTCAGTGAGGAGGGATAAGGCTAGAGAGAGAGAGAGCTAGGCCCCGGCGTGGTTTGGGCCAGGCCATCAGCCACGTGGCCTGAGCCCGTGTCTAGAAGCCGGGCCGGCGTCCGTGCGCAGGGCGGGGCGGGGAGAGAGAGAGAGAGAGAGAAGAGAGCACGAGGCAGGAAGCACCCGGTTTTAAGACGACCAACGGCTCTTGCTTTAGACGAAACACTTTCCTATTGGTTGTAGTTCAGAATCCCATGACGCCACGGGAAAGGCGGAGAAACCAGACCAGTCTCGCGAGATTATCAAGCGCATGCGCTCTCTAACGACTCAGGCGGGTTGGCCAGCGCCAGGTAATAGCGCCACCTAGAGGGGCTGGGGCCAGTGGCCTCCAACATCATAATTCTGTGATAATAAGTATGAGAGTAGATTAATAATGAAAAACTCAGAATTTTCTCTTTCATTATTGCTGGAAGGTTAAGGAATTAATTTTACAGACCATGAAATGAAAATAGCTTTCTCACTATTTTATTAACCAATACTTAGAGCTATCTAATAAACTCTGGCATTCAAATCATGTCTATTACTTAGTGGCATTATATCAGAATTTCCATCAGTTCATTAGGTTAATATAATTCAATAAATAACAACAAAGTATAAACTAAATCCTATTACGTATTTATTTCTTGAGAAGACACCATAGTTCATTAAAGAAATAACATCAACACTTCTGACATTGAAACAAGTGTATATTATTAGCTTAAATTTTTTTTCTAATTACTCAGCATCATGCTTCCATCGGGAAAGAAAATAATTACTATGAGTATAGCTCAGTGGTATATTTTCTAGATCTGTAAAGCATAAGCCCTGGATTCAATCTCCAGCAAAGCACCATTTAAAAATAAAAAAAAAAAGAAACAAGTAAGTGTTCAACAGGCAATAAGGAATCTTTTATTTTTTATGTATTTGTTTGTTTATTTGTTAGGGGAGCATATATGCCATGCTCCTCTCTTTTCTTAATATATTTCTTGAGATTACAACTTAGATTATCAGTCTTTGAAGCAGGTCCCTTTACCTGCTGACTAATCTTTCTAACACTATGATATAGAAGAATAATTTAGAACATAGCCTGTAAAGAGAAAAAAATATCATTCCTATTAATAATGATTTAGGATTCAAATTTAAGGATTTTTTCATTTATATTAAAATTTGAAGGTTGGCATATACTGAGAAAATAAATGACTTGCTCTACAACTGAAAATAGTCCTGTATATATCTAAACTGAAATCTGAATATGTTTGTGTCTGTGCTAGCTGCAAACATGTCATATACTTACAGTTAAAAGATTAACTTAACATTCTAAAAATTGTTTCCATTTTGAATAATTATAAGTTAGTTTTTCTGTAAAATCTGTATGTTACTTAATGTATAGCAATTTTTAAAATGCCTTTCAGCTATTTGTCATTCTTGAGAATTTCCTTTTTAGCTCTGAACCCCATTTTTAAATTGGGTTGCTTATGTTTTTGTGCTTTAGTTTCTTGAGTTCTCTATATACTTTAGAGTTCGGTCCTCTCTCAGATGTAGGGTTGGTGAAGATCTTTTCCCATTCTGTAGACTGTCAATGTGTCTTATTGACTGTGTTTTTTGCCTTACAAAAGCTTCTTAGTTTCAGGAACTCCTGTTCATTGATTGTTGTTCTAGAAGTCTATGCTACTGATGTGATACTTAGGAAGTGGTCACCTGTGCCAATGTCTTGTAGGTTATTTCCCATGTTTTTCTTCTTCTTTTTTTTTAATCAAGTTTAGTGTAGCTGGGTTTATGTTGAGATCTTTGGTCCACTTAGATTTCAGTTTTGTTCAGGGTGATAGGTTTGGATCTATTCTCATTCTTAAAAAATATTTTAGAAAATAAAACCTAGCATAAGGGAATCTCCCAAAATCTATAAGCATGACTTGAGCTAAGACTCCTAGCAATAACATATACAATTGTCCATCTCTGATGACCACGAAAGACTTCAAGCAAAGGGATTGGGAAACCGACTCAGCCTAGAACCTTGAACATATAGTCTGTCCTGCTTATAGCAAGTGCTGAGATGGGTGCCTGGCCCTATTTTCATCAGAGAAGCTTTATCCAGCAGCTGATAAGAACAGATGCAGGGAACCAATACCGAACATTAAGCAGAGTTTGGTGAATCTTTCTGAAATGAGGCAGAGGATCCAAAGAGATCAAGGATAGCACAAGAAAATGACAAAATTCAATAACGTGACTTCACAGGGCTCTGAGCCACCTTTCTAGGGGCCTGCAAAGGACAAATCTAGGAAATCTGCATGTATGTTACAGTTGTGTAGCTTAATTCTCTTGTGGTGCACCAAAGAGCTAACAACAGAAACAGGTGCTGTCTCCAATTCTTTTACTGATTTTTGGGACCCTAGTCATTACACTGGTTTGCTTTGCCCAGCCTTAAGATATGAGAAGGTGCTTAGTTTTAGTGGAGTTTTATATGCTGTGTTTTCTGAATACTCACCGGAGACTTATCTTTTGCTAAACAGAAATGGAGGTATGCATTAAAGGTGACAACTTACAATGTATGGGTGGAGAGACTGGGAGAAGAAAACGGAAGAGAACAGCAACTGGAATGTAAAATAAATTATATATGTGCATATACTAAATGAATGAAATTAAATTTAAAAATGAATTAAATGGAATACAGACAAATAAAAAATGTGTAGTTTTAAAAATAATTTTAGTATGAAGATATAAGTACATAGCATTTGAGAAAAAAGGTGCATGGCAGTATAATGATTTATAATGATTAGAATTTTCTATAAACAGATAAGGAAAGGAGATGAATCAGGACACTTCTCCAGGTTGGAAAGATACACAAGCTGCTGCTGCTCCTGCTTGAGCTGCAGTAGCAAACCCAAATAACCATTCACAGGAGGACTGGACTACAGGCTAATTCTTTTCTAAGTCAAAATTGCCCACTTTTTAGAAATAGTCCGAATTTAAATAACAAATGCTATGTTTCATATGGTATAAATTTAATTTTGGTAGTCTAAGACTAAAAGGGTTGTGTATCAAATCCTCAAAATATTATATACAAGTATTTAAGGGTTATTGTGTTGTTATTTTTGGAAAATTGTAAGAATGACTCATTATATCTACAAGAGATATAATTAATTAAATATTTAATTTAATACAATGAAAAACACTGTATTTGATCTCTAAAAACTGTTTGAAGTCTTTCTACTTATTATAAATATTTAGAAGCAGAGAAATTTGTTGCAATAAAGTTTCCTGGTCCCAGATGGCCAGAGGTCCAGATCCACAGACCTGCCACCCCAGACCCCTTAGCCACTCTCACTGATTAGGCCCCCAAAATGATTCAGATGCTTTTATTAACTTCATGCTGTTTGGCCTATGGCTCAGGTACATTTCTAGCTAGCTCTTAGGTCTTAACTCAACCTATTCTCATTAATCTGTCTGTTACGTGGCCCATGCCTCACCTGTGTCCTTACATATTTCTTCTTGGGCAGCTGACTTGGTCTGTCTGATTCCATCTTGCTTCTCCTGCCTATTATCTGATTCCCCCTCCTACTTTTTCTATGGTGCCTGTCATGAGCCAAAATAGCTTCTTTATTTAAAGATTGTTATTCACAGCATACAGAAAGACATTTCCCTATCAGAAACTTTCTCATTATTTTAGGTTATAACTTTTAACTTTTAATTGATTATATTTTTTTATTATGAGACATGTTCCAGAATGAATCAGGGGAAAACTAGAGAAGGTTTCAGTGAAATGACATAATAAGGAAATTATCTTATTATTTACTCCTTAGACTAAATGACATTTAAACAGTTTTAATGAGCTTGCCTTGGTTTTATTCCATAGCTATTTCAAAGAGAGATCATGGAGGAGGGCAGAGATGGAGGATCAGGTAGATATTTAACTTACTCGAGATAACAAGGATAAAAATAAATTTTAGAGACCTTGAAAGAATAATACTCAACTTCACATGGAATAATAGGAAACTCAGGATTTCCAAAACAATCCTGCTGAATAAAAGAACTTCAGGCGGAATCATTATCCCTGATTTCAAGCTATACTTTAGAGTTACAGTAATAAAAACAGCCTTGTACTGGCATAAAAATAGACTTGTGGATCAGTGAAATCAAATCGAAGACCCCAACATTAACCCACATACATATAAACACCTGATTTTTGACAAAGTAGACAAAAATATTCAATGGAAAAAAAGTATCTTCAAGAAATGTTGTTGTCATAACTGGATGGTAGTATATAGAAGAATGCAAATAGACCCAAACCTACTATCCTGTACAAAACTCAAATCCAAGTGGATCACAGACCTCAACATAAACCCAGCTACAGTAAATTTGATAGAAAAGGAAGAAGCAAATACCCTTCAACACGTTGGCACAGGTGACTACTTCCTAAATATAACACCAGTAGCACAGACATTAAGAACAATCAATAAGTGGGATCTCCAGAAACTGAGAAACTTCTGTAAGGCAAAGGACATAGTCAATAAGACAAAACTATAGCCTACAGAATGGGAAAATATCTTCACCAAACCTACAACTAGCAGAGGACCGGTCTCTAAATTATATAGAGAACACAAGAAACTAGAGACCCACAACCTAAATAACTCAATTAAAAATGGGGTTCAGAGTTAAAAACAGAATTCTCAACAGAAAAATTATAAATGGCTAAAAGGTCCATTCCCTTCCTAACCCAGACACGACTTTGGGATGAGGAAATTGGACTTTCCTGGAGTGGATGTATTAAAATGAGCTGACACTCATGGGATTTCTTGCCTTTTTGGTGGATGGCATAGAAAATTGGGAGGGAGAAGCTGAAAACTGACTGGGAGGGATTTGGAGGAGGGAAATAGATAAAAAATATAGTTTTTACATAAATAAAAAATATAGTTTTGTAAAATAATAAAATCAAGAAAAAAAAGAATAAGAAGTTAAGGTATAGTTTAATAGTAAACACTTTTAGCAGAATAATTCTACTGAGTTCTTCCATAGTGCCTATCTCTTCCTACCCCCAGCCATGTCTGTAAATCTCTTACCAGGCATGTATTTCATCTTGTAAGTGGTCGGATACTCCAAAAAAAAAAAAAAAATGTTCAACATCTTTAGCCATCAGAGAAATGTAAATCAAAACAACTTTGAGATAGCACCTTACACTTGTCAGAATGACTAAGATCAAAAACACAGATGACAGCCTATGCTGGAGTGGATGCAGAAAAACTCCATTGTTAGCAAGAACGTAAAACTGTACAGTCAATCTAGCATGCAGTATGATGGTTCCTCAAATAAATGGGAATCAATCTACCCGAGGATCCAGCAATACCACTACTGGGCATACACCCTAAGAATGCACATTTGTACCCAAAGTCATTACCACAACTATATTTACAGCAGTATTAATCATAATAGCAAGAATCTGGGAGCAACCTAGATGCCCCTCAACTGAAGAATGGATTAACAAACTGTGATACATCTACAAAATGGAGTACTACTAAAAATGACACACTAAAAATCCAGGCAAATGGATGAATTTGGAGAACATCTTCCTGCGCAAAGTATTACAAGCCCAGAAATAGAGGTATGGGACGTATTCACACTTAAGTGGATTTTGGACAAAAAACAAAGAATACCCAAGTTGCAAAACACGACCCCAAACAGCTTGGGATCAGAAGGAACTTAAGAGAGAGATTCAGAGATTCCCCTAGAAAGAGAAAATAGGATTATCACCTTAGCAAATTGTGATCATAATGTTGGGAAGAAAACATGAGAGAAGGAGATGGTTGAGTGAGAAGATTAACAAAGATGGAGGGGACGAAAAAGATGATATCTTGATAGAAGAAGCCAATGTGGAGTTGGAAAGAGACCTTGTGCTAGGGAAACCTCTAAGAACTCACAGAAGGTCCCTGTCTAGATCTCCAACCAATAGTGTACAGAGTGCTTAAATGGGGCTTCCTCTATAATATAATGAATAACCATCCTATGTGTTATCACAGAACCTACATCCACCAATGACAAAGGTGGAGGCAGAGATCCATTGCTGAACAGTAGGCTGAGCTCCTGGTACAGCTGAGCAGGGAAGAAGTCTGTATGAGTAAGTGGATAGGGATTATGAGTAAAATTCTTACAGTGATGGGTAGCTGGAACTCTGGGGAGCTCAATGAATCAAGAGTAGCCATTGGAGATCCTTCTGGAAAAGGAGCTAAGCCCTCCAACTGTAGGTTGGCAACAGTAGTATGTGAAGTCTCAAAGTGTGGAATCAGAATGTGTTCCTATGTGTGGGCTAGCATTTTGGAGCACATTCCCTGCAGAGGATCGCACCTAACCAATTCTTGACTTTGGGATGTGAGAACTAGATTTACCTGGAGGACATGTGCCATACTAAGCTGACCAACCTTGGGACTTCTTACCCTTTTGGGGGAGGGGCTGGGAGATGATGAGGAGGGAGTCTGAAAGCTGACTGGGAGGGATTGGGAAGAGGGAAGGGAGTGGGAGCAGGAGTACACATGTATAAAAATAATTTTTTATAAAAAAATAATAGAATGATGAAAAAATTATAATTTTTTCACATACCCTTCACTGTTCCCCCTCCTTCTCTTTCTCCCATCCCCCCTCATCATTCTCACCTATTTTCACCTTCAATCTAGGTTTTATCTGAACCTAAAACGCCCTCACTTTTCGGTAGTATCTTTAAGTACGTCCCCCTCATTGTCCTCCTCCAAACACTACAAGATTCTTTCCACCTCCTTATTTAGCCTATTCCTGTTCTGTTTCATTCTCTTATAAATACAAAACAAACAAACAACAACAACAAAAAGCAACACAAGGAAACAAATAAACGCCCTACCAAATCAGTGAGAAAAAACCTATCAAACCAACAAAATAGAACAAAACAAAAGCAAAACGCAAACCATTAAAAAAAAAAAAAGAACACATACAGTTGTTTTGTACCAATCTATTACTATCTTGTACATGAGATCTACTCTGGAGTGTTCTTGATGTACTTGCGAACACTCCTTTGAAAGACATAGATGTTTCCCTTTCCAGCAGATATCGACAGCAAATAACTTCTTAGATATGGGTTTGGCTTTATTTTTATGTCTGTTTCTCAGACCTGGGATTTTGTCCACCATCAAATTGTAGAGATTAATGCACATTTTAATATATTACCAAGAACTGAGCATATATTCATTTAATTTCTAAGACTAAACACATATATAAACACTGACAGAGACACAAACACAGACAAACAGACACACACACACACGCACACACACACACACCACATGTAAAACATTTACTTATGAAATAATTGACTGTGTCCTTTTTTATTCTCTGCAGTATCTTTGACTTATACTCCATTCATTAAAATACAATTCATGGTTTGATAAATTTACAAAAACTTAGTTTATTGTCCCCAACCATATATAATATTGTATGTCTCAAATCGATGTCATATTCTATGAGTAGACATTAGTAATTCAACAAACATTTGTCCACACTTACACAAGTGGAACAGAGGAAAAACAATTCCTATCACAGTTCATCCCTAGAGATATCCCAGGTTACATCAGTGTGTTCTGCAGTGACTGCTCAGCTGCTTTTCCCTGAGTAAATCGTGTTTTACACTCAGAGATATAAAACACCTCTGTTGTGATATATTCTGCTCCAAGGAATTAAATAAAAAGAAATTTATTTTATAAATATTAGTTTATTTCATAAAAATACAAAAATATAAATATACATTTATAAAAATATGAGTGGATTAACACAAAGACATTTTCAACTAAATAAATATGGCAGTAATAGTCACTCCTAATTTCATTAGGTATATTTTTTCATATTAACTTATAAAGCAGTTGCACAATATTTAATTTCATAGTATATGAGACAGACAACCAGTTAAGAAAACATTTATAAATTCCCTATACTAAGACAAGGCACAAAAAGCCTTTCAACAAATTTTATAGATTATTAATGCAATATATTTTTCCAAGCTCATTAGGCAAAGAGGGTGAAAGTTTGTTATTACTGTTTTAAAATCTATGTCATTCATACTCATTCACAGAAACTTACTGATTAAGCAAATCCTTACTATGACAACATTTATGAGTTGTTTAGAGTTGATTTTTAAAAGTTTCCTCCAGAAAAAAAGAATACAGGCCACTCTCTAATATCAAAGAGTATTTCCACTAACATTTAGAAGACATACAGGCCTCAGTCTCGGTCACTGTCATCGCCCCCATACATATCTGCAAGTTTTTTGAATCTTGGCCCCCAGTCGCTAAGGTAATCATAATCCTGATTACAATCAGCTGTGAGAGACTCTAAGGAGCTAAGCGAATTAGCTACAGAATCATTCCCTTCATAGGCGTAAGTGGCCAGGGAATCATAAGGAGGTGCACTCGGGTCTGAGTCGTTTTCTTTTAATCTCCGGTGAATAAAATCTTGTACATCAATATTTTCCCACAAGGGTACAGACCTTCTTATCTGGAAAATAGTTTCAGGCATGACATCTCTTCTAAGTTTACTGTCTTCTCTTGCTTCTGGGTTCCTCAATGTGCCAATGTCAAAAGCCTGGGTATCTTCTTCTCCACCACCTTCATCATTATAGGTCACAATATTGTCCCGAACATCATCCTTTGAAATGATGAGAGGCTCCTTTTTCCGTTGCCTCTTCAATGCAGCAAACAATACAACTAGAGCTATTGAAGAAAGATGAAGGGATAGTAAGTTATGATTAAAGATAATATATACATTTCTTGTGTATGTGAGGCTGAGATTGTCATCTAGAGACGTGAATGGAGTAAACATCCAATTAAAAATAGAAAGGAAAACATTGAATGATTTAAAATAAATTCAAATCAGTAAAAAAAATGGAAGCTATTAAAGCATCATTAATATTTCAAAGTCTGTGCACCACTGGTGCTGAAACAATATTATTTCTGAATTATTGCATTTGGTCAACTAAGATAAGCCAGAATCATATTCTCACCAAATGCACATTTATTTCAAATTTAAGAAGATAATTAATTATTTTGTCATTGCCACCAGTAAAAAATGTATGATTATGTATGTAAATAGGCATTCTCATATAAGTGTATGTAAATGAATACACTTTATATACTATGTTTATTCCTCACATATATAATAAGACTAATAATTTTATTATTAAATATTGATTTAATATTTAATATTCTTTTAATTGTGTTCAATTATATTTAATATATTTTAATTTAATTATATCTCATTATATTTAATATATTTCAATAAAATAATATTAAATATTTTCATTATTATTAATATATTCAATATTATTTTAAAAACATGATATTTTATTATTAGTATTATTAAATCTTTATTAATGATAAAATAATTGTATTATTAAAATTTAGATAAGAATTTTATTTAAATTTCTTTGTAGGTATGGTTTTGAAAACTATCTGGAAAGTCAAAATTCAACTCGAATACCTAAATATAATATTCAAACTTCAAGTTTAACTTTTATTCACACATAGGGCAGCTAAGATTACAGTTTTCTTATTGAGACCATTCATAAATCACAAAGTTACACTCAAAATTGGAACTAAAATTCTAATTTTTTAATGTAAATAAAGATAAGCTTCACACAAACACACACAAAGAATAACTTCAGGAGTTAATCTTTATTCAGGTTGACCTAGGAGACATTAAAAAAAGTAAAACATTACTGTTATTAAAATACATTAAAACTATGACGTTTCCTACTAAAAGAAGAGAAAGTAGGACTCAAATAGTGTGAAGATTCACTAAGAATGAGTCATGTATTAGAAAGTTATTTTGCAATTTAAAGTTGAATGAATGGAATTTTGTTCTCTATATGCTGTAGTAAATAATAAATGAGCAAACAAATCTTGGGCTCCGAGATATGAAAGAATTATATTTTACATAAATTAATATTTGAGTCACTCATCTATTTTCCTCTATATTCTGCTAGGTAAGAAATCTCTGTTTTATTTATTGAGTAAAAAACTAGTATTTAATGTACAATAATACAATTCAGGCTATTAGATAGGAAAAGACATCAAAATTTTTACTAAAATATAATTAGAGTATATTATTTATTTATATCATGAATATTATATTCCTACCTAAAGGAGCATGTCAGTGAAACAAAAGCATTCAGAGGCACTTTTATAGAATTATCAATTTGACAAGTATTCTTAAACTTTAAAGTTTTCAATTTGTTTAGATATTCTTTTATGATTATGTGTTTATGTGTTTCATTCATACAAATTTTATTACTTATTATTGTTTTGTTTTGAATAAAATCTGGTGTTTAACCTAGGGTCTCATATTGCTAAAATGTCTTATCCCTGATATACACTTAATTTAGAACAACATCATTCCAAATTAAGATATTCTCATAACCAAATTCTTAAGATTCATTATACCTCTAGACAGGTCACTGTGGTCAAAATTTACAAAATTCTTGCATAAATTTAATTACCATAATCAAGTTTTAAGAAACCCTGGACTGGAAATAAATGTATGTTATGTGTGAATCCATCTATTTTTTTTTTTTCTAAATAGCTAGATCACACTAAATGTAACAAATGTTTTCCATTCACTTTGGAAAAACCACTAGTGAAGTTCTACAAAGGTATCTGGCCAAAGGGATTTTATCCAGAGAATGTGAAGAATTAATAGTGAAAAGAAGCCAGCATACATGCACATTAGCACAAAAACTTGGCAAGTTTGCCTGCCCTAAGTGCAAAAATTTTGGATGAAGATTTTATAGAAATAATTTTTGAAGTGCTTTACAGTGAAACAACTGTTTAATTGAATTAAATCTTTGTTTTATCCTTGTGAGCTTGGATGAAATGTATTCTACGTGAAATATGATTTACTTTGAAAATACTTTGTGGGGCATCTGTGATTACCCTCTCACAATGACAGTTCTGAGACTGTTATGTAAATGTGTGTGTGTGTGTGTGTGTGTGTGTGTGTGTGTGGTGTGTGTGTGTGTGTGTGTGTGTGTGTGTGTGTGTGTATCATATAATAGTTCTCCAAGTTAAGTCTCTTAATTTGTTTATATTAATTCCTGATAAATATTGCTAGTAAAACAATTTTTGTATGTTCATTTTATTATTATTATAAAATAAGTCTTTTTTATTCATGTATCCTCCTGCTCTCCTTCCCTTCTACCCTCCCAGTCAGCCTTTAGTCTCCCCACTCCCCAGCCCCCTCATCCCCTCCCCGAAAAGAGCAAGTAGTCCCAAGGTGGGTTAGCCAAACCATTTTTAAGATAAAATACTCTTAGTTTTAAGAATAGAATAAAAAGGTTTAAGGTTAAAAATGTGTGTTAATATGCCAATAAATGCATTTTAGAAATGCCATTTGTGAATTGGGGAGATAACTAGCTTGCTTGACAAGAATAAGGTCATTAGTTCAGAATCCCAGCAGACACATACAGTAATAGACATGAGAACAGAGTCCTGTAGTTTTGAGAATAGGAGTATGAGGAGGATCCCACAGCCGCAGTAACCAGCTAGTATAGCAAATCTATAAGACCTCCGTTTGGGGAGATATCCAGTGTCAATAAACAAGGGGAAATCAATATATATAAAGGCACCTGATGTTAACCTCAAGACTCCACAAATGACTATATGTTTATGAGTGACCAGTATATATGTGCATATGGGCATTTAAGAAATGGGTTGCACCAAATGCACAGCCCCAATAACCAGTTAGTATGTCAAATCTGTAAGATCCCGGTATGGGGAGATATCCAGTGTGAATAAACAAGGTGGAAAGTAACAGATAAAGGCACATGATGTTGACCTCGGGATTCCACAAATGACTATATGTTTACGTTTGAGCAGTATATACGTGTACATTGGCATGTAAGGAATGTGTTGCACCTGTTCTTTAGCCATTGCCTAGTTGAGCAAATTTGACAGAATTAAATGAATCACTAAGTCAAGTTTTTAGAACTTTAGCCATATTACCTTCATGCTATAACTGTAATCCTTGTGCTTTATCTTTGTTTTACACCTTTACAACTAGTTCTTTCCCCCACAAACAAAATAGGAAGAATAATATTTTCCAATGAGAATAGTTTTAGTAAAATTCTAAATATGTACAAGTTCATATAAAATGTCTGGGCAATGAGGAAAAGACCCCAGGAAGAGCAAGACTGAGAGATACATAGCTTACTGAGCAGAATGACGACACAAAGCAAGATGGCGATGAGTGCTCCTGTGCTCAGGCCAGCAGCAAGCATCAGCGCCTCTGCATTGCAGGACTGCATGTTTCCTTGATTATCACATGCACACACACGGATAGTGAGTGTGCCAGTGCTGCTTTGAATAGGATAATCATTGTCAAAGATTAAGACTGGCAGTAGGTAGGTGTTCATTTTGGTGCGGCTATACCCATCTTTTCGAGTTATGATTCCAGCCGTATTATCTGAAGAGGAAAAAAGATAATTAGAAAAAAAATCTTCATACACATTTTCTTCTCTTCCTTCTCTCTCTCCTCCATCTTTGGTCCATTTTCCATATTCTTTCTTTTTGTGGTTTATAGAGATGATATGTTCTCATGAGCTAACCTCAACCTTCCTAACTATAGAATGACCATAAACTAACTACTTGATGTTCCTAAGATTACTTTCAAGGTGCAAGAATGACAGAAGCAGCAACAATGCCCCTGTTTATGTTCAGTTTCAATTCTTTACCTTAATAATTGAAACTTTTTAGTTTTGTAGATGTCTTTTACCTTTATTGTCTACAATTGTGAAGTTTGGATTGAGAGGAAATTCTGGAACTGGCTCAAAGAAGAATTTGTGTCCTCGGGGAGGGTCATCTTTGTCCATTACACTTATTGTTTGAATCAACTGAAATTGAAATATAATCATTAATTTAGTCTTAAAAAATAGAAACAAAGATTAGTTTATCCAAGATCTTTTAAGTAGCTGTGTTTGCTGAAGAAATTCTACTGTTTACATTTTTGATTTAATAAAAATTTTAACATATATGATATTTAGAAAAACACACCAAATGTGATGCTTCTATGAATCTCTTGTTTTCATCTAAAATAATATTTAATCAGTAGTGAAAATTATCTCTAAAGCAAGGGTTTTTGGGTACTTCATCATTTCATTTTCTACTTTCTGGTAGGGATGGACTCGCACATCCCACTTTAATGAGAAATTGAGTAATTCTATTAATAATCTATTCTGTTATTTTCTAAAGCCCTAATCTCCTATACGGTTACAATCTTGTTCCCTCACCAAAAATTGTGCTTCTAAATTTGCCATTTGAAAGGAAAAATTGTGTATTAACCTGTATTGAAAAATAGAGCAAGCCTTACTCTTCTGAGCTACTTTATGTAGCAAAAAAAAATGAACAAAGAAGGAATGACAATTGAATGTTAGAAAATAAATATTTAATACATATCGATTTTTCTTTAAATAAGTTCCTAAAATATTAGTAAATATAACTTAATATCGGCCTAATTAAAACTCTATGTGAGATTGTTTGGACAGACATGCCATTTCTTATAGTTACATTAAAATGTATTTGAACATCTTTTTTTTTAATATCATTGTGACTACCTTGATGAGTGTACATAAAAATATAACGATATGACAAAATGTCATGCAAGAAAGTAGTGATTCTTCCTTAATGCAGAAATGTTTTAAAGTTTATAATAACTTTATTTACCTGCCCAGATTTTGCATTTTCACAAACAAATGTTTCATAGTACATGGCAAATTCCGGAGCATGATCATTTATATCAAGAATTCTGATGAAGACAGGAATTTGGCTAATTTGTTTTGGGTTATCTGCAACAAAGTAAAGTAAAGTTTCAATGCCATTTATAAAGGAAGCTATAAAGCCACATGAGCTTTAGTAATTAAGTGTCTGATCAATTCCCTGTATTCTCTAGCTCATTGAGGTGGCTGGTAAATAGCTTTCTTTTATTACTTGGTCCAAAAATAAAGCATAATAAAAAAGAAAATATAGTGAAAGATAAGAAAGGAAAGTTGACATTGTCCATAAGCTCATGTATGACTTTTATGAATTTGAATCCATTACTACTTCTAAAAGGTTATATGACAAAATTAAAATGAATTATTTGTTACTTTCAAATAAAATTAAACATAAAGTACTAACATGTTCTGATTTATTTAGTTTCTTAAATATTGCCACCATAAAAATAATTTCACAAAATATTTCCTTTTGTGATTTATTTACTACTTTGTTGAAACAAGTTTAGATGGATAATGTTACAACTTACTTATCTCTGTAGCTGTAATTGTGATGTTGTGCCAAGGTGATGATTCCCTGTCCAGTGGCTTCAGAGTGAATATAGAACCATTTTCTGAGTGAATACTGAAAACCCGCTCCATATCAGTATGCCGGTCAACAGAGTATCTGACAGGAAAGAAACTTATAAATTCAGGCTTCTCTGAAATTAATTTCACCATTGTATATTTTCTAAACTTATATGAAGTTCTCATATTTATATGACAAAGATATGAGTTGTAAAATGATTTCATATTTTCTGCCTTTTTATCCCAATGGGATCACTATATGATAATAGTTGGAGGCTCTGAGTGTTCCATGATGACCATCAAGTTTGTGAGTGTGTTTCGAGCTACTACTTATAACCATGCTTAATTGTGTAAACCTTAAGTACAGTATTAAACTTTTTTTTTAATTGATGTAGTTTATCACAATCCAGTATTAAATTTTTATAGAATAAAATAAAATATTAACATGATGGCCAATAACAGTGATACCTATATTAAAATGATTGTAGTGAGGACAGGAAAAGAAAGAACAAAAGAAGGAGCCATTTAACCATCACCAATTACACTGTCCATCTTTCTATGTGACTCAAAAGAGATTTGGGTCAGCTTGTAATGTACTGCATTTTATTGTAATTGGTTTTTTTTTTTTTTCAGTTTTAGTTTCTTGTTTGTGTATTTGTTTTCAGGCAGGAATTAAAGTAGCCAACAATGGCCACTCACTATTTAGCCCACACTGCCTTTTAATACCTGGCCTCGATACCATCACTTTTAAAATAATGGAATTATATTTGAGGCATGCCTTTGTTTATAGCTCATGTTGGCATCACTGTGGAGTTCTCCTACCTTATCCTTAGCAATCCTGGCATGGAAGGCACAGATAAGCAATGCAGTACTTGTTGGGATTTCGTCATACCACATATATGACCATGAATATTGTTAAAGGAAATATACAAAATTATAAAAACTGAAAGTAAAGTCAGTTTTTTTTATGAATTACTTTTTAATGTATGTACGTTAATGCACTGTCTATATGCCTGGCAATAGTGGATGCCAAAGAGGAGTCTGGATCTCCTGGGACAGGAGTTAAAGAAAAATAAAGCATATAGGTTGATGCTGGAAAACAAACCCAGGATCCCTGATAGAGCAGTAATTTTAACCATTAAAACATCACTCTATCCATGTAAATTAAATTCTTGAATTTAATTAAGCCAGTTTAATACAATGTATGAAATATTTGTTAAATGTATTATGATAACTTATAAAGTAATTATCTCAGCATTTTTGATATTGCCTCATTACAGTTTTTGAGCTTCTTAGAAGTCTGAACGACATCTGAGAGAAGTTCAAAATACATTTAGATATTTGTTTATATACTTTATTAATTTGGGGTTTTTTTAGTATAATTTTGGGACAAAATCTCATAGAGCCTGGGTTTCCCTTGTACTCTCTGTGTAGCTAATTTCCTATTTTCCTAACTCTTCTCTTTAAGTTCTAAAATTACAAGTGTAAATATAGTCCTAGGAGATTCTCACTTCTCTTGGATACATGGATCATCTCAGTATAGGATAGTTCAATGGATTATAGAAAACTGATTGTGTTATTTATTTTTCTAATTTTCTGTGTCTCTCATAATTTTTGAAATGATATTACAATAATAAGGAAGGTTAAAAATAGCAACATCTTTAAGATGTATACCTTCTTACCATCTGTAAGAAGGTAAACTAAATCAAAACAATATAACAATATATTTCTGTTGAATATAGTGCAATTCATAACATTTACCTGCAAATCTGTCTCTTCCTCATGGAGAAATGCCAGTAGTTAACCATTATCTGATTATGTCTAAAAGGTTTTGCAACACTTTCCATTGCTTGTAATTAAGGTCATAAAAAACCCTTTTTAAAATAGCTTTTTCCTTGATATTAGTATAAAGACTATTCAGTGAAAGAAATAATAAGTAATAATTCTAACATTATAAAAGTCATGAACTGACTCACTTGTAGTTTATGGAAGATCAAAAGTCATTCTGAGCAAATGCTAGACCTTTATTTAAGTTTTAAACAATGATGCTTTTTAGATTATGAAGTCATGGATGAGAATCATTTTGACAATTTAGAAATATGCTAGCTTTTAGTCACCAGCAGTTCAAACTTTCTGAAATATATTTAAGCATTGCCCTCAGTGAAGATGATGTGCCATATTTTTGTTAAATTCTAGATATATTTATATATATTACATATTATATGTATATATGTGTATACATTTTACAGAGTAATCGTATTTGGTTTTCAAAATGGAATTATAACTTTCTGAGTTATCAGTTAATAATAAGTATATTGAATTATTGAAAATGACCAGAAAGAAATGTGTTAAACACTTAACACAGAAATTATTTCTGTGTCCCTGAAATTGATTTAAGAAACCAATAGTAGTTTTAAATTTTTCCTCATTGAATTTTGAACAATCATCTGAAACAGATATTTGGCATAACCTTTTAATGGGAATGCTTCCTGAAGAAATTGGAACCATTTATATAGCTAACATATAAAAATCAAGAACTTCACACAATAACTAAAGTGTAGAATCTCAGCTCAAATCTTGCATGTTTATTTTATATTGCATAATAAAACATTAACATTACTGTTTATTTTCTAAGACACACTAGATACACTAATAATACATAAGTTAGCTAGTGGTTGTTTTATTGTATTGAATTCTATTTTATCTGACCAATAAATAGGTCAATGTAGCAAGAATATAAATTTATATTCTTCTTCTTAAAATAACACTTTCAAGAAATTTGTTTCTCACTACTGTATATAGTAATCTTTTATTTTCATTGTTAAAATTGATGTTGATTTTTATATAAGTTTCTACTTATACTTTCTACTTATGATTTCATAAGAAAATAAAAGTAATTTACATAATTTAATAATTTTAATTTCAGGCTAGTATTATAAACAATGTCTCAACATATCCCTGGATACACTAATACCTTTTATATTGTCCAAAATGACATTATAGTTAGTGGTAATTCTCATGCTGTAATCACCTGAGTCTCAGGACTATATGTTTGATCACCACATATGGGTAGATTTGTTTTCACAACACAATAATACTAAGAAATGTGGTAAGACCTCTCTGTTTTGATGATCCCATGGATCCAGTGTGCCTCAGTTTGAACTATGTGTCCTTTATTGAACCTTAGAACAACACCTTGCCAATAAATTTGTATTTCTACTTACTAATTGAAAGCAACTGAATTTCTTTTAAAGATAATCTTTGAACTTTAAAAATAGTGGACATAAAATAAAATATGTGTAAAGTTAGGCAAGATGGTCTTTCAAAATCATAAAATTTTAAGCAACCTTATAATTTGTGTGATTTATAATAATTAATGTGGTGAAGCAGAGGTGGCAACAGCTGTTCGCTCTGAATAAGAATTCATATGACCTTTTAGCCAATAGGTTTGGTAGACAACTGTATGGAAGATGTAACATAGTTCACCAATCTTCCTTTTGACTGTGTTTCTAATGCTGACTTTATCCTCTCTCTGTTGGGGATTCAAATATCCTTCTTTAATCTTTGTTACTGATTTTTTCCTTCTCATTATCATTGAATATCTAAAGATGGTCTTCATTACATTTTCTGTTGTAATGGATTGTGTTGCCTTTTTTATTTCTAGGCACAGTTTTATTTGTTGACAGGTTTGGTGATATAATTGATAGAAGATCATAATTATTTAGTGCTTAAGTGAAACTACATCTCACCCCCTCACCCCAAATTTGAATTTTGAGAAGACCTGAAATCTAAAATACATGAGGCATCATTATATACAGTGAAGAAATGGTGAACACTTACTGTCAGTATTTTACTAAAATATATGAGGCATCATTATATACAGTGAAGAAATGTTGAACACTTACTGTCAGTCTTTTAAAGCAACCCCCTTTGAAATTGTGTCATCAAGAATGTAAAATACTTAGAAAAGATATATACAAATATTCAAAAGTTATGAAGGTTCATGAATAATGTGTTACAAATATAGTGTATTTTAATACAATAATTTAATGAAGATATTTAAAGATTAGATGTTACAATTAACAATATAATTGTATTAATAATAAATTGTTTTAGAATATAGACAATATCTAGGTTATTATATTGAAAACAGCATTTAGGTGGAGAATAACATTTTTCATTTACTATGAAACTTATTTTATCTGAATAAGTGTTTCTCAACCTTCTTTATACTGCAAACATTTAATGCAGTTTTTCTTCTTGTGGTGATCCCCAACTATAATATTATTTTTATTGCTACTTCATCACTGCAATTTTGCTAAAGTTATGAATTGTAATGTAAAGATGTGTTTAGGTGGTCTTAGGTGAGACCTGTGAAAGAATGGTTCAAAATCCCTCAAATATCTGCAGCCCATGGGTTGAGAAACTCTGATATATGCAAATCTTTACAACTCAGAAAGTAAGAATTGTAATCAAGCACAACTTTCTCCACCTTTCTTGGACAGATGGTAGGATTCAACTTATTGTAATTTTCTAATTGTAAATACACAATAGAATAAATTAAAAAGTGGAATTTAAACAATGAAAAAACAAACAAACTTAGTTTGAAAATTTAGGTAAGTATAAATAAGTAATAATGTTAAAAACTGAAATATCTCAAGATATAAAAATGAGTAACAATGTGATGTGTGATAGTTTTTATATGGGAATGCCACTCAGTTGTCTGTGGTAGAATTTCTCTAGCACTACAATATCTCTCCAAGAAAAAAAGGCTGAAATCTCATGATAAAATAAATTTGTTATAAAACGAATCCATTTTTATGTAAATTAATGTGCAGTAGCTATATGTTTTCCTTAAAAACAGCTATAATTATATCTATTAGTAAAAGGGAAGTAAAATTATGCTTTAGTATTTGGTTATAGTCAGAGAGAGGAGAAAAGGAGGTGTTAAAATGAAAACATTAAGACTCTGGGGAATTAATAATGGTTAATTAATTGGCGTACAACTGGTCAAAGTGCAGACAGTGACAATGGAATGGCATTTACACACAAACACACATGTATATATATATAATGATCAAACAGTAACTAAAATGTATAACAAAATCTAGAAACAATTTTCAAATTTTAAGGATAAAAGAGATGAACATGGCTATGGTCATGTCTTCACTTTTTAAAATATGACAATATTTAATAACTCATTTTTTTTTCAAATTTGTCCACCTTAATAGGTCAGATATGCCTCAGAGAAGCTGATATATTCTAACAGAAATAAAGGTGTTCTGGTCCTGGAAAGATGGCTCAGAAGTTAAGAGCAGTAAGTATTTTCCAGAGGAGCCAGGTTCATTTTCATAGTAGCTCACAATGTCAATAATTTTAAATCTAACAAATCCAACAACTTCTTCTGACATTAGTGGGCACCTTGTGTACATGTGGTGTGCAGATATGAATAAAAAAATACATAATATATGCTTCTTATTATATAAAATAATAATTATAACAAACTGTTAAAATTATTCCTACATATTATAATTATGTTATTATAAAATATTATAAACTGAATATACACAGAGATATGTAACAAATAAATTAATTGAATTTGAAGCAATTTCTGGTTCAGAGCAAGAGTTCAATAATGTTAATTTATTGTATATAAAAAGAGATTCATCTAGAAAGGGATCTGGGCCCACCAAGTGTAGGCAACTGTCAACTGGCATGAGCACTGCATGGAGCCTCGAGGTGTGGGATCAGACTGTGTTCCTGTACTTGGTCTGGAACTAGCCCAAGTTGGGATGAATGGATCAGACTTGCCTGGAGAGGATGTGCTGCACTGGGCTGGGCTGACCCACCTTGAGACTTCTTGCCATTTTGGGGGAGGGGATGGCTGGATGTGGAGGCTAAAGACTGACTGGGAGGGGTTGAGAGGAGGGAAGGAGGAGGGAACATGGGGATACATAAATAAAAATGACATTTTTAATAAAATAAATAAATTAAAATTTGCTGTGTGCAAATATATTTTAAAATGGTGTTTCTAGCAATGTGTAGACAATTAGTTATACTCAATACTCCCAAACTATTATGTGCTACCCATACCACTGAAAGGATACTTGTGAATCAATGATTTGCTACATTCTTTTCTCACTCAACAGTGATTTTTTTTAATTATCTAAAATATTTTCTATTTATTAAATGCGGATTAAATTAAGATAGAAACCCTTTTATTCAATTATTATCTATGTATATTTCTGATCAGAAAATTCTCCTTTTCTAGTTCATATTCCTTTAACACCCCAAATCTTGCTGTTTTTTAGAAATACAATGGAATATCTTGTCAGCTGAGGAATCTTCCCCCCCCCCCATTAAATTAAGCTTATGGTATACACATTTATTATATTTTGTATTTTATGATTATTTAAAGATAAGGAAGTGAAATGTGTGTCATATTGAAAATTAGCCTTTTTATGAAGATTGAGAGCAATCAGAGGAGGGTCAGCATGATGAGGAATGGGTTGAAAGAGATCCCAGGACAGACTCAATAAAAGCAACATATGTAAAATATGTATAAAATCCCCAATGAAACTATTATTTTGTGTACTAACTTTAAAAACCAATAAAATATGCATTAATATTTAAAAATTAGTTCTTATTAAAAACAATGAAAAATAGAGGTACCATATAACCCGTTACTCCTGGATATATACTCAAAGTATTATTAGTCAACAATATCACAAGTACACTTTCACATTCATGTTTATACCTGAAATTTTAACAGTAACACTCTAAAACTAGTGTTTATGACCATTAACAGATGGATAGATAGTAAAGATATGGCACATATAAACCATAGAATTTTATGCTACGTCAAAGGAAACTAAAATTATGATATTTGTACAAAAATAGATTAAACTAAAAGCAATTATATTGAGTAAATGTTTAGACTCAAAATGACAAATACTGTATATTCTTTCATATGTGAGATGTAAATATAAAAGTATATGCATTTGCATATTTATATAGGCATCTTTGTAAGTCACTTGACTATAATGGAAAGCCTATAGATACTGAATGTCCAAAAACAGGTGATCCCACTAAATTGATTATTAGTCTCCTACTTCACTTAAGTCACTTTTTGATAAACATTTACATAGACACAAATATTTTCACATCCTCCAACAATTTGGAGAAATTTATACATATATTTCTTACCAACTTTGCAATTATGTATTTTTAAAATACCTGACAATACAGCCAATATATTGTCTTCAGCTCATAAATCATGGAACGATCACACATTTCTGTCCATTTCTCCTTCCAAACAAAATGTTTGACTATGTGTAGTTCCAGAAGTTCTGTCTACTGTAAACGTTTTCCTTTGCCAATATCTTTCAGAGTTGTTCCAAAAAATAACTATTGTTGTCCACTTCTGGGTGGTGCCAGCATAAGTTATAGAACCATCAGTAAACTAGGCTTTAGCCTTTGCTTCCTCAGTTAACCAATCATAGATCATACCTTTTGAAGCTATAGGTAGCTACTTGACAGCAGACACCATAGTAATGGAAGTAAAAACTATTGGCATTTGGACGATTCATGTTCTTGCTTGGTCCTTCTAAAATTTCTCAGGTACATATTATTTCCATTTGATAATGGCTTGTAGCTGTATAAATATTACATCATAGTTTGGTGGGTGAAACAATACTTAACTCACGATGTGGAAGCTCAAGTTGATAAATTGGTGGACGGACCGTTGTCAAATGCTTATTGTCCACTAAAGCCCAGTATCAGGCCAAGAGTTTCTCTCTCTCTCTCTCTCTCTCTCTCTCTCTCTTCTGTAGGAATCTTCTATGATTCACTTATAGGGGCCGACCAAATGCCTTAAACAGCATCATTATCTGCCACTAGCACAACAAGTATCATCTAGTCTGCTGGATCTTGTGATCCAAGTGGCATAGAAGTCTGTGCAACAGCCTGGACCTGTTGAAGAGCCTACCCCTATTCTAGGCCAATTCAAAGATAATTAGTAGCTTCCTGACTTATTTTGTGTATGGGAAAGAGTTACATACCCCTGTGGTTTCGAAATGTTTTGTCTATAGAATCCAGATAGGCCCACTAAAAGTTGTGCTTCTTTCTTGGTGGTTGGAATAATAGGTAATATAATTAATACTATAACTTATAGGAAATAGATCTGCATGTCCACATCATTAGATTCCTAAGCGTTTCAAGGTCAACAAAGCAGGAACAAAACAGAACTCACTAGGGCTCACAGATAAGGAAGAGACAACCATAAAATCTGTTTACAACTGAATGAGGTCTTTACAGTTTGATTGATGGTGTTTTGTGGGAGGCTCAACAGTGAGATTGGATGCATCTCTAACTTTTTTGCTTGCTTTTGGGATTCTTTTGGCATTAGATAGTATTGCCCAGCCTCAATGTAAGGGCTTTTTCCTTTTCCTTGTCTTACTGAATCTTATTTTATATTGGGGTCTTTTTTTTTTTTTTTTCTGAAGAGGAAATGGATAGGGAGTGGATTTGGAAACAAGAAAAGGTATGGGGAGGATTGTTTTGGATAAGTAGAAAGAAGATAAACTGTGACCACAATGTGTGGTGTTTTCAATAAAAAGAAAACCCTTTAATTTGGTTGGATTATTACCCACCCTCTAATATGCATGTGTCTTACTAACTCTAAAGTGATTCATGTTTCTTGTTCACTTGGTCAGCCTGAATAATCTCATCAATATAGTGGATCATTATGATATTTATGAAAGAGACATATTTTCAAGATTATTACAAATTAAATTATGACACATGGTCAGATAGTTAATACATCCTTGGGGTAAAACTATATAGGTATATTGTTGGCCTTGTCAACTGAAAGAAAATTGCTTCCAGTGTTCTTTATGGTCAGGATCAGAGAGAATAGCATTTACTATATCAATAGTTCTATATCACGTACCAGAGAATGTATTAGTTTGCTTATTATAACACCACATATGGTACAAGATCTACAATTGGAGAAACTACATGATTGAGATTTTTATAATTAACTATCACTCTCCATAATCAGTTTGTCTACTGCACTGGCCAGAAAGAAAAGAGAAAAGGAGATGTGGTGGGAACCACCACCCTGAACCTTTCTTCCAAATCCTTCATGAGGTACTGTTTTTTGTCTGTTTTCCAGGAATGTCATTGTTTTTTATTGTTTTTTTATATGTTTTCATTTTTTTATTTAAAAAGATTTTTTTCTATATCTTGCACTGCTCACCCTCCCTTCTCTCCTCACAGTCCCTCCCAGTTCTCTCACAGCCTCCCAAAACCATCGCCCTATCCATTCTCCAAGGAAGACAAGGAGACCCACGGTGGGTCAGTTCAGTCTGGCATATCCAGCTGGAGTAGGGTTGAGTCTCTCATTTCAGTATTAAGGCTGGGCTTTTGTTGTTGTTATTGTTGTTGTGGTGGTGGTGGTGGTGGTGGTGGTGGTGGTGTTTTGCTTTTTTGTTTATTTTGTTTTGTTTATGATTCACTTTTTTTTTCTAGCAGAGCCAATTCGAAAGGCTTTGATTTATCCTTTTCAAATCTAGTATCCCTCAGTTTACACAACAGGTGCTCATACGGAAATTCTGACAACTTCTAAATATATTCACCCCAATTACACTTACCAGGACTCGGAAAATAACCACACTATTTGTTTGGATGACGATTGAATCTACTCTAAATCAGATGTCACACAAAACTCCATTAATTATATTAACTCTGAAAGCTGCTATTTTCACTGAAGAGTTTTAAACATTCTATGATCTCCCAGAATCAATATCACTTAAAAACAAGTATCCCTCCAAAAGAATCCCAGAACATGTCTATTTCTTTTTCCTTAATACACAATTATCCTTTTAAAAGTTCATAGTTTCTCTGGGGAAGAACTGTAAAAAGGTTAATATGGGAATTCTAGAAACTTTATCTAGATCTTTTCTCAGAGAAACCTGGTCATCCCTTTATTCAAGGGATCTTAGGTCTGGAAATTAACTCAAGTCTGAAAATTAGTTCTCACAGAATTAAAATTCCCTTTTGCCAAGAACCAATGTAGCCTTTCATTATTTGCCTGGAAACATTTTGACTGATTATCCACTACCAAAAAGCCATATGAGTCATGATTATAAAAATCATTGTGCTGCTCATTATGGATCAGGTCATTATGAACATTGATATGTGCCTATGCTATACATTACAGTAACTATGGTCATCTCTCCTTGGCAATTCTGTGCAGCTACCTGACTCGTGTTGCATGGCCCCCAATTCCATTACTCCACCAACTGAGCAGTAACACCTCTGACCCTAAGGTCTAGCACAAAGAAATAGATACCAACAAAGCTATGAAAATGTGCTTTGTCCCTCTCTTCATCATTAGCAAAGGGCATATTTTCTGGGCCTTCCCATATTGAATAATTAGACTTTATATCGCACCCCCTTTAGAATTGCAATTTCTTTGAGCCTTAACATCTCTTCAACAGCATTAAACCAAGCAATATCAGGCACTTCCAATTCATTTTCAGTATACCATTTTTTAAAATTAATACTTCATCAAACCATTCAAAGAAAGTTTTATCACCTTAAAAAAATTGAGCTTACATATTAAATCTAGAATCTCTACTCAGTGGTCCCACAGTTATGGAACCCATGGTACTATCATGTGCCTCATGATCCAGAACTGGCCTGATAGAAAGAAAGAATGGTCTTTTGGAAAAAGTTACAGTGTGGAAGAAGTATAGATGGAGGAGTTGGACAGTGTTCTCTAACAAGTGGTAAGTGCTTTGAATTAGTTTTCAAGATATGGTATTTTTTCCTCTTAGCCAGAATCCACGGGTCCAGAAATTGATTTATGAAAAAGATAACCTCATACTTTCTCCATGCCAACTTTCTACCTCTCATTAAAAAAGAGCAGGCTTCTAAGTCATAAAAACCAAACACGAAAAAAATAAAGTTCAATAAGAAAACCATCATATTGAAGTTAGACATGGCAACTCAATGGGCTGACCCTTTTCAAGTCACTAGAGCAGACACAAGAATCAATGACAGACACTCATTATCACACTCAGGAATTCCATAACAATACTAAGCTAAAAGCTATATACAAGCAGAGCTCCTAGTCCATACCAGTCTATGGCCTGTACTTGCTGGTTAACAAATAATAGATAAATAAAATGTGGTACATTTTACAATAAAATATTAAGTGCTAAAAATGACATTATTTAATTTTTAAGTAAATGGATAGAACTAGAAAAAAATTATCCTGAGTGAGGTAACCAAGAAATAAAAAATGTTATCTGTGGATGTCAGTAGTTAACTAAATAATGAAGCTACAATCCATAGACCCAAAGAGGTTTGTTATAAAGTAAAGGGGAGAGACACATCAGTCTCTATGGGAGAGTGAGTTCAATAAATTCCCTGGGAGAATTTGGGGTGGAGATGTATAGGCATGGGAGAATCAGATGGAAATGAGAAAAGAGAC
Organism: Phyllotis vaccarum; assembly: GCA_033318265.1. Lineage (NCBI taxonomy): Eukaryota > Metazoa > Chordata > Mammalia > Rodentia > Cricetidae > Phyllotis > Phyllotis vaccarum. The sequence continues at coordinate 2,760,834 of JARWLC010000028.1, forward strand.
AGGGTGGAGTGGGAGAATGACAAAAAGATGGCTGGAATGAAGAACATTTGAGAGATGATGTGGAAATATAGTATAATGTAGACTTTTGAATTAAATGAAAGTAATTCTAATGATTTTTGCCAATATTAGGTGACATGGAGTCTCCTCTAGGTATTTGTCAGCAAACAAGGATTTCATTTGTGAGACTGGGTTTCATTCAATGGAATAATTGGAAAAAGGGACCCCATAGAAAACCCTAAAGAATCCATGCTACTGCTATGTTAGTGTGTTGCTCTCTGAAAACTGACTGTGGGGTCACCTCTGTCGAGGACAATACCTATATAACTCACTGTATATGGAGAAGTAGAGTTGGTGTTCACATGGAGCCTTCACTTCTATGTTCCAGTGTGTTTGGTAGAAAAACTCTACATGCTACAGGAAAAATGTAAATACCAGCATAGCTACAATATCTTTGACTACAAAATCTGTTTTGTCTGAAAAATATACTGGGGATATGGGAACAGGATTTGTGAGAGTAGCCAACAATGTCTGATTTTACTAAAGGCCCATTTCCATACCTGACACTTCTAGAGCAACCAACTACAGTCTAAACAGCCCAACAGCCCAGAAACCCAGGATAAAACTAGACACTACTGATATTAAAAAAAAAGTATCAATAAAATGACTTCCTTTGATATTATGCTATACTCATAGAACAGTCTATTATTCAGTCATCATTAAGGAAGCCTTCTGAAGCAGCAAATGGGAATAGATGCAGAGACCCATAAAAATACACACAGAAAAAGAGAATCTAACTAGGTTGTCTCCACCAAGTCCATTACTCATATCAGAGAGCCTTGTGAAAAAGGAGGCAGAAATCATGGAGGGGCCAGAGGAATGGAGAACCCAGGATCACCAGGAGAACAAGGTCTTCAGAATCAACTAAAGCTATCTTAAATCTTAGAGCCAGAACATAAATCTATTTACATATTTCTTAATAAATAGTTCATAAATATTATATAATTTTCAAAAACTCTCCTTGAGTGGTGAACCTACTAATTTGAAAAATACTCTATTTATTAATTACTAAAATTTTAACTTCCCTGTTGTTTATATATTATCATTTTCGAAAGTTTTTCTGTGGATATGTGAACATAATTAATAAAGTTATCCATCAAAATTTTGATATGTAGTAGTTTGATCATTTAATTGAAATGTCTATAAAGAAATTATCATACTGTTTCAATTACAGCTACTTATCATAAATTTTTTAATATTCAGCCATTTATTGAAACCATATATTTTTCAATATCTTTATTATATAATTTAAATTTATACATTTATTTGATTTAACATAAAGGCAATGGACTAAGCACATTAAAATTTAAAAGATTAAAGGCTGTGACTGAGTCTGAAATTGATAACCAGTATATATTAGAAATTTTTTTTGCCAAGGAATAGCTATTCAAATGCTCAGTGGCTTAGTATGTTTGCTTTGGTAAAGTGTCATAATGGCATCTACCTTGTCAGGTTTTAAGACTCAAGTGTTTTTCCATGCCTGGGGCAATCAGGAGGGAGCAGAAATATTAATGGATCTTTGGGATGCGTTTGTTGCTGTGATTTGATCCACACTATTTTACAACAAAAATTACTACATAAGTTTCAAAATGGACTGAATGTTTAAATAAGTAAATGTTTTTCAAGTACTTACTTTATTATGTTGTTCATAGAATCTGGATCATATGCAGTGACTTGTCCAATGATGCTTCCCTCCTTAACATCTTCATCCACTTCCATCAAATAATAGCGCTTACTGAACACAGGTGGCTCATCTACATCTTCCACAGATATCTTAACCATGGCTGAGTCTTTGAAAGGCCCAAGGTGTAAGAATCGGGGATCTAGGTGGGTATTACTTGCATCTACTCTTAAAGTGTATAACATTTTCTTTTCAAAATCCAGATTCTGGTTTTTAAAAAATAAGAAATGTTAGCATACATTGGAAGACATAGCAGTCATACTATATGAATGTTTAATAATCTTTTAAAATATTAATATCAACCATGGCTAAGTAACTATCCCAAGAATTGCTTAATAACTTTATCCAATTAAATGGCATACTTACTTTATATTTATACAATGAAACTAACAAGGAATGTGTAATAAGATTGATGTCTATTAGGTAATTCACTTCAATTTGTCTAGGCACAGGTAAATAAAGTATTATCTAAGTCAATACTGATTAAGAAACAGCATTATAAAAGTTAAATATTATTAAATTTAGAAGAATGACTAAAATATAAGTCTAGAATAAATTCTACATTTCATCAATGAGTGTTTTTAGAAAAATATATAATGAAAAGAAGTAAAATAACAAAAATGGCTATATTAGTTTGTATATGGATCCAGGTCACCCTAAAACATTCCATTAAAAGTTTATATAAATGAGAACATCGTGAATAGCACCTTGTGATAATTTGACTGCTAACCCTCAGGTAGGAGCCTTCAAGGTCAATTCTAGCTCTTAATCATGTTTCATTCATATTACATAGACCATCACTGTTTCAAAATATATGAGAAATATATGATATCAGTGACAGATCTGTTTTATTTCTTATTCCCCAGAGAAATACCATGAATATACTCCTGAGTTCACTCTGAGTCTGATCCTCAACTACAAACATGATGATTTTAGTGAGAGTACTGACATAAGTATCCAGAATGATATATCTCTTATTTGAAGTCAAATCTGTTTTCCTACTTTCCGTGAATGATGGACAACACATAAAAATGATGAAAAGTAGATCCATAGTTATTTATCAATGTACTGATGAGCAAAAATAAACTGAAGTGCACTTAGCGAAAACAGGAAGACAGACAAAAGAAACCTGTTTGACAGTTATAATCCCTTCCTGTGTATCCTTGTCAGTGATCACATCAAACATGTCTGATCCTTCTCCTTCTGAAATGCTGTATTCCAGCTCGGCATTCTCTCCAGTGTCAGGGTCATTGGCTTTTACTCTTCCAAGATGAGTTCCAAGGGGTGCAGACTCCAGAGAATTAAATTGGTAAGTACCTGTAAATTGAATCGTAGCTGCCTTGACTTTCAACTTCAGATTACACACAATTTCTATTTCTCTCTAAATAAAGTGATTTAAATTGAGAAATGCTGAATTGAATTGTAGGCTGTCAAAAATTTTGTGGAGTACAAAAAATGTAAAAAAGTTTATCTTCCTCACTTTATATCTGAGAAATACAATTTCTAGAAAAAAATAAAATAATGATCAATGTTACTTGAGTACACAGAAAATTGATTTAATAATCTATAACTTCTGACCTAATGAGCAAAAAAAACCAATTGTTTGTTACTTAATTATGACTTTAAGTATTGCCAACACACATTATATACACACAAAATACAATATAAATGTGTAACTTTTTAAAGAGTCAATATTTTCCCAGTAATTTCGAAGCAGCAATGTTTTTATTATGGTTGCTTCTGCTTATGTATTAAAATTTAACATCTTTAAGTAGCATATTTTCCACGTTCAATATTTAAAGATCCATTCATACATGATATTTTGTTCTATTATGAAAAGTATTTTTTACAAACTGTCTATAAATGTGAAAATATGCAAATTGAAAATAAAGAAATATACTTAAACATGGCTATTAGACATTTCTTAAACACAAAGCATCTTTATGGTGACCTATTTAGTCCTTAGAAAGAAGCAACTTAGATAAATTATTTTCAGTGGGCAAGCCAAAGGAAATTACCTTGCTGAGCAACTAAAGAGAGTATAGAGTTCAGACTCTCTGGATTCAAAGTCTGATCTCTTTGCAGTAATTTTTCTGCTTAGGATTTGGAGGGTTTAAGTCTCATTATGAGATTCTATATTTTATTTTATAAACTTTAATTTTAAGTTCTAGTCAATAAAACATGGAAAATTGTTTTAATAACTTATTCATAAAGTAACTCATGCTATTATGCTTCTATGTCAGCAGTTCACTCAGTTTACCATCCAGAACTCAGCATTTTATCACTATTATAGTGGATACAGACCTTCTGTTTGTATCCTAACATGTTATAGAACTGCCATGTGGTAGTTCATCCAATTATACACTTAGTTTATTTTTTAAAATTTTGAATGGAAAGTTTAATTGACAACTTGGTGGCAATTTACTTATCTTCAAGTTTCAGTAATTTTAGTAACTCTAAAACTGAACATGTTACATACTCCGTGATTTCAATATTAGCAAGATATTAACATATCAAAGTTTTCATGACATTTTAAGTAAAGAAAAGGAATATTAAAATGCTGCCAATTTAGCCCACATACATTGCTTTAAATATAGATCCAAGCTGTGTTTTAAAATCCATTATACAAAGGCTTATCATACTTGTTTATAAATTAGCTGAGAGTTGTGAACAGTATATACTTTGAAAATAAACAGACAGATTTTTGTGCCCACATTCATGCTCAGGGTGGTCAGAGACTTGAACAGCAATATCATCTGTGAGGATAGCAGTCTTCAAAGCTGTCTCATCAAAAGACAGCAATCATGAAAAGCAAAAGAGCCTTGCTTTTGTTTGGTTTGGTTTTCTTCCATAGCTTCTTAGGAATACATATTACTTTCTAGTTACAGAAAATGTTAACATTATTAGTAGGGGTGCATTGATTTGCATTCAGCAAAGGAACTAGAAATAAAAACACTAAGTTCTTTTTTAAAGGTAATTTTGAGAATATTCCCTTTACTTTGTCTGCATAGACTGCCTTACTCTGTGGAAATCGAGGAGGGTTGTTGTTGACATCTGTGAGGGTGATGTTCACTGTGGTTGTTCCAGAAAGGCCTCCCATCTGGCCACCCATATCTTTGGCTTGAATAACCACCTGATACTGTTCTCTATTTTCTCTGCTCATGTCTGGCAACGCAGTTTTTATTATGCCTTTAAAAAATAGAAAATTAAAAGATTGACTTTTGAAATCAAGTTAAACTTTTCATGATTCATTTTAGCAAAAGTAAATGGAGAAAATGAACATATCCTCAAATAATTTAATGTAATTCACAGAAAAGAAAATATCATATCTTGTGCATTTTCTATTTTGATTAGTTGACTTTGCTTAATTTCTATAATCATTATTTTCTTTAAGTTTTGAGTATTTCCTTATTCTGCCAATTATAGTAATCTCTGTGGAATCTTGAATTCTCATACATTTAAACCCAATAAATAATATATGAAAGAGCTAAACAGTTAGGTTGTGTTAATATTAAGATGTTTTATTTCATTTCCATAATTTAAATGTAGGAAGCAGCTATACAAAACTGTGTGGATAGGGTTTAAAACAAAAAACACTATAAAGAAATTGTTTATTAGTCTATATTATATAAGATGAAATAGACAAAGACATGAGTGAATTTACCTGATTCTGGGTCCACTGAGAAATATGGCTGCCCTTGCAATATGCTGTAGACCACTTTGGCACTGTTTCCATAGTTGGCATCATCTGCGTCAGTTGCAGTCACTTGTATAACAGATGTACCTGCACCCAGCCCACCCCAAACAGAAACACATTAATACTTCTACATTTTATATTATTTTAAAAGCAGTTTTCTCACTCTTTATTTTCTTAAGTAAAAAGAAGTTCTGGATTTAATTTTCACAGTACAAGGTATGAAAATTTGTGACATTATCTTTATCACAAAGATATATAAATTTTAATAAAATTGGAAAATTTTGGGAATATTGGGATGAGGAACATTCTCACTAAATACAATATACATCAACTTATTAATTAGTAGATTTATTGCTAAATGACCAGGCACAAAGTCAAACTCGGCATTTTTAAATTCCATGTTACTTTTAGTATTAATCAGCTGCGATTATAGAATAAAAAAGCATAAATAGGTCTTGATATGAAGAAGCAAAACAAAAAAGGAAGTTACATTGCAAAATATAGTTTCAATGAGTCAGAAAGCTTGAGTTCAAATATCTGAACTAAGCATATGACTTGGTAAAATTAACAAAAAGAAACTGAACTATAATTTTCTTTGTAGCAGATATTTACTGTACAGATACTTACTATATATAGTATGAGACTTTTACTGTGACCCTCAAATCTATAACTAATCAATAATAAACTATTAAACTTTCTCAAAAGTTAATTTATATATTTCAGATTTCTTATATTAACAATATTATTTTATACTAAAATTAAAGCAATTTAAAGCTTTACATTGTAAAGGTAAAGACAGTCTCCTATCTCATTTTTAAACATTTAAATATTTTTTTCTGAGGACATTTGTTTTTTTCCTTTGGTCATCTGAACAGTACCATAGAAACAGACCAAGCTTATTTAGGTTAGGTTAAACGTGTGAATTAAAGGATTAAAGTGACACGTGCCTGTGAAGACCCTTTAACCAGGAAAGCTCACCTGTTTTCTATTATGTCCCTCTACAATAATAAAGAATCAAAGGGACTGATTCATTTTCCCTAACCATTTATGTTTGGAGAGAAACAGAAGGGATCATGATGATTTCATACAGTACTGTGTGAACAAGAAAAGTCTTTAAATTAGATGTGGGAATATTGAATTCTTTATTTTTTAGAAATAACTTTTGGGTTTTTTTCCTATGAGGTATAAATGCTCTATGGTTTTGAAATTTTAGAATGCTATTCTAATATTAAGGCGTGAACTTAAGCATTGTCTAGAACCATCATCTTGTAGGCTTTCCACTGGATGATTAGGGTAGCCATAGCAGATTATCAGCAGTTCATTAGTATAAAAACTTAATCCTCATGGAGCATGGAGGACATATGCCTTTGGGCCATATATCACAGGCCCAATAAGTGAGAAGAAGAAAATTAGAAGTAGCTAGTCTGATATTTTAAGTGATTTTTCCCAGAAGACTACTTAGTTAAGGTAACTCACTGATTCCATAGGCAGTGAGCCTTTTATAAGGGCATAATATAGCAAGCAGAATATGAGTTAGTTTTGAAGTACCTTCCAAGTAATGATAGCTTGAAACTTCCTCTTTTGGAAAAGACTAAAAATTGTCATTTAGAATTTAAGTCAGATTATATTTACAAATTACAAAACAGATGTCTGACAAACCCAATCATTATAGACCAGCCATTGGCTTAAACTAAAGTGCATGCAGGTATAGAAACTCAATATTTGATAGTAATTAAAAATTGAATCAATGAGTTTTTTACAAATAGCAACGTAAATTAATTAAAGTACTTAATTCAGTCTACATACTGTTTTATATTAAATAAATAATGATAAAATTTATATTTATGTTTATTATTAGAGAAAAAATATATGCTAGCCTGGAGAGATGACTCAGTGAAGAAGAAAAAAAAGATACATGATAAGAACATAAAAGAATTATGTGATGTAAAAACTTAACTTATCAGAAAGTTAAGAAAAGGGAAACAGTAATCAGCATAATTACATGAAAAAACAGGGAAAAATGTTTTAGACTAAAATTAGATAAATTTCATAGAGAAGTATTCTCTTACTTCAATTTTTTATATAATGGTGTTTCGCCTACATATTTATTTGTGAAAACGTGTGTCTGGTTTCCCAGGAAAGTAGGAGAGGGCATCAGATACTCTGAGACTGGACTTACAGACAGTTACAATACATCTTGTGGGTGGTGAGAATCAGAACTGCCACCTTTGGAAGAGGAGCCGATGGCCCTCAGCCATAAGCAATGCTTCCAGTTTTCATTCTGTTGTTTTAAGAGGAAGTAGAGGCTAAGAAAATGGTACTACTGTATTTAGGGCTCTCTCTCCCTCTCTCCCTCTCTCTCTCTCTCTCTCTCTCTCTCTCTCTCTCTCTCTCTCTCTCTCTCTCTCTCTCTCTGTCTCTCTCTCTCTCACACACACACTTTCTTTCTCTCATATACAGAACTAATATTTAAATAAGTAATGCTAGAGAAAAATGCATATCTCACATGGTATATTTAATCCTTACTACCTTAGCAGCGTTTTAAAATGATACTCCTTTTATAGAAGGTAGTTATTAAATATTGACACACACAAAACTATTAACACATAAAAGTGGTAATTTACTTTACTAATGAGTGGTGCTTAAATTTAGGACAGTCTTAAAACTGTGAGACATGAATATTTTAATCAGAATGTAAAGCCAAATAGAAGAAAATACGCAAATACAGCAAAAATTATAATGCTTAGCATAGTGCTATTTGATCTTCATTCAGTTGTGAAATTTTTCTGAATTCTGAATCCCGAGCAGAATAGAACATGAAGTTCTATTTCTCATACTTATAAAATAAGGTTGTTCTGATAATTAAACAAGATGGTTATGTAGAAGAAAACAACAGTTCTCTTTTTCAGCTTAATGTGAGAATAACAGCAGGCACAGTCCCCATTCGGGCAAAAATAAATTCTACAGGACAGCTAGTCTTACAACAGAGCAGGTGTTGATTCCAATGCAATAAAACAACTGCATTCAGTAAATTATAAATAAAAGGAGTCATTGCTATATTAATAATTGAACATAATTGGAAAGGAGTTGTTTAAGTAAAATAAGAGTTTTCATGTACAGCTCTAATTTTGAAAGGACACATATAATCAGAAGCCTGTAAATTTCTTAGTAAAAAATATTTTAAAAAATCAAACATATCATACAAACAGGTTAGTAAATACCTACCAACTCCAGACATCTCAGGAACAGTGGCTATGTACAAGTCTTTTGTGAATTTGGGTTCATTGTCATTGATATCATGAATTTTAATGATGAATTCAGATTCTGGTTCCACTTGCCGCCCAGTCTTTCTGTCTATAGCCTTGGCACGGAGAATATACAGTGATTTTTCTTCTCTGTCTAATCTCTTTGCAGCATGAATGTCTCCTGTATTTTCATCTATAACGAAGAGATTGCCAGCCCCATCTCCTGTCAAAATGTATTTTAAATTTCCATCTCCTTTATCTTGGTCAGTGTGAAGCTTCAAAGAGTAGGAAAGAATTTCATAAGCATAGGGGTGGTCATTTCAGTAAAAACAAGTTGATATGCACTAATTTCTCTCATAGGATCTGAACAATTATTTCAATCAAAAGGAAACTAAGCATTTAAGATTTTGTTATTTTTAAAATTACACAATTATAGTCACCTGATTGGGTGAACTTAGGAAAAATGGTACTTGAGTTCTTTCAAAACATAGTGGTTAAAATACACTTTGGAGTAGAATATTAACAAAATTTGAAACCTCTATTTTGCTACAGCAGCGAAAGAAAAATTCATCTCCATTTTGTGCTTGAAATATCAATCTGAATTACATTTGAAGTAAATAAACCCAAAGATACAATATGAGGAATTTATAATTCATTCTAAAGATAATTGTAGAATTAAATTTGTTTTTAGCCAATGTTCTTCATGGTGGCAAAAGCCTATGAAAGCTTCTGTATTTACAAAAGCCAGACAGAAAGAACAACTTTAAATGTAAAATCATTTGCAATATAAGCTTAAGAATGTCCTTTTCCACTACCATCTTTTCATATGTAAAAAAATAATCTTCTTTCTTAATATTTTAAACTAGAATTAATACAAAAGTGGTAATGTCTCTTAAAGAAGAAAGATTTGTTCTAAGTAACGTTCATTCTATAAAGATAAATTATCACTGAAAGCAATATCATGGTTAGTGTTAGAATTTACTTGTAAACAATGCCTAGGAAAAATTGGGATGAATCTCAAATACCACAATAATAATGCTGAAAGCTTTTAAATAATAACAATGAATTTATAAAGAGTCAACTACTAAGACTTTAAAACAAAAGGACTAAACAATCACAGCCATTCTGAATTAAATGAAACCTTGGTTTTGACAGTGATTGTAGTTAATACATTAGATAAAAATAGTTTTTTGTGTATATTGAGATAGCATAAAGATTTACATTATTGAATTTACAATACTGAATCATTAAACCAAAATATTTTATTAATAGGTATCTCACAATTTATTTTTCAGTGCTGAAAAGCAAAGCAAACAAAGAAGAGAATATGTGAGATTGATGCCACAGTGCAATCTTAGAGTCATCTTCATTGATATACTATGAAGAAAAGACTAATAAGTCTAAATATACTTTATTTCAAAATTGCTAAAGGTGCACACTTCAAATACAATGTGAGTCTGAGCTGGCCTCGCCTCTCTATGTTGTTTTCATGTATGAGCTTCACAAATCCTATTCTGACCTTCCTGACATCATTTTCTCAGTCTGATTCTATCTTTGTATTTTCCATTTAAATTATTTCTTGCTAAAACTAAACATAGAACAATGTTTGATCTTTTTATTCTCTTTTGTTTTAAACTCCATCAAAATAAATCATCACATGTGACAATTGATTCTTTTCTTTGAAATATCTTATAAAATCCATCTCAGCTTTTTGTCTAAAACCAGACTATTTTCCACCATATTTTATTTAGTATAGAGCAGCAATCCCATGATGATACTGCTTCCCCTATTGTCTCACAACAAATATTTCTTTTTATACTATAGGAAATTATTTTTCTACAGTATGAATGCAGTCATATGGGAAATTTCAAAAAGGCACATTGTTTAAGGTAAATAATAAATCAGAAAAAGCTAGAGTTAGTCACTTAAAATTTTCTGCATTCTAATGAGTGTGTTCATACCTTTTAAATTTTGTTTAGTAATATAACTTTATTGTATTAAATTGCATTATATTAATTTTAAACTAAATACTTACTTTTCAGTCCTTGTAAGGGCTTGATGATTCCACATATAACACTGATAATATATCATTTAGTTTTAAAAGTTATCCTTGTAACTTTCACTTCCTTAAGCATATGTACCTGATGTGGGATGTCTTTCCATATGCTGTGAATATGCTTTATTACCATTTTTTGATAAAGAAAAGGTTTTGGCCTGTGGCATGGTAGCTTAAAGAGAGGTGGAAAATCTAAGCAGAGATAAAGATTAAGTAGTAAGGAGTCACCAGATGCTACAAGCTGCCACCCAAGGAGGCAAGATGTAATGGAACATAGGTAAATCCATGGAATTGTGACATACATATATTAATAAAAATGGGTTGAATTAAGTTATAGCAGCTAGTTGGTAATGAGGCTGGGTGAGAGGCCAAACAGTTTGTAATTGATATAAGCCTTTGTTTGATTATTTATAACTAAGAAGTTGCAGGCAGGTCCAGACATCAGGGCCAGGCCAGAAACTTCAGACTACATGTATCAAGTGTATTGGGTTCACGGAACACTTCTATTTTCATATGTAATTCTTGCATATTTCCTTCATTGTTTAATACTGTTCCATCTCTTCTGAGTTATCCACTTACTAAGTACCTACCATATATCCTTTTTGTATTTTTCTCCTAAGAACAACTTCTCTAATAATTAGTTTATATATTCTTCCATATTGTGTCCAGTTTGTTTAAAACAACTAGACAATCATAATACACACATACTTTTCTTAATTTAAGAGATAATTTTATTCTGGTATTTTTAATATATTAAAATATGCATAAAATTCAGAGTATACTTTTTCTACACATTCATATATGATTTTATATTTTGTTAAAATTAATTTTTATATGTCTAAAAATTTGTTTGTCACATTCATTTTAAAAATATCTAGAAATTTAAAAATTTATTTAGCCAAACTATAGTTATAATACTAAAAGGTTGTTTGAATCATTTTATGATAGATCTGTGAAAATTAAGATTGCTGAATATTAAAATTAGTAAAATTATAGCCAGAAATGTATTTATGGGGTTAAGGATATAAAACACAGGTTTTGCTTAATTTTTTCAAGTATTGATATTCTATAATACAATTGTTTTTATTTTCCAATCATGTAGTGACATCTATTATAAAAATAATATTTACATATATATATTTATACATGTGTATGTAGATTTGAATATATATAATAAATACATGTATTTTTGTATTTTAAACAAATTTTGTAGGCTGGCATGATGGAAAATATCTATCATTTTTGCAGTGAAAAGTGGGGGTGAATGCTCAATTGTTGAAGAACATTCTGGAATAACTAGTGAAAACTAATGTGTTTGCTATCTTACGTAAATACCTGAATATAAAAACTCAGTGAATGGAACAGAACAATGAAAAAGTTACCAGAAGAATGATTCTATATCATTTATATAAAAATACACACACACACGAACATAGCAACTTTCATATTAACACAAGGTACACAATTTATGTAATAAACTTTCAGAAGTTATTATGCAATACTTTCTAGATCACCTCATGTTTTATAATATCATTTTAGTTTCTAGATTAAAAATACCATTTCCAATCTTCATAGAAATTAAAGACTTTTTTCAAAATATTATCAATATTCAAATGAATGCCAGATACTAAGAAAAAGTGAAAAATATTTATTTTGTGTAAATATACAGAATTTTATTAAAATAATTACCTCAGTCTTAAACTGATTAACTTCTTTTAACTGAAGAAGACATTCAGAAATAAAACACATATAAAATGGACATATTAGAATCATAAAATATAGCTGCATTTCTTTTATAACATATGAGACAAAAATATATAAAGATGATTATCCAAATCATACAAACCAGAATCTAGTCATATGATGTCTTTGTCAGATATACAAAACAATGGAACTAATGTAAACTAATCATAACACAGTAACTCAAGTCCAAAGTGTGAGTTGCAAAAGGAAAAGAAAAAAAAAACTCCACTTTATTGTCAGTGTTTTCCTTGCAAATTTCCAACTGCTGTAAAATTAAAGCCTACTAGTTACAGACAAAATAAAAATACCTTACAAAAGCATCTGTGTAGAGAAAGTGAAAAGTAAGCCACAAAGTGAAATGGTTTTGAAATTTTTAAGTGATTTATGGGAATAGTTTCTGAAATTATTATATGAATAATTCAACCAGTGCAAAATCAAAAAACTATGATAAGATATTTTTCAGTAAATGCTTGGGGAATCAATAAGTAATCAAGGTTTACTCAATTGCTTGATTCTTTAGCAAAATTTATATGGAAAGTTCACTGAATAAGACTAAACATATTTCTATATATAGATTAACTTAAAAATAAACAATAAAACAGAATTATGAAATAAAGAAGTTTGAATTGTTACTTCTTCACATATTTGATAAACATTTTGGAAAAACTTAATAACAACTTACGAAGTTTTATCACAGGGCCCTAAAAGCAAACCAAGCATAAAAAAGGAGAAAAGCAGTTGTGTTAAACACGGAGTAAGGCAGAGGTCCTATAAAAATCCAGTGTTCTATATACACCTGTTTGTTTTTACAAATGTATAAAAAAATCCACACGCACAATTTGGAGTAGAAAAAGGCTCATAAACAAATGGTTCCATGAAAGATTTTCACATGCTGAGTAATAAAGATCTTCCCCATGTCACATACTACTTAATAATCAATTCAGAATTGAACAAAGCCCTTAATTTAAAACCTGAAAATCTGAGATACCTAGAGGAAAACAGAAGATCACAATATAGGCATCAGCCAATATTTTCTGTAAATTGTTCCAATATCTCAGGAGCAAAATAAATAAAAAGATTACCTGAAAGACCACAAAGAATGTATATCTAGACTATATAAAACCTAAAAAAACCAAAAACCACAAATCATATAACCCATAAGTAGTTTAATAGATTCAACAGGCAAGAAAACATGCAGAAATGAAACAGATAAGAAAAAAAGTTTATATCATTATCTTTCAAGTTTCAACAGAGTAAAAATAGATTTCATCAAGAATGGCAAAACGTGGTAATGATAATACACAAGAAACAAATCTTCATAAACTATTTCTAGAACATATACTAATGTAAATACTATGGAAATAAATATAGAGGAATCCAAAAGCCAAATAGAGATTATCGACAGAGTCAGACTGTATTCCTGGTCTTGTGCTGACATCTTGGAGCACATTCCCTAAAGAGGAACACAGAGTCCAGCATTGACTTTGGATGGGTGAATGGGATGTGCCTGGAGTGGATGTGCTGAGCTTGGCTGATGCACCTTGGACTTCACACCTGTTTGGGGGAGGGGATGTGTGGATGGAGAGGGGCATGGCTGAGGGCTGACTGTAAGGGGTTGGGAGGGGAAATGGAGGGAAAGCAGAGACGTTCATTGATGAAGGTGACATTTTTTAATGAAAATATAATTAATTTTTTTGAAACAAGGGACAGTCACATGTTACAAAATAGCTGCATATTCATGTTTATTACATAATTATTTACAGTTGTCACAATATGGAACTAGACTTAATAATTATTAAAAATTAAATTAATATTTCAAAACACATTTTACTTTTACAGAAATCATATTAACCAGAAAAAAAATGAAACTCTATCTCTTCTTGGAAAATGTAGTGATTACAATCATTGAAATGAAATGAAATTGATTCAGAAAAACAAATAGTATTTATTGTCTCACATTTACAACTATATTTAAATATGCACACATACAATTCATTTACATATATATATAATGATATATATTCACATATATATGATGTAAATACAAAATATATGAATTTTTTTGAGAAACTATCTAAAATGAGGGGTAGCAACAGAAAATAATATAATTTTTCTTAAATAAAATCTAGATTTATTCATTTAGCTATATGAATATAATATGAATATAAATATATATTATATTTAATATGTTTGATATATAAATATATATAATATAAAATAGGAATTGAGTCATTCAGAGGTAGTAACAAAGAGAATAAATAAGCAAATAGAAAAAAATAAATTCATAGACTTGGAGGTGGTGATGAGGCATATATGAAATTGTACAATGGTCATCTATGTACCATGGCATGAAAAGGCAGCACACTAAGTAATCCAAGTGGCAATTTCCAATGGGAATTGCTGATCATTAAAAATTGTAATTTAAAATAATTATGAAGATATTTAAAAATTGTCAACAATTAGCTTTTGCAAATACAGAGATAAATAACATTGATAATCTTGGAATGCATGATAGAGATAAAAACTTCTGGTGAACTTGTGAATTTGTTTTTAAATTGTACCAATCATATTTTATATTTAACCAAATAATTGAATATGCGCATTTGTATACTTACCCAATACAGAAAGTTCTATGATTTTGCATAAAACAATTTAAATTATATCTTTAAGGATGTTATTCATCTTTTTAAAATAAAAATTACAGCCACTTTTATTCAAAACCTTTTAATCATAAATGGGTTTTATCTATGACTAATAACAATATATAAATTTAAACTTTATTAATAAGAATATCAAAGGAAGCAATTTATGAGCCGTTGCCACAGTAGTTGGTGGATTCTTATTTTTGAGAAGGGAAATCAGGATACCTATACACATCTACAAATGAGTATGTATGTGTCACAAAAGTTTGTTTTCAATACAATGTAAAATGTTTTATTATTGTACCTTCCAACATTTTACTTTTTATGTAATGTGAAAAAGACCCCACCAAAAGACTCCATTAGGCCCTTTTAATCTATCTTCCTTTTCAATCCAAAGATTCAGAATATGTAGTAGTGTTTAAAGAGTGCAGCTTTTTTTTTTTTTAATAAAAATACACTGCCAGAGGACATCCATTGCCATACTAGAGAAAAAAAAGTAAAGCCACACCAAAACTAATTAAGCTAGTATTAAAACACATTACCTGATGGCTAAGGATGGTGAACATTTCTTTTTTAAAATATACTTTTATTTAATATTTAAACATACAAACCAGAGTTTCTTTATTTCTTTTTTTTTTTTTTTCTGGGGAAGAAAGGTTTATTTCAGCTGGAGGGAAGCTGAGGCAGGAACTGTCACACAAATAAATGAGACTCAGGGATAGATCTCTGAAGAAGTTAGAGATATTAGAGAGAATAAACACCACAGTCAGATCTTACCCAGTTGTCTTCCAGCTTCCTCAGCCTTGCTTCCCTTGGAATGGCTTCCTTTCTGTGTTTCTATCCTCTTAAGTACCCTTTTGGTAATAAAGGCCTGGCCCCACCACTGCCTGCTTTGGTGCTTGGATTTCCTTCTATAATCTAAAGTGACCTCCACTCAGATGGGATTGAGGGCGTAGGTCACAACTCCCAGGATACTCCCTGTGCTGGGATTAAAGGTTTGAATCACCATTCTGATTTTCCTAGACTGACTGTGGTTAGAGCTCTGGGACTTCTGGAGCTTTTACTAACCCTCCACATAGACTGTGGATAGATTCCCTCTGATATCTCCAAAACTTCTGAAACTTTTATTGAATCCCCACAAGGAACTGAAGCAGAACCAGAGAATAATGCTGCTTATTGGCTTGCTCTCCATGGCTTACTCAGTAGTTGCATCCCCCCCCCCCCCCCCGACTTCTTTCATTTGTTAACTTTTTATTTTAAAAAAAAAAAAAGTCTTTTTTTACCCATATCCCTCTGCTCTCACTTCCTTCCTTCCTTCCAATCTTTTCCAGTCAGCCTTCAGCCTCTCCTTCCCCAACCACCCATCCCCTCCCTAGAAGGGCAAGAAGTCTCAAAGTGGGTCAGCTCAGCATGGCACATTTATTCCAGGCAAGTCAAGACTAGGCTAGGTGTTCCTTTGCAGGGAATAGGCTCCAAGGTGCCAGCCCATGTAAAGGATTAAAATTCCTACAGTGACTGGTGACAACCATAGTCTTTTTATCTGTCACTTCTTCCCACTCCTCACCTAGTTTCAACCACCTCCTCCCCCAACCACTCCTCAAAGAGGATTTGGCCTCCCATGGAGAGTTGACAAAATCTGGAATGGTACACTTTTTTTTTTTTTTTTTTTAATGCTTTTCAGAAATTTTAGATTTCTCTATTGAGAATTCTTTGTTTAGATCTGTACCCTGTATTTTAACTAGATTATTGGTATGTTGATGTTTATTTTTTTGAGTTCTTTTGTAACGGGCAGGCACCCCTAACTCTAGCACCCCTAGATACCCCAAGACCACTGCTAATGACCACTGTTAACTTTAAAGAAAAAGAGAGTTTAATGAATATGAATGATATACCAGTACACACACATGTGTGGTCTTGAGGCACTGTGGAAGCCAAGAGCCCCAAATGCTTTCAGAGTAGAATTCTTATACATCATTCTGGGTAGGGGAAGGGATATGTCCGGGCTCACTCTGAGTAGTGGAGGGGATAGTTACAGCAAGGCGGGGCCAAAGGTCAGTTTAGGACAGAGCTTAGGAATGCAGGCAGGCAGGCATATTTCTTGTGAAACAATAGAGTCTTGGGCAAGCAGGAGACCACCTGAGGATATTCATTTCCTTGAACAATGGTCACAATTGCCACATTGTGCAAACTTCAGAAAGTTCCTGCCTTAGCAAAATAGCACATGGTTAACAGTTCTCATGGTAGGGCTTTCCTCGGTGGCTCCACCCAGGTCTTGGGTGGTCCCGCTCGAGTGAAGCCCAGAAGGTCAAGCTGCTGACCAGGTATGTCCCAAGTGTGCAGTTGAGGAAGCAGCCATTAATCCTGTGAACAAAGCTTTTCCGAGAAGCTGCCATCTAATTTAGTGATAAAATGGAGCCGAAACTCTGTCAACTTTGGCTAGTTTCAGAGACCTCAGGAAGGTAGTCAAGCGGAAAGAATCAAACAGGATTTTTCTATCTTCACACTTTATGTCTATTTTGATATTAGATTTCTTTCACAAATCAAATTGGTGAAAATCCAAAATGGTGAGCTGCCGTTTTGTCCTATTGACTGTATCTTGGCTTATAGAATTTTACCGGTTTCATTAGATCTTATTTATTAATTGTCTTATCTTAGTGTCTGCACTATTGGTGTTGTTTAGAACATTGTCTCCGGTGCCAATGATTCAAGGGTATTTCCCACTTTTTCTTTTATCAGGTTCAATACATCTGTGTTTTTATTTACTTTGTATCTTTCACATCGTATATCTTTATATTTTATTAATTAAAAATTTAAATTTATTTTATATGCTTATTGCAGTTTCCTTTCCCTCCTTCCCTCCCATTCCTTCTCCTATCTTGCCTTGCCTTTTATCTATACATCTACCCCTATTTCATCTCTGTTCACAAAGAAGTAGACCTTCCAGGCTTTCAGAACTCTTGGGAGTGGCTAAATAGTTCCTGGTCCAAGTTGAGATTCGTGCCACAAAGGGCCCACATGCCTGAAACTGGATTGAGGGCCAAAAACCAGAGGCTGGATAGTACAAAGTCAAAATTCCTCTGTTAATCTTAGTTTTCAGTTTATCTAGTCATTTATCAAATCTTTTTTATAGGCTATTTCCTGTGTTGGGACATTGTGTAGTTAATAGGTTGGTAATAAGTGGCCTTTCATACATCCTGACTTTGTACTTTTGAGTTCCTGGAACTATCTCAGCAGCTGTAAGAATTCAAAACTCAGGCCTGTTTCAAGCTGAGGTCAGGGTCTTGCTTAAGAAAGGAGATGCATTTGTTTTCCATTAGGAGCCTCATAAAATGAACAAAACTACACAACTGTCACACACAAGTAGAGGGCCTAGGTGGTTCCTCTGCAGGTTCACTGCTACCTGTGGACCCAGAGTCTTTGAGTTCCCATAAGCTCAGGTCAGCTGTTGCAGTACATTCCCTTTCATGAACTTGAACCCCTCCCAGGCTTATATAGTCCCACTTCCCTCTATTCACAGAACTCCAGAAGCTCAGACCAGTAGTTGCCTTTGGATCTCTGCTTCAGTCTCCATCAGTTATTGGATGAAGATTCACTGATGATAATTAGGTTAGTCATAGTCTAATTACAGGAGAAAGCCAGTTCAGGTACTTTCTCCATTTTTACTAGGAATCTTAGCTGGGTACATACTTATGTATTCCTGACACCAGTTTTTCCCTAACCCAGAATCATGCTCCCCTCATAAGGCAACTTTCAATTAAGGCATCTTTTTTTTTCTTTACTCTTCTACTCCATCCCACCTCCAACCTGCCTAACCTTTATGTTTCCATTCCTCTATATTCCTCCCTGCCTCCAGTTTTTCCAGATATCTTCAATTTTCCCTTTCCATGCATGTCTCTTGGGCCCTTTTTGCTAACTATCCTCTTTGTGGCCATATATTATGTCCTGGTTTTCTTTCATTCTATACATAATATCTACTTATGAGTAAGTGCACAACATTTTTCTCTTTCTGTATCTGGAATACCACAAAAAATGATATTATGAAATTTGAAGGCTAATGGAAATCTAGGGAAAAAATCATCCTGAGTACATCTGATTTTATGTTGAGGTCTTTGATAGCACGTGGACTTGAGATTTGTACAGGGTGATAGATACCAACCTATTTACATTCTTCTACATGGTGACATGCAGTCATGCCAACAGCATTTGTTGAAAAAGCTTTCTTTTTCTCTGACCCTCCCGAAATTCAACCAGCCCATTCCCTCATGTTCTCTTTCCACCTCGACTTGCACCCTCTTCCCTTTGGTCCCAATTTACTCAGGAGACATTATCTATTTCCTCTTTCCAGTGTATGTGAGAAGGTGGCTGGTATTCATAGATGTCTCTCTTAAGTTCCTCCTTTTTATCTAGCTTCTCGGGGGTTGTGAATTATAGCCTGGTTGTCCTTTGCTTTACATCTAAAATCCACTCATTAGTGAGTACATACCATGTTACTTTTTCTGGGTCTGTGTTACCTCATTCAGGACAGTTTCTTTAGTTTTCTCTAGTTACATCCATTTGCTTGCGAATTTTAGGATTTCCCTTTTTATTTACTGCTGAGTAGTACTTTATTGTGTAAATGCACCACATTTAAAAAAATTCATTCTCACCTGAGAGGTATATAGGATTTTTCCAGTTTCTAGCTACTATGAATAATATTACTATGAATATATTTGAGCAAATGGCCTTCTGATTAGAAAATTTTGATACTTCAACTTTACAAAAAAACTGTTGTTTTCTTCTCCTAAATTTTAAAACTACTCTCTTGTGCTTCCAATTTATTCAAGTAATCTATATTCCTTCTCAGGTCTTTTATAGAGTTAAAGACTAAACAGTTAAAATTACTACCATCTTAGCTAAAAACATACAGATATTAGATTCATATTATTCAGGATAAACAACTATAAAGTAATCTTTATGTCTTGCCATTTAAGATATACCTTATATTTGTTGTTTGTTATAGTTAGACTTTGTTTATGTTATTGCCTTTTCCCCTTCTAAATATTACCTTATAATTATTTTTATTGTATATAGTCTTATATTTAGGTTTAAAACTTTTTTAGTTAGACAAAAGGGAGAGATATGATGGGATTCAGATATTATTGATGAGGACCTTTAGTTTTGGGGTTTCAGGAACCATTGAGGACCAGGGCATGTTCCCTTCGTTCCTGTTTTGTTCCTGCATTCTCAGAGAGAGAATTGGTACCATCACTGCATGGGACCGTTCCACTTTCCAAGGTTGCCTTAAGGTTCAATATGTATCAGTGAATGCTTATATAATTTAATAAATATTAATCCTTTATATAATAAATTGCCAGTAAATAATTCAGCAATTGAACCTGGGTACAATCTGTATCTCCCTCAACCAATGAATGAAAAACAAGCTGATATATTTACATAGTAAAGTATTACTCAGCTGTAATGATATTATAAAAATTTCAGGAGTAATCCTGAAGCCTGAATGATAAGCATGGTATGTATTTACATATATATATTTACTTATAAATGGATATTGTCTATAAAATGAAGAATAATCATGTTCTAAATTACAGATCCAGAGATGACATATAACAAGGGACTAAATGGGGAAAAAAATGCATCTCCCTATGAAGTAACATAGAATAGGTAATGTGGGAGGACAGGAGGAACTTTGGGATGGGAGCAGGATGGAGAGATGATTAGAAGAGGTTGGCTTTGTGGAGGCAAAGTAGAATGTGGGGATTCAATAAAAGTTTCAGAAGTTTTGGAGATATAAGAGGGAATCTACCCACAGTATATGTGGGGAATTAATAGAAGTACCAGAAGTTCCAGAACTCTAACCACAGTCAGTCTAGGAGAATCAGAGAGTGGTGATTCAAACCTTTAATCCAAGCACAGGGAGTATCCTGGGAGGGTTGATCTACATCCTTAATCCCAACTGAGTCTAGGTCACTTTAGATTATAGAAGGAATTCCAGGCTCCCAAGCTGGCAGTGGTGGGGCCACACCTTAATTTACAAAAGGGTACTTAAGACAGGATAGAAACACAGAGAGAGAAGCCATTCCAAGGGAAGGGAGACTGAGGAAGTTGGAAGACAGCTCGTAAGATCTGACTGTGGTGTTTATTCTCTCTAATATCTCTAACTTCTTCAGAGATCTATCCCTGAGTCTGATTCATTTGTGAAACAGTAGAAAGCTAGTATAATAGAAACTCCCTGAAATCTACAAGGTTGATTCCAGCAAAGATTCCTAGTAATGAGAAATATAGAGACTTAACTGGCCATCTTCTGTAACTAGACAAAGTCTCCAGTGGTGGGACTTGGACAATAGCTCAGTCCCAAAATCTTCAATTTATAATTTGTCTTGTGTGCATGATGTGACAGAAAACTCTTGGGAGTGGCTAATCAGTTCCTGGTCCAAGTTGAGATCCATACCACAAAGGGCCCACATGCCTGAAACTGGATTGAGGGCCAAAAACCAGAGGCTGGATAGTCCAAAGTCAGAATCAAGCATGACTGGGAAAAAAGACAATGAAATGAAATGATTCCTTATAATATTCTGCTCTACTTGTAGACTAGAGCCTGGCATAATCTTTATTATAGGGGATTCATATAGGAACTGATGGGAGCACATGGAAAGGCCCACAGACAAACATTAGACAGAACTCAGGAAATCATGCACAAGTGGGGGAGGAAGTACTTTTTAGAGCCGGAGGGGTCAAGGATTTTACAAAAATTTGACCCACAAAATTATCGAACCAGGGCTCACAGTGGCTCATGCATAATGGAGCAACAATCAGGGAGCTTATATGGATCTGACTTAGGTTCTTTCTCTTCTCTCTCTTCATATAAAATATAATATAATAATATAATAAATATAATATAACAACATAACATAACATAACATAACATAACATAACATAACATAAGCTGTGCAGCTTGGTGCTCTTGTGGATATCCTAACAGTGGTATAAGAGTTAGTTTCTCACTGTTTTGCCTACTTTTTAGACCCTTTTTCTTCTATTTTGTCACCACATTGAGTCTTGATATAAGGGTATGTGCCTAGCCTTACTGGGATTTGTTATTCTAGGTTTGCTTCATATACCTCCCAGACTTGATTTTTTAAGAAAGGAAACAGAGGAGAGGTAGATATGGGAAGGTAGAGGATGGGATTGAGATGAGAGAAGGCAAGGAAAAATGTAATCAGGAGGTAGTATATGAGATAATAATAAATAAATTTATTAATTAGGAAATATTCTACCAAGATGTTAGGAATGTGATGTCATTCTTTCTGTGATTTTCATCTTTGGGGGCAATTTCTAGCTGACTCTAATTAAGTATAGAGGTTTATTACTATAATGACACTAATCTGATGTAGAACTTAATCCCCAGAGATGATAATTAAGGAAGATCCTACAGTAGGAAAAAAGGAGTGTGTGGTAGAAATAATTAGCCATGTGAGAAAATTGCCAATAAAACATTGCTGGGGATATTTAATTTGTTTTAAAATATTTAATAGAACTTGCTTAGTAAACTTAATTGAAGAAGAAAAGAAGCCATATTTTCTAATTCTCATTTTATTCGGTGAATATCCATATTGGGCAGGTATAATAAGTAGCTTCTGTAAACTAAATCTGTGCTTTATACAGGCTATGTGCTTGATAAATAATCACTGATTAAAGTAAACAAATGGGCTTCTACAAGTCTTCTAGCACATGTAAACCCAGGATATTATGGCAGTCACTTTCACCTAGGCTTAAATAACTCCAGATTTTTCTAACAAGGAGTGATTCCACGTCATTATGTTGCCAAGAATCACTCTAGGAAGTTATTGAGAATGATAACTGGATTCTTGCCAGGGCTCTGTGAAGGCAGCAGTGTTCATAAACAAAGGTGGGTTAGATTAATATAGTCTCTGGAAAATTTACTGTCTAAGTCTTTTACTGATTTTAAAAATAGTTTTATATGAATGCAATAGACCTCATTAGCTTATTGCATCACCACAGAAATCAGAAGAGAGTATTTTATCTTCGAGTACTGTACTTACAGGAGGCCTTCTGCTGTGAGACAAAGCACATCCTTTATAGGAGCAGTAAGTGCTCTCTTTGAGTAAATGAAAAAAAAAGTCTCTCAACCCAGTCAAAGACTTTAACTCAGCCATGAGGACAACTCTTCACAAATGAAAACTCACTTTGTCTTTTGTACCATAAGGCACAACGTGCTGCTTTTGTCTTTTCAGTATAGTATGCTGGGACCACAGCTTGAGAACTATGCCCTAAAGCAAATGCAATAAAATTTTTTCTAATCCTTTTTGTATCATTTTGTCACAACAATAACAGATAATCTGTTTTATTGATTAAAAATAGCCTGTAATATCAGAAGACAGAGCCACTCACACAACCAAGCCATGGAGGTCATGGAGTAGTGATCTGTGCCTTTAATCTCATCACTTGGGAGGAGGAGATCTCTCTGAATCTCTGTGATTTCAGGGCTTAACCTTTAATCCTAACTCTAGAAATGTTGAACCAGGAAGTGAGATATATGGTTTGAGGCAGAAGAGGGAAGAATTCAGTTTCTCTTTTTGAATGAGGACAGAGAGACTCAGAGTCAGAGGATTCCTGGAGGAAGGTAGGAGGATTTGACTACACGAGAATTGGTTATGGTTTGTTTCTCTATATCTCTCTGATATTTTACTTTTCCTCAATATCTAGCACCAGGTTTTTATTATAATCCCAAATAGAATCTGTGCAATATTAAGAATCACTCCATAAGATGGAACCCATACTAACACTGCTTGGGTCACCAAGAACCAGAGATAAAATAGCCCAGAGACATAAAATTTAACCATGTAATAATGACTTAAAAAAAGAAAAATGTTTGTTATAGAATGACACCAAGTATTATGCTGCTATATACTCATAGATCACATCCCTGTCTAGCTATTATCAAAGAAGTTTCCCCTGCAGCATATGGAAACAAATAGAGAAACCCACACCCTGACATTATGCAGAAAGCACATAACATTAATAGGATGGCACCATTAAATTACTTCCCTTAGAGCTCAGGGTTATCCTTGGAAGAGGAGTGAGTAAAAGTCTAGAAGCCAGAGGAGATATAGGACCTCAAGGAAACAGGGTCTCCTAAATCAACGTTAACAAATTTCATACAAACTCACAGACATTAGGACAGCATGCACACGGCCTGAGCAGGTCTGAACCAAGCACACTGCATACACATTACTGCTTCAAGCTTAGTGTTTTAAGGGTTTCCTAAGTGTGATAAGGAGTGAGTTTCTGAATATTTTGCTTTCTCTTGAACTCTTTTCTTTCTGTTTGTCATTTCCAAATTAGATGTGAGTTTTATGTTATATTTATTTTGTTATATATTTTGAAAATGAATGAGTGAATGAAAACCTATCTATCATGCAGCCTGTCTACTTCAAACACGTTTTGGCCTCAAAATAGAAACCATTAGGGAAAATGTTTCACTTCTTTTTCTGTAGGTGAAGAATTTCTATGGATACCATCAAAATTAATGACTGAATTTGAACAGGAGAAACCTCTTGATAAGAAATAATGATGGTTCATCATCAATGTGAAAATTTTACAAATTATAAGAAAAAAATCACCAAATAAGAGTCAGGACAGAGTTTTATTTTCTATAAAGAAATATAAATACCCATCTTCAATGAGACAAAAGTCATTGGACATATAGAAGTATAAAGCAGAAGGGAAGGCCATACAAAAAAAATTGCAAAATAAGAAAAATTAGGCCTACTGGTATCATTATATTATACAGCATAAAATCTCACTGACTTTTATCCCTATCTTTTTACTTAGAAAAGTTGAAGTCCCAGTTCAATTGTTAATTAAAGTTGACTTTGAAATTGGAGTATAGTTCTTCTCTTCTCCTCTAAACTCAAGTATGCATGTTAAATAACCACAAAACTCTGTAACAAATCATAAGAACCACCTAATATAAAACTGAAAAAAAAATTACAGAGACTATTCTACTGCTTCAAATTTCATGATTTTTGGTATTGATGATCACATAAAGTATTAACTAATTATAGAAATAAAGGATTCATTTAGTTTCCTGTCAGTTGTTTTGGGTTTGAGTCCCTAACAGTTTTCCTCAGTTACCCAGGAAGATGACTGACTGTGACCTCTGAAGTTCCAAAAGAAAAATGGGCACCCACAATGATGATTTTACATTGCCTGTGCTAATGCCTCTAAACTGACAAACACTACCTGAAGATTGGTTTTGGACAATATACTGCTCAAGACAGGCTTGAGGAGGCTAGCTAAGATGATCCAGCCCCACAGACTTTTCTAGCCAGGACTTGAGACAAACCTTGTACTACCCCATTATGCAGAGACTGGACAACAAATGATACAGAGACCTCTCCCAGGTTTGACAGTTAACCCAATCTTTTCATTTCTGAATCCCTTAAAGTTCCTTTTGACGCAAACAGCAGAAATTAAATTTAGTGGTGGGGTGGGTGTGGATCTTTTATGATCTTTCAATGTGTTATGAATAATCATTATTGCGTAGGAAGATTGGTTACAAATTGTTATTGGGAATGGTCAGAAAAATGCTGAAAAGAGGTTAGATTCAGTGTTATTGTTGAAAAAAAGGAAAAGGGGCATATAGATGACACAAATTATTGAATTTACTCTGAAAAAAAGGAGAATATGGATATGATAGTATAAAAGAGTAGGATATGGAATCTACTTATAAAAATAGTTTTTAATAATTTAATAATTTATATGCATTTTATGAATTATATGCAAATTTGTATATTGATATAAAGTTGAGATTAATATTGTACACACACATATATATAATTCTTCTCTTGTTCAAGCTATACAGCTCATCTAACAATGTAATGCAAATTGCTAGTTCCTGAAACTTATTAGGATGTAAAGAAATGCAAGTTAGTCATTACAATCAAATTTGTAGCCATAGTAAATATATTTTCAAAATCAATCATATGTGTTTTAGATTGACATATCATCTTCAAATACTTCAGAGATCTGAAGAATATGGCATTTAAGACATTTTAATAACATAGGTTCTTTTTATAACATTGAGATTTGTCTACTTCTGGCAGCATCAGTCTACTTCAAAGAAGATGAGCATCAAAGAAACTTCATATGCAATTTACTTTCGTTGTGGCAAAGTTAGCCACTGGGCAAGAGAGTGGTCTTGCCTGGACTTCTGACAGTATGGCTTCAAAATTGATAAACAGGAAACAAAGATAGAATTTCTGAACATTGCCAGGACAAGGTAGGAAGGTCTTTAAGAATATCTTACTTCCCAGACAAGTCTGTCAGATACGCTGGGCTTGAATATTGAAGAAAACTTTGCTGACTGTCCAAGCGGTCACCTGTTTTTGTCATTTCTCACATATTTTGAAGTTGCATGTTTGTTTACCCTATTATTATTATTATTCTCTGTGAGGTACCTGAGAAATTCAAAGACTAAATACTTATATGTATAATTTTCCTAATCAAAGATTCAGAAAGTAACTTACTGAAGAGGTATAAAATGTCTAAGTTGAAGAGACATTAAAAGACAGCTCTTGATTTGTAAGACAGTCTTGATAGAAATTGAGTTAGGTACAATCTTTGGGAGTCACCAAAACAGGATAAATAATAAAGTATTTTCTTTGTATTTGTGAATTATTAATGAATTGGACATTATTGGTAATTATTTCCTCATATATTGTATATAGTTATTGTACTTATTGTATATAGTTTTTCTTATATTAATTATAATCTTTTCTACTTTTGCCCAAAGGGGTATGTGGCAATATATTATGTATGCTCTAAAAACGTAAGGTTTTCATGAAGATCAGAGGACAGAGACACCCACAGAGTTAGCCATAGAGTCTATGGAGTGATAGCACAGAACTTTATTGCTGCAATTGCCATCCCATACCTCTGTTCCCAGTACATGGGAAGCACACATACACACCTTTAATTCCAGTACTAGGAAACCTGAATCAGGAAGTGATATAGATGGGTTTTGGGAGATTATGTTGTTACATTGTAAATAATTGTCTCACCCACTGGTTTAATAAAAAGCACTGATTGGCCAAAGGCAGGCAGGAAGTGTGGGTGGGCCCACAAGGCTAAGAAAACTCTGAGAACAGGAAGCACAGAGCAGAATGCCAGAGAGAAGCCAGAGGAAGCAGAGGACAACTATGCTGCTCTAAATAAAAGGTACCGGGCCGCATGGATGAAGAGGAAGAATCAGGGGTTAGATGAAGGGTAGAGAGCTAGCAAGTGATATGCCTGGGCCTGAGGCTGATCAGCCTAAAGCTATCGTATGCATCTGTGTGTCTCTGCAGGTCTGTGGGTCTGTGGGTCCAAACCTTGAGGTTAGGCCCAAAAGTCAAGAACAGAAACCTCATACTACAATGGGTGGAGAAAGAAATAAGATCGGTAAAGGCAGACATTCGTCCTTTTGCTTATGATCCCCTTCCCTTTTGGCTGAGGACTCAGAGACTTTTAGTCTGAGGATTCATGGGGACAGGATCTTAACCTTTCAAAGTGAGGAGTTTGCTAGGTGAGAGGTGGCTGTTTCTTGTTCCTCTGTTTTTGTCTTTCAGCAATTCCCCAATATCTGCCACTGAGTTTTTATTAAAATACCAAGTAGAATTCATACTAAACATTACCATGAATGAGCCTTTGCATTTATTGGCCAGTGAAGTCTCATAGATACCCTAAACATTACAGACTGTCATCATTGTTTATAACTACCATAAAGAATATAAAAATGAAATTTTATTACTGAAAAGACAAAAAAATTTTAGTCATTGAACATGGGGAAAAAAGCTGATACTTAACCTGGAAGTTTCATTCCTATTGACTAGTTTTGATAGTGTTGGAATATGCATTTCACACTGCTACATGAGAAAAGAAATCCTCACTTCTACTCAGTTGTAAACTATGTAAGAAACACCAATGACTAGCCTAGCAATACAGGCCCACTTGTGCAGTAGTGGTATGAATGTTATGAAATAACCAACCTCTTTCTTATTGGATTTAAAGCCTGCAATATTACATGAAACCAATAACTTTCACTGTTACTGGTCTATGTAACTGTGGATAGATACATCATAAGCCCAAGAGGAGAATCTATAACTATTCTTCATCTTCTTGAAAATGGTATTAAAGTCTTTTTTAAAAAAAAGATTTTTAAGACTTACTTATGTAATATATATGTGAATATATAGACATATAAAGAGAAAGAGATACAGATGTAAGTTCTTTCTGTGTTTATGCATACCAGATGAAAGTATTGATTCCATGTGACTATATCATCAGTACTTGTGATGTATTATGTGGGTGCTGAAACTGAACTCAGAACCTCTGGAATTTTAATCATTAAGCCATCTCTCTAGGTCCTACATTAGCTCTAATGACTTGTGTTTATATGCATAAACTAAAGCATTTGTCAAATCTCATCAGAGAATTTTCTTTTTATAGTTCATGATAATTAACACAGAGGCACAAACACACAATTGATCAAGATGCAAAGAATAAAATACCGAGTAATTTTCAGCCATAAAAAGAACATCTATACACACATTCTCCTCCAAAAGCTGAGATACATTTTTTTGAGAGAGAACAGAAGCATACTAAAGCTTTAATAGTGAGTGTTCACAAAAACCACTATTTTATGGATATGGTAGTCACATGCAGATATATATTCACAAGCTATTTAGAGAGCTTACACAATACCTGCACAGAAACTGACAAGGAAATATTTCTACATGGAGAAATAGAGAGAAAATTGGCTTTAAGTCTTACTTTAGCTACGATTCTATTAGGAGTTTGTAGCTATTGGAAGGAGATGAGTCAGTTTTCTTTATGTATATGGATCCTGTTGGAAAACCCACCCTCTATTGAAGCTCACATACGCAAGAGTATATGTTCATTAAAAAACTATCTATACTTGGTGGACTTAAAAAGGGTAGCGATTTCTTTAAGGGGGTGCATGAATGGAGAGGAGTGGGACAATAGGTAAGTGCACATGATAAAAAGCATTTGCCACAACTCTTTATAGGCTTAAGAAAATAAAAGGAAGAAAACTAATATTTTGGACCTCTGACTTTTTACTTAGCTTACCTGATTGAGCTGCAGACCAGTGAAAGATCATGCTTCTGTAACCAAGTCTAGCAGTACTTGAAGTACACAAGGTAGTCCCTAGGCTTAAATAATATAAACCTGTACATATTTGACCTCACAAACAGGTACCCCAGAAATATGAAATATACACACCAACATACAGTCACCAATATACAGACACACACATGCCTATTTCATGTGTGTTCATGAGTGTGTGTTTTTGTGTTTGTGTGTGTGTATATCTGTGGGGGGGGGGCATTGTGTTTATAAGTATGCAAAAGGGATAATAACACATACAGAAGGCTTTGATTTAAGCTTGGAGCATAGGGAATTTTCAGCATAGAAGATAATGTGTGTGGACCTTCACTACATGTCAGATCCCTCCTATAATCACAATATTTAGGGATGTTTGAATAACTAAAGATAATAATGATCTTAATACTTCATAAAGTACCTGATTAATTCATAGCTTATTTGTAAACAATGCAATTAGTTTAGATTATTACTGTTTGGTATAGTTGTAGATGCTGCAAAATATGCATAAAACTCTCAGTAAAATAAAAAGTGAAGACACTCAGAAATGAAAACAATTTATTATTTATTTCCTTACATACTTATCTACTTTAATTTTCTGGAAGATAACATTCTCCATAACATAGCTCTTCAAAGATGAGTTTATAGCAAAATTTCTCCTCATTCTGTAGCCTCATGAAAAATGTTACTCTGTACTCACAGAGCAGCAAAAGTGTGCTGTTGGACTGAAAAGTATATTGTAACAGAAAATTAAGAACAAATGATTCCTGAAGCCTAAGGTGTTTGTTAATGAGTTTACACATTCCAAGGAATATCTGCTGGAATACGTTTATTAAGTTAATAATTGACTAAATGGGAGGTTGTTCTGATTTGGAACAGTGTGATTAATGATATTTTGATGATTATGTGACTTTTATCTATTGTATAATTTTATATAATTATTATGTGTGGAGAGGGGATGATATTTAACCATTACACAGGAGTATTTTTCTATACTTTCTATTAAAACATATTTAATAGGGTTTGGAATCTTCTGGTCCTTTTGATGAAGAACACTGTGAAATAAGAATGGTAAAATTAAGCAATATATCACAGTTAGGCTTAAAGAAATTACCTCACTGGCAGATTTGTTTCTACCAACACCCCTTTTGACAGTCTCTGAGTCAGCAGATCTAATTCCTATTAGCTGAATGAAATATGAAATATGAGTGAAATGGAGCAGGAATAACTGATAAAATATTTAAAGGGGTGGTAGTGTGAGCAGGCCAAGAGAGCTCTTACAGCCCAGCTGTGCGATGACAAGAGAACTAGCAATGACAAAGCCACCACAGACTGTAACTTTGGCACTAATCGGTCTTTGCTTCCTAGCAGGGACAAACATTATATATATTACAGACTGCTCAAAATGCAATTGTTAACATTAGAAAAAATCTAATCACCATGTAACATTTTAATATATTGACAACAGAGATTGTGCCTTAACTAATGACAGAGAAACACTTGAATAAGGGAAAGCAACACACTGAGGCTACGTTATGATTTTCTGCATTAAAGATCAGTATTCTGGACATCAGACTGAGTCCTCTGTACAACACATATTCATTAGCAGGTTGTTTCTTGTTTCAGTACTCAAAAAATAAAAGTAGAGTTTCCCATTTTTTTCTGATGTTATCATTTTGCAGCCAAAATGCATCTTATCCTGGTATAGATTCTAAAGTGCTTCTTGATCATTGATGAAACCCAAGGTGGGAAATGTGAATATTTAATCGTCAGAATAAATAATTGTAAATTATATGATTATGTTTAAGTAAAATGATAATTTTGAGTGATGGTTGATAATAAAAGATACTCATTTAATAACAAACATGAAATTATCATGCTGGAATGAAAGAAATATTTGTATTTTCCTTTCTCTGAGGCAACGTAAATTTATAAAATAATAAAAGTGTATTTATAATGCTGTGGGATGTGATGTGGAAATGTCTTTCTATATGCTGTGAATATCAATCTTTAAGTAAATGAACTGTTTAGAACCTTGGCTAACACCATAGCCAGAGGGAGGGCAGAGTCAGACACAGATTGAGCCATACACCCAAAGAAGAAACATGTAAGGAACACAGGTGAGCCACGGGCCATGTGGCAGGCAGATCAATGAAAATGGGTTGATTTAAGATGAAGTAGCTAGCTAGCAATGTGCCTGAGCCATAGGCCAAACAGCCTGAAATTAATATAAGCATCTGTGTGTTTCATTGGGACTTTGGGATTGCTGGGCCAGATAAGTGGTGGTAGGTGGGACCTAACCATGGAGCTAGCCAGGCCAGAAATCTCATTGTAACAGGGATGTTCTTTCTGTACAATGTTAATATGTGTTTTTATCATTGGTTAATGAAGAGCTGCTATGGCTTAGGACAACAGAAGGTAGAAACCAGATATAAATAAAAATAGATTTCAGGGAAGAAGGGAGAAGTCAGAGAGATGCTGATGTGGGGAAGTCACATGGGCAAGCAAGATGTAATGGAGCAGGTAATTCCAGGAAGCCATGTGGCAAAACATAGATTAATAGAAATGGGTTAAGTTTTAATAACTAGCTGGTAATGAACCTGAGCCATAGGCCATTAGTTTGTAAATATAAGCCCCTTTGTGTTTATTTGGAACTGAATGGCTGTGGGACACAGGTAAACATCTGATTATAGTATAATGATTAGATGTCATATAGACCAACAAACAAGCAACAAGTAAACACCAGTTCCTCTCTGTGTCTACTTATGACACTAGAAAACTTGAGAAAAAGCAAAAAGTCTGTATCCACTATTGGAACTACTCACAATTTTAATGTCAACTTTATAAATTATGGAATTGATGTAATATTGGAAAATATATTACATTAATTTGCAGAAAATGTAAGGAAAAAACTATACAATTATGCTATAATCTAAAAAAATAAAATAATAAAAATATAAAGATTTGGAATACCAATTTGTCTCAATGTAGCCAACATGGACATGTATTTGTTCTAAAGTGTACATTCTGTCATCAATTTGTAAGAAAAAAATACTAGAGATCACAAGTTACAAACAACAAATTGTTCTACTTAAAACAATTTCTCTTTGGCCTGCATGCTGACTCAGCAATAAACACAACCTCATTTCAATTTTAAGACTAACAAAGTGGAAGGAAAAACCCAAATCCAAATTTCTGTCTTCTAATCTCCATAAGAATCATATTGGATGCAAGAATTCATACACACACCCAAAAATGTAAGTAGAACTTCTATTTTAAACAAGACAACTATGAAACGTCTCTTCTGTTCGAAGTTTCAAGACCACTAGAGGAGCAGAAGGAATGTTTGTAATAGACAGTGCTTTCCTAGGGTTTTATGGACATAACAGAGATAATGCACAACACTGACCAGTGGCTCTGACTGTAGACAAAGATCTGTCTAGTATCAAGTTAGACAAAATTCCAACATAGACAAGGGATTTGCTCATGGAGCCCATCATTGAGTGAGGATCTACTAAAGGGAGAGCCATTTTACTTTAGGAATGTGTTCCCCGAAAGGCTACTCATGTTTCAGTACATGGTCCTGTTATTTTGCAATAACAGCAGTACTAGGTGTACTTATTTTTTTAAAAAATGAGAATAATTGAAGTTGGGCAGGAATAGTGGTAGAGGGGATGAGGAAGGAGCAGAAGGGAAAGGAATTGGGGTGATTTGATAACTTTGTTTTATTAAATTACTTTTATATAAGAAAAGAAATCTTTATTGTTAAAAATATGGAATGAGAATGAATCCACGGACATGTTTATTTAAATGTACCTGTCCTCAGCTTCACTATGACAGGACACATAATTATCCTCAGAGAAAACATGATCTGATCTAGAGTTGGAAGTGAAAAAAAAACAGGTAAAAGCCCATGGAGTTACACTTTACTTGTTCTTCCTATGCAATTCTTCTTGTACTTTTTCTTATGCAGTGTTTTCAAACATTTTATACTTTTATATAAGAAGAGATGTCTGCTATTTAATTTTGATGACTTTGAACTGATCAGTATGTATGTCTAATGCTACTACATCTTATGTCAAATCTTAGACCCTGTAGTTTGATTAGTGTTATTGGTAAAGGTACCTCTAGGGTAAGCAAAAGGGCTTTTTCTGTGCCCACAGCTGTTCAATTTCCTCTGGAGTAGTAATTTGAAGAGCATTACTGAGGCCATTTTGGATCAGCTTTGTGGGTAAATATGGGTCTGATGAGGTTAAGCATTGATATTCTGTGGAATAAAACTAATAAGAAGTATGAAATATTACCTGAAAAATAATACTCATATTATTTATTAATTTTATAATTTATTAATACTCTCCTCATAAAGAGAGGATTGTGGGTATGTGAATTCCAAGTGATCCAGTCAGAGCAAGAAAATAGTATTCTTAGTTGATCTCAGACCTCCAAATGGTAAAAAGCACATGATAGGAAATAGTTCTGGATTTTTCTGATTATTGAAGAAATGCTGAAATTTGTGCTCCAGACACCAAAGGAATGGTAATATTTGGTGAATATCATCAATGTTTCAGAGGTTCTGTAGTTGCCAGCTTCTGTGGTTGAAATGTAAAATTATTCTCCTCAGATCATTTATGTAAACTTGTCCTGCCTGATGGTGTTTTGGGGAAGGATGGGTTTAAAAGCAGAAGCCTGGCTGGAATTGGGTTACAGGATGGTGAAATTTATATCTCCATTCCTCTCCATTCCTAATTCTTGACTGGATAACTTATATCCAAGTATCTCATGTTGACATACTTTTGCAACCATTTTGGAAATTTTTCAACCGTATGCCAAAATAAACACTTGTTCCTTCCAATTGCTATAATGTTTTTGTCAGAGTGCCTGGAAATTTCACTAGCACTTTTATGATGTGAAGTAAATTTTAGGTTCTGGGTGATGGATTACCCTTTTAGTCATGATCCTTATTACCCACCACTTCTCTTCTCAAGTATGAAGGGACAGAAGCAACCACAGAGAGACTTGGATAGTCTGTTAACACAGGGGAAATAGCTTTCCAGGATATGTCTTTAGTGAGATAGTTCAAATTTATTCCAGAGTATAAGATATATGTAGAATTGGAGCAATAGCTGAGGTGAACCCTAATTTGCATTTCATTGCATGCTCCTATCATGTAGCTGAATTAACAGCAGCTTATCCATATCAGAGCAGGGAACTGATAAGGATTATCCTTGAGATAAGTCAGGCTTTTTGGCCTAGAGACATCCTCAATATAAGGTTAATCAAGGAGCAGAAAGCCATGACTGGTGGCAGGAGTCCTGAATATTTTTTGGAGCCAAGAAAGAGCTGATGAGCTATAGTAGACTAAACCTCTAAAAAACTGGGCCTCCACAGAACTGAGAGGGAAGAAATCAACATTGTAATCATCTGAAAGGTTGGTGGAAAAGTCTTCAGAAAATCAAATAGGGACACACTGTAGCAATTACATTCAAGAGATTCTCAAAATCTGAGATAATTATACATAGAAAACCTGCCATAATTATACAAATTAATTTTACAGTAACCTCTGTGAAACTATAAATAATGTTGACTAAGGCTTAATTATGATCGGTAACTATAATAAAACATCGTGATAACAATATTTTTAAAGACCTCAATACATAGATAGCTTCTGCACTTTACAACATTTTTGAAGAAGCATAAACTTTCAGAGTGAGGATTATTTAGAGAAACTATTATTAGGGGTATTTGAATATGTTATATCCAACCTACTTTCTCTGCTTCCCCATTGCTATGATCTGAACAACTGTTCTTCATTATTTCCTTATGATATTATACCTGACCTTAAAATCACAGCATTTGAAGCACTTGAACGTCTCAACAGTGGACTGAAGACTCTAAAATTATGTGCCACCTTAAAACTTCAGTCCTGGCAATTCTGCATGCACTTGCCATATTTAGTGATAAAAATTTGGATTATACACAATTTGTTAAAAATCAATTACTTCTTACAATATTAGAAAAAAAGACACTTGCAGAAGTGTATCTCATAGTATAATAGAGGCCACAATATAATATATTATATACATATAGTTATGGCATGTAAGTGATCAAAACACAAGCAAGATTGGGAGGTTAAACAGCCAATTAAAAAACAAACGTACAACAACAACAGACTCAAGTAAATATGGTAAAAATGGATATCAAAACAAACAGTGCACACAATGCAAGTACACTTACATTCTAATACTTTAATCACATATCTCATATTTTGGCTTACTTTGGTTATTAAAAAAAATAGGAAATGTTTCTTCATAAAAGGAAGCCATAATAAATTAAATGAAAATACAATAAATGGACAATACAAAACAAATAGAATGTTTCTTTCCTGTTGAAATTTGTCTCCGATTGATTGCTTTGGGTATGTTTTTTAACTGACTGGTCTTTTGCGTGTGTACTATTGTTTCCAAATTTGTGGTTGTATGATTATTTTTGTTGGTTTGTCTATGTTTCTTGTGCTTTTTATTTTTGAAATTCTGGTATTATTTTTTTTTAATTCCTTGCTTTTTGAAGAGAGAGGATAGAGTCGGATATATAGGAAGGTAGGGAAGATATAGATGGAGATGGGATATGTATAATCACAGTCATAATATATCATTTGGAAAACTAATTTTCAATTAAAATGCAGACTTCTTTATTCCAGTCATTTTTAATTCATTTACAGCAGAACTTCTGCATCCAAGGCTCAGGGATCAGCAAAAGGAGGGTCCAGAGAACATTAAGAGCCAGAGAAACAGGGACTTTGTTGTGAGTTTTATCTCCTAGAATTGTTAGAAGCAATAGCTGTAAATCTTAATTAAAATGGTTGCTTGAACATAACCTGAAAAAAAAAAAATAACCAATAGACAACTAACATGGACGGAAGAAAGCAGAAGAGGCCAGAACCTACCTAAAGAAATACAGGCAGCAAAGAAACACTGTGGGCAAGAGAAATAATCGTCCTCGAGTAAAAAGGGAAGTATCAGTTTGTTAACTAATATGGAATAGGCAGCTATGAAACCATATGCATACAAGGAATATTATATGGATTTTGATGTTCCTATTCACATTTTAAAGAGAGGAAGAAAGTGTATAAGAGAATATCTTAAGAGAGAAAATAAAGGGAGAATACTAAAATTATAATCTCAAACATAAAAATAATTAACATCAACTTAATGTCACACACAATTATTGAAATAGTCATGTAAATTATGACTATAAATAATCTAGTTGTATTTTCTAAAGCATATAGGGTACATATTTTTTAGATATCTAAATTGGGTACTGAAGAATGCATTACATGATGATCCTGAGAGATTCATGGGTATTCTGCACTTCTCTTTGCTTTATATTTCTCTATATATAGTGTGTTAGAAGCCATTATTTAAAGCTAGTGATAAAGAGTGTCTTTAAACCAAATTCTTTAACAAATTTCAGTAGTTTTTATTAACATGATATACAATAACTTTCTTTTCTGAATTAGACATTGTAATGTAGTAATGCTGTTTTTAAAGTCTCTCTCTCTCTCTCTCTCTCTCTCTCTCTCTCTCTCTCTCTCTCTCTCTCTCTCCATGCTTTCAGTACCATTAACTCATTCACATGTTCTGGCAAATATAAAGGTAATTCTCCATACATTTTTTTTTGTTTGATCTCATTGAATTAAACTAAATTGTTTCATTCTTTAAAAAACAAAAACATCAACTGGTGGTGGTATACATTTAATCCTAGAACTTGGAGCCAAATGCAGGAGGATCTTTGTGAATTCAAGGTCAGCCTGGTCTACCCGGTCTACCAAGTAATTTCCAGGACATACAGAACTATAGGGGGAAACCTTGTCTCTAAAACAAACAAACACACAAAAAAACAAACAAGCAAAATCATAGTTAGGGATATTTTACATCAACATACTTAGTATTCTACACATTATCAGCATTAAACATATGCCCTGCTGTGCTTTCTTTTCTATAATTTCAGTAACTTCAGTATTTATAGAAGCATTTTTATAATTCTGCAACAATTCCCTTCATTTTTATTGCAAACATTAAAGTTTATATTAAGTAATGCATCAAGTACTCTTCTTAAGAAAACTTATTGAGGCAATAATTTGACTTTTATAGAGACATTACAGAATTTGAATCAATTATTGCATAGTAAATTTGAATATATGACTTATATTTCTTTATTATACTTCAAAAATATTTAAAAAGCAAAATAAAACACTTGTGACTTGTTCTACATTGCATTTATAATACTTCTCCCTTTGTGGCACATCCTGGATACTGACATAATTATTGATTTCTTTCCAATACATACAAATAAATATATAGGCTATATTTTTATATTTTTAAAAATCTAAATGTAAGAAATTAAAGAAAAGGAGACCATAAATCAGATAGAGAACATGGGAA
Source organism: Phyllotis vaccarum (assembly GCA_033318265.1). Taxonomy (NCBI): domain Eukaryota; kingdom Metazoa; phylum Chordata; class Mammalia; order Rodentia; family Cricetidae; genus Phyllotis; species Phyllotis vaccarum. The sequence continues at coordinate 2,798,580 of JARWLC010000028.1, forward strand.
AGTACTTGGAAATAAATGTAAGAGTAAAATGATATAATTATAATCTCAAAAGAAGTCTAAAACATAAACTATGATGTGATATAGTTACTGAAAAACTTCAATAATAATCCCCGTTACTGATTTCTATTTTTCTTTATCCATACTTTATGAAAATGGTTTTAATTATTAATTATATGTTAAGGCAGTTACACTCTAGTTTCCACAGTGACCCTGACACTGACTTTTGAATATGATATTTCAGTATGTACCTTATTGGCTTATCGATGTATCTAATCAACTGCTATAGACCTTGTAACTGCATTATTCCATTTTGTGGGAAATTATTTTAGACTGGATTATGTATAAGGAGGAAGGTTTATTTCATTTAGAATACAGTTATCTGAAGCCAACTACATTAATTATGTGTTTTTGGATGATATCATGGCTAGAGTGCACACCAAAAAAAGATATAAGATGAGAAATGAGCACATAATTCAGAAAAGGTTCACCTTGTGTCTTTGTAGCAATCTCCTATCTTAGGAAGAGAAGTCACAAAACCCTGTTAACTGTGCCTGATGCTAACACCCTAAAAGAACAAATTAGCTTACACTAAACATATACTAGTAACTAAAGTTCTGAAATATTTTCTTCTTGTGATATTGAGTATCAAAGTCCCAACATGCAAACTATTGGGGGACTAAAGTGGATCATAGTCAAAAGATAGCAGTGAATGTAATAAGAAAATTCTCTGTTCCACTCAACCCTATAATGCTCTTTGTCTCATAGTTCATTTACACAACCCTCTGCTTTTATAAGTTCTAATACATTTTCTGAATTTATCATAGCAAAATTGTTTCTGCCATATTCTTCATTCTGTCTGTTTGAAACACTCATAATTCTATTAAATTTTTACTATCTAACAACAAAGACCAAATTAGCTCACCTGGATTTCTACCATGGGCTGTCAATTCGGACTTTTGACTCTCTTTTCTCAAAATACAGTAATAAAGCACTATTTTTTTAAATTAAGAGTTTATGGTTTTATATTGTCTTAGATATATACAAACATGGCCAAAACAAAGAAATTTTCCAACACTTTCATTCTTTTCCAGGACCTCTAAGTTCATTTCCTCAAGTGAATGTGTGTTGAGTAATGTATATTTCCGTATACATATTTGTGTAGTGTATATACTTCTTCATATGAGTTGTGCACATGTTCACAGATGCTTGCTATAAGGATGGACTATGACTTCTGGTGTCCTACTAAGTCATTCTACCTTTGTTTTTCAAAACATGGTTTCTCACTGATTTCTATTTGCCTGTCTCTGTACGCTGTCATACCCAACTCTAGCTTAGGTGGACATTATAATTCCTGAATTTTTGGTATTTTATCTCTAAAATTTCACTTATTATTCTACTTCCTAATAATTGACTATTAGTTAATTCACCAGACTTAAGACAAAATAATCTTCAGTTTAATCACAAATGAATTATATTGTCTATGAAAATGTTTAAATTGTATTGATGATAGTTATGTAACTGAAGATTTTCTGACCGCATAATTCTTCATTCATTTCTATAAATGTGTAAATCTCAAGTAATGCATTGCATGCTTTTCTTTATTTAAGATTAACAAAACATCTGACTGTTACATTTTATTTGAATTTTAAAAATGTTCAAACTCTCCCATTTTGTGTTTTCAACTTTTATAACCCATCTTAAGAACTGGAGCATCAGGCTTTGGATTTTTGTGCTGCTCTCCTGTGGTGACAATAATCAGTAAAATTACTGTGTTTGAAAAGAAATCAAACAAAATTTATAATTATAGTAATTCTGATAAAATTTTATAGTGTGAGGTGTTTATTGTGCCATATATGTCCCCATAAATAACAATTTGCATAATTTATAATAGACAGTTTTACTCTCTTCATAATAAGCAATTGTACACTGTAACTGAAAACAAAATATCACTAAAAACTTTCATCATTTATTCTGTTTTATATGGTTGTCTTGCTCTATTAAAAGTAATTAACCTGAATATATGAAAAGTTTACTCTAAATTTCTTTGATGTATTAATTTATTTTGGTCTAAAAACTGTAATGAAATTGAATAATTTTAGAATGCCTCATTTTGCCATGTAAGTTACCCATTTCTTATGTCACATTTTCAGTCTGCCCTAACATATCAAAATGTCATTATCTTAATGTACATACACTACATAACGTTTGACATGAACTACTAAGATTAAACCAAAGAAACAGTGAATCTGAATTCTATTATGGATGATAAAAGAATGATTACTTTACTTGCTTTCTGAAGATTTTATGAGGAGGTAGAGAAGTTATATCACACTTAAAAATATTAAATTTTCATCATACATATATGGTATCAACAACCACTCCATAGTAACTGGACTTACAATGATCTCTTGAGACATCTGCAAATAACTTCATATATAATCTCTCTCTCTCTGTCTCCCTCCCTCCCTCCATCCCTCCCCCCCAAAAAAACACAGGCACACACAATATTGAGTCTATTTTGGGTTGGTCAGCTTCTTCCAGAACAATGGGCTTTTCTCTGGAATGTAATTGATATGTCCAGCGTTACTTCACTGGAGTAATCCAAATTCCATCTCTTGTTAGGAATCAAGGGCAAATAGTACTTTAGTTAGGAGTGGGACTTTGTGCCCATGTGTTCTTATTAGTAATGAGATTTTATCTAGCTAAACCTGGTACAAGGCTTGTGAATGATTTCACAGTCTCTCTGAATTCGTATGTACTGTGTTCCAGTTTTGTATGGATGATGCTTTGTCTTTAGAGTCAGCAGTTAACATCTCTGGCTGTTTCTCTTCTTCTATATGGAGTGCTGATCCTTGAGGGGAGGATTTTGATAAAGACACCCTATTTCAAACTGAGTGTTCCAAAATCTCTCACTATTTGGTCATTGGACAGTTATGTATTTCTGGATTAATTCCCATCTATTGCAAGTACTTTCTATGATGATAACTGGATGGTGTGCAGAACTATGGAAAGAGCAACACATTATTGAGAGTAATTTTATTACTATATTTCTTTAGCAGAATGATAGTAGTAGGTTTTTCCCTGGGCCCAGAAAAAGGCTAGAAAATATTTGATTGTTCTTCTTGAATTGAAATGAAAGATAGTTATCATTTTAACAGACTGCAGATGAATAGAGTTTTGACTTATGAATAAAGTGAAACTTCAGCTTTATGAATTGGATGAGGTATATACGGTTGGAAAGCATGTTAAGATCTTGAGTTAATAAGTAAATCAGTGTGGGTAACAGCCTAACTTTCAGTAGGTGTGTTATCAAATACGTACATTTAATAATTTAACCAAATTAAATCAAACAGGCATTCATAATAGTTTTCTATATTAGCGAATTAAGATTTTTCTCTGGTTTCCAGATTATTCAATGATCAATCATTTATCAGGATGTCACAGTTAACTTTTAAATAAGTTTAAGATCTAAGAAATTCAGATATTTAAAGCAAAATAAATATAACATAGTATACTTTCCATCACTAATGTGAACCCCATATTTGAATATATCAAAAAGTTTCAAGTAAGCAATTATTCATTTATATCTTAGCCATCAAAAATTAAGTTTTTTCACTTTCTTTTCTTCATTTTAGTTTTTATTTAGTTATTGCTGCTAGGTTCTCATGTTATGAATAATTCAGTGGATTTTTCATACTTAATAACTTCATCATTATATAATGTAATGATTTTGTGTTTAAATGTTATTTGCTTTCTCACTAGTTATGATATAAAGTCTGCATGAATCTTGAATTGTTTCTATGGATATATTTATTTTTAAAGTCTACTGGAAAAATCACTACATGGAGTTTAAACTATATTACCTAAAATGTGGTCTTCAAATTTTCTCTTAAAACATTACATGTCAATGATCAAATTGCCATTGAAGATCCATTGGAGGGGGAGCTGGGTCCTCAGGGATGACTGGCATGAGTGTGTGGAGTCACAAGAGGTGGGATCAGATTGTGTTCCTGTTCATGGGCTGGTACCTTGGAACCCATTCCCTATAGAGGAACACGTAGCCTAGCATTCACTTTGGAATGAGTGAACTGGATGTGCCTCGAGCATATGTGCAGCACTGGGCTGGCCTACCTTGGAACTTCTTGTCCTTTGGGGGAAGTGGATGGGTGGATGGGGAGGGGCGAAACTGAGGGCTGGCTGGGAGGGATTAGGAAAGGGAGAGGAAGGGAAGCCGGCGGATACGTTGATGGAGATGACATATTATATATAATATATATATATATATAAAAGATTTTTTAAGATATTTTAGAACATATAATTTTGCATTATATATTTTATTTACATTTCATAATGAAAAACTACGTACTAGAAATTACTAAACAATAATTTTTGAAGTGTTAATTTGTTGTTTTATTTTTATAGAAATGTTGCTAAATTAAATGTTATTCATCTATTAATATGTTCTTATGAATTTTTGCTACAGATTTTACTATTTTTGAATACCTAATATTTTTCTCTATATCTATAATTAAATTATGTTTTGTAATACAAATAACCTTAGTCAATTTATTGTCTTATTGCCTATTTCTTACTTAACTTAAGAAACAAATTATATTTCCTAATTCTGAGCATTTGCTTTCAACATACATATTATTCCATCCTATGTGTAATTCCCAATAGTCCGGAACTTACTGCATTATGATAGATGTGTGCTCTTCAGATTATATACAGTTTTCCAGTGCACTAGCCCAATCAAACATAGCAGTGATTCACTGATTATGCAAACCTCTTAAATAATTTGGATTCACTAGCCATCACTGAATCAATTTTCTTAACTAGTTATCCCTGAGTCACACACTTCATTTAAATGCTTTAATTAGACTGTGGAATATATATCCTAGTTACACCTTATTTATAAGAAAACAAAATAGTAGAATGTCTTAAAAAAAAGAAACCTTATTCTATACAGCTATATAAATATAAATAATTGGCTATTTTTTTCTCTTGTAACTTGCCTGCTCCACAGTGACTTAAATGTCTGCAAATAATCCAGTAAAAAAATGTTTGTGCATATTCACATATAATTCAAATTGAATGCCAACAGAAATTTTCACTTCCTCTAAATTTGTGAGCCAAATAAGGGAAAGCATACTAGCAGCAAAGGCATGAGAAAAGCTCCTGACATACAATAGACCACCTTATCACAATCCACACATTTCAGCTACCTTTTATCATTCGGAGTTCATAAATGCGAACTCTGCTCCTTTCAACCTTCTTCTTGCCTTATGCAAAGCTAAAACAGGCGCCTCTATTTCTATCCTTGACCAGGAAGTCGGAAAAGAATATGTATTCTCTCTGATTCAAGCATTACTCACAGTGAACATGGTCAGGATGAAGCATACATTACCAGGAGTGAAACGACAAGAGACAGAATTAGGATTGTTCCTTGCTTCTATTATATCTCATATAATACAGACAAAGGTTGCAACCTTTAACACATTTTCAAGAGTCAGTTTTAAACTCCAAAGCACACTAACTGTAGCAATGTATTTCCACTCCAATACTTCATTCTAACTTTTAATATATATAAATTAAAATATGTTAAGTTGAGCTAGCTTTAAGTAGTAATATCCGTTGTGTCCTCAATACATAAAATTAATTAAATATAATATTTGTAGCCAGAGAAAAATGTTTATAGTGAATAGCTGTCATGTAATGTTATCAGTGAAGTTAAATCAAACCTCTTAGAGGAAGGATTATTTTGCAATTGATTCAATTCAGAATACTTATATTTAAAGTGTATTTCTACAAATTGCTTTCTGTTATTATTGATATTAACAACTCTTTGGTCTTTCTCTGAGTTGTGTGTGTTGTGTGTATTTCTTCTTTGTGTTATGAGCATTGATATATCTAATATTATATTTATTTTCTTTTCATACCCTTAGTACACATACCATTAAATATGTAGTCACACAAACAGGCAGATGGGTCAAGCACCATGCTTAAATGCACACACACACACACACACACACACACACACACACACACACACACACACAAAATTCTTATACTCTGTGCTGTGGTAAGACAAAACTAATGTACTATTGTACTATAAAATATATACAGTGCAAATACACAGAGAACACTTCCAGTGCATGCTCATAGATTATAAAATCCGTGGAGTCTCTTTTACTATCAATGATATTTTAACATCACAAAACACATATGGACTGTGAATATGTGTGCATTTCATTGTTATCATGATATTGTATATTATGAATAATAGTGAAAGCCTCTTTATAGTTTGGAAAGGACATGAAAGATACAGGTAACCAAGCTGTTTCTCATTAAAGATGTTAAAAAGGAACAAAGCTGTAATGCATTCTGGAAAAGAAAATTCTGTGTCAGTAGAGCAAGAAGCCAATCAGAGAACGGGAATGGAAAATTCAGGTCACCAGGAGCTGTTGGGAATCAAGCATACATCTACAGATAAAATGTTTGCCTAGCGAAATAGCACACCTTAGGCTACATAGAACTTAGGGGTAGAAATGAGAAGATCAAAATAAAGAGAGAGAAACAGTAATGGAATACGTCAATAATAAGTTTAACACATTTCCTTCTGATTTATGCTTTCCTATATGTTTGAGTGCATTTTTATTATATTCAAATTTGTAGACTATAGATCAATTTCTGATATTGACTGTAAGGTTATTTCCATATTGTTATTTGGAATAGGTTCTTAATGGCCAGGAAGTATTTGGCTAGAATGGCTGATATCTGTCATAACGGACATACCCATCTCTGGCTTCCTAGTACTGCAAACACACTCAAATACTGCTGCTTTTTTATAAGAGTTCTTGTTAAGCAAGCTTATAGCTTCATGGTTGCAAGGCAACCATATTATCAACAAAATTTTTTTATTATTATTAAAGTATTTTATTGAATGATGTTTATGTCCATTTGGGATGTTGGCATGACAGTAAAATAATGCCTCCATAGTTCATAAAGTAAGGCCAAAAATTGAAAAATTCCTGCTGCCCCTCCACTTTATTTGGGGAAAGGAAACAGTCACTATGAGCACTTGAAATGAGTCTTAATTTTAAGATAAATAACTGGAGAATGGTAACAAATACATCAGGTTTTTATTTATGTTTAAGGTAAAAGCTGAACACCAATTATTAGTGAGCTTTTAAAACTGATTGTTAAGGCTTTGAAATGTGTTTCTTTTCAGCTTCCAGGGCCTTTGAATTAATTATCAGATGCTATTAGTACTCAGAACTTCAGTTCTGGATACGACTGGAAAACCTCATCTATAACACAGTGTTCTATTTTTGCCCTGAAAGAATTTTTGGAAAATATTTGAGTTCACAGTATTATTATTCTCTTTAGTAGCTTTTACTTTTTAAATTCACTTCTTAACTTATATTTTATTTACAGTCTTTGATTTAAAATATTCCTCATTAGAAGAATAAGACATTTTAATCACTGATAAGTGGCTGGCTCTATGGATTTAATAACATTTGCTTATATAGTGTTGAACATTAATTTCTAGCTCTTTTCATTGTTAAGTTTTCAAATTATTTCAACAAGTACTTCTTAGAATAAACTGCCTTTTCTTTTTTGTTGATGTTTTATTTGGGGCTCTAATATGAGGCTGAATTTGAAGGTTTAAAACAGTATTCCCAATGAATTTTTGCCTTTCAAAACGATCTAAAATACCAACTAAATGCCACTGTCATATTTGGATTAATATGGTTCAGGTTTTCCATTCCCGGTAATTCTGAGACTTGGGCTCATAGCAAAAGTCACTCAAAAGCTATAGGTAGCCTGGAAGTGAATGTACCACCTTATGTTTCATCTTTATGAATTCTTGAGTTACATGGATGTCTCACTATGTTCTCTGGATCATTTATTTGCTTGTTTTGTTGTTTCTTTCTTTTATAAGCTTTGTTTTACTTTAAAGTTTAGTCCAGGCAGTCTTAAGATCATTATCCTTCTACCTCACCTCTTCTCCTGGTTATTCTGAGGTACAATGAGTTGTGATAAGGTTTAACTGAATATTTTTGCACACTTTAGTTCAAAACATTTTCTCTGTCATTTTTCTGTCATCTTGGAAAGATCATAACTGAATGTAAAGAAAGTTCCATCTTTAGCAAAATCAAGTGATGAGTTGGAAAATAAGCAAGCCTTGATCAAAAAAAAAATTTTTTTTTTGGTTCTCAATCCTTCTATTTTGAAAGATGCAGGAAATTGTCTCAGCCTTTTGGAAGGCTGTCTACCTCTTCATCTTCAATAGTGATTGATTGTACCATATAACTACTGATTATTAAAGCCATTTCAGCTCTTCCCGTCACAGGGATCTACAGTTTTATTTTTTTCCTCATGTAGGAGGGCATATTTGACATTTGAGCAGCATAGATGGTACATAGATGTCTACTACATGTAAAAATAAAAATGCTACTGAGTACATTTCTATTAGTAATTGTGGAATTATAGTGCAATAACTGTGTGATAGCTAGCCAGTAGCATGACACTGTACAACCTGTGAACACGTGGAAACACCATGAAGTTATTCCTTATATCCAGAGCAACAAATAATAGCATTTTATGTTTTTTCTTAGATGTTTTATTCTTTTGTGTATGACCCTCCTGAGTAAAGTGGTATACAAAAATAAAACATAGCAATTGGTACTATGTTTAATTTAATAAGTATTAATGTAATATTGGCTTATTTCAAAAAACTAATAGGAAAACTGTCCGACATTCTTCAGGACACAAGGAGATGTGAATGATGTACTATACCAGAATAGGCAGAGCAGATTTCCTGCTTCACTGAAATGAAAAGAGACTCTGGGCCTGTAGGCTGAAGATGGATGCCTCAACTTTGTAAAGGAACTTTGGGTGACTGTCCAGGCAGATAGGTGTTATCTCTGTCATTTCTAGATTTTGGAAGTTACTGGTACTTCTGATTTACTTAAGTAAATATATCCTTCTGTGGTCTTTGATGTAGTTGAAGATTAGATAGTTATAGGAATAGTTTTTCTTAGTCATTTTAAGGTATATTGGATATGAAACTTTAGATTCATAAGAATGAGGTAAATGATAGAGTACTTTCTTTAATTTTGATAAATACAAATATAATAGATATTGTTAACTAATTCTTTCTTGATGGCTGTTTTGTTATATGTAAATTTTCTCTGTTAAAATTGAAACCTTCCTTTTTGATTAGACAGAAAGGTGGGGGTGATGTGGGAATGCCTTTATGTATGCTGTGAATAGCAATCTTTAAATAAAGGAGCTGTTTTGGCCTATGACAGGCACCATAGAAAAAGTAGGAGGAGAAATCAGAGCATAGGTAGGAGAAGCAGGGTGGAGTCAGTCAGACGAAGCCTGAAGCCCAAAGGAGCAACATGTAAGGAACACAGGTGAGCCACAGGCCACGTGGCAGACAGATTAATGGAAATGGTTTGAGTTGGGATGATAGAGCTAGCAAGCATGGTGCCTGAGCCATAGGCCAAACAGCAGGAAATTAATATAAGCGTCTGGATCATTTTGGGGGCCTGAGCAGCAGCACGCATCTAAAGGGTCTGGGACTGACTGCAGGTCTGTGGGTCTGGACCTCTGGCCACCCAGGACCAAGAAACCTCATTGTTACACTAGAATAATTTTTAAGAAATGCGTGAGTTGTAAATTATTGAGTTGGCATTCACTCTCTACTATAGGAACAAGGAAGTATTCATCATCTTTGGCTGGCCTGGTCAGCTATTATTTATTCACTAATTTATTCATTATTAATTAATTATTTCTTAAATATGTATCAGTGTTTTTAGTCAGAAGTAGTCTCTTTCTGACAGTGATAACTTATTGTGACTGATTCCTCAAAAATGTTAATTGTGAGCTTGATTTAGCATTCAGTACATATATCCCACTGTGTATAAAACTATCTCACATCTACCGTGATTCAGTTACCTCATGAGCTCAAAGTAAAGCATGGTGAGAATTTCTGTAATCTTTTCCTAGCTCTGTTTCCATGGACACCACCACAGCAAACCTGTAATGCTTAATACAGGTCAATAAGTTTTCCTCTGTGCAGATTACAAAATATTTGCACAAGAGAAAATCAAATATTTGTGGCTATCTGGGATAAATGCCCTTGTTCCTTGAAAATATGAAGCACCATATTTCTTAAACAAACATGCATGAATCATTAAAGAATAGCTCTAATGTTTTATCAAGCACTGCAGGATTAATTTAACGCCTAGTTTATTATGTCTCTTTTACTTTGAAGTAGAATTTTGACACAGAGCTGTCATAACCTGCAAGGGAAATTGTATTTATTTTGTTGTAGTAACAAAAGTTATTTAGTATACAAATGATTTCCTCTATGTCTTTGACTGCTGTTAACTGTTCAATTCACTCTGTTGAAAAAATTATTTTTTGAATGAATTGAATAAAGATGTTATGTAGTACTAAAATTTATACAAAAATACAGCAACAAACTTCTAAATATATATCTACCATATTAAAAAAGTTTCCTACAAGGGTAAATGATTGATTGACTTTCTGAAAAAAATGTAGTTGATGAATACACACAGAGAATATAGAAATTGTAGACGCTTGAAATCAAGAATTCCCTGTAGCATAAATATCTTATTTGCTATTAAAATCTGTATATCATTTGCAAAGATTCTTCATGGAAACCTATTTTTTTGAAAAACAGATAAAGACTAACCAATATTTTATGCTCTATACTGTGGGGATATTTTCAAATATAATAAAAACATTTGGATATATCAGAGGGATCTACCCACAGTCAGTCTAAGGGGATCAGACAGTGGTAACTCACATCTTTAAACCCAGCACAGGGAGTATCCTGGGAGTGGTGACCTCCACCCTTAATTCAATCTGAGTTTGAGATCATCTTAGTTTACAGAAGGAATTCTAGGTTCCCAGGCAGGCAGTGGTGGTGCCATGCCTTAACTGAGCAAAGTAAGTATTTAAGGCAGATATAGAAAGACAGAGGAGGCAGAAGAAGCCAGGAGGAGCGATGCTGAGGAAGCTGGAAGAGAGCTGGGTGAGATCTGACTGTGGTGTTTTTCTCTGATATTTCTGCCTTTCCCAGAGATTTGGCCCTGAGTTTCCTTTATTTGAGTCATACCATACCATGTCAAATAATTTAATATCTTAATTTTCTAATTTTATAAAACATTAAAATCATAGCATTAGCTGATAAATACAAGATGATAATTAATTAATAAATTGAAATTTCTGTCAAGTGTGATGGCAAACAACTAACTTCAGTACTTAAGAACAGGGAGGAAGGATCTTTTAGTTAGAGGCCAGTTTTTCGACATAGAAAAGTTTAATTTCCAAAGCAGATAAGGCTACAAAATGAGACGTTGTCTCAAAAAACAATAAGTAAAAACCAACAGTACTAAATATATGACATATGAATTACTGAAGCAAATACTTAACTGCCCTTACCTGTTTTGTGATATGATTTTACTATTTTAGCTTAGCATTATTTGAATTTCTCTAAGCCTGGATTTATATAAGAACATTTTACATTATATCATGGCTACAACAATGGTAAATGCTGTCATGCACCTAACCAGGTGTTATCTCCATCACTCCTTTTGTATATAACCAAACCTAGAGATGGCTAGGCTATTTCTGGTCTTTAACCTCATGTAATTTATTTAATTACTTCCCTCTTTATTTTTAATTTTTAAATTACTAAAATAATAATATAAGAGAAAGATGGGTCACCTGCATAATTTGTAGTAGATGAAGAGAATTTTGACATGATAGAGATAGTTTAAAAGGTCTGAAGTCAATAAAGGTACATGTGTTATGAAAATTGTATATGTAATTTGTTGATAATTCTGACAAATATTTATAACACATTTAATAGTTAAAACAGTTTCCGAGTTATTTATACCATACAAAAAAATTAAAATGTCTTCTGTAGAGGTCAAAAAAATGCACAGAATCAACTAACCTGGGTATATTGGGGCTCATAGAGACTAAAGTGGCAACCATGAAAACTGCATAGGAAGGAGCTAAGCCTCTGCGTATAGGTTACAATTGTGTAGCTTGATCTTCTGTGGGGCTGCTTCTAACGTGAGAGCAAGAATTGTTTCTGACTCTGTCACTTGCTTTAGGGACCCTTTAATTTGTACTTTGTTGCCTTGTCCAGAGTGAATAGGAGAAGATGTGACTTGATATACCATGGCTGGTTGATATCCATGGGAGGTACGATATTCTCTGCAGAAAAACAGTGAAGGAGGGTGGATCAAGTGATGGAGAGGAAAAGTACGGAAGAGAGAAATTTAGAAGCAAGGAGGAAGGAGAAACTGCCATCAGGATATTAAATACGTAACTAAATAAAGTCTTCATTAGTTTTAAATTCAAAGATGTATAAGAATAGCTGAAATCTTATTTCAGTATGATATGATGTATTTATAAATAATAGTTTATCATTTTCTTCATTGAATATATGTATAGATTATTTGGAGGATGATAGTATGAGATATTTATTTGCTGAAATAGTAGACCAAATGGGCAGTTGCAGTATTGGTTGTAAATGATCGAAGAAGGAGCTCTGTTTTGAAAATGATTTTTCTATACTGTGATGTGAAACTGGTCTTTAGAGGCTGTCTTTAGTACCCGATCATAAAGCTTAATATTTTTCTCATGTGTACTGAGTTTTAAATTACTGGGTTATAAAGCAGATTCAAGAATAAAAGACATCCAGAAATCATAGGTGGCTGCTGTATACACTCTATACAGCATAATGAAATATAGAATAATGAAAATCTAAAACCTTTTAAAAAAACATTTTATTTAGATTCCAAAAATTACTATAATATAGCATAACTGTGGGCCATGTAAGCTTCAGTGAATTTGAGATTTATTTCTCTTTCTAATTTTACTTTCCTTATTATTTCAATATAAAATTTCCATGTTCTAAGAGCTCAAAAGAATGTGAACTATTGCCCATTACACAATGTATTATTTTGGAATAAATCATTGTGAGCATGTGTAAAGGTGCAGAAGATAAAATTATTTTTAGGTCTAGGTTCACTCTTGCCTCGAAAATGCTGTTTTAACTAATTAGTGATGTGGAATGTCTTTCTGAATGCTCTGAATTACCATTGGATAATAATGTAGCTGTTTGGGGCCTAAAAGCAGCTTAAAGATTGACAGGAAATTGGAGCACAGATAAAGGGGAAGTGAGGTGGGGTTAGACAGATATGCTGCTGCTGAGTTAGGAAGATGTAAACGTACAGGTAAGAATTGAGCCATGTTGCAAAACATAGATTATTAGAAATGGATTGAGATGAAAATGCAAGAGCTAGGTAGCAATAAGCCTAGCCATAGACCTAACAATTTGTAATTAAAATAAGTATTTTTGTTATTATTTGAGGCAAAGCAGCTACATACGGAACCAGACCTTGGGACTAGAGCAGTCCAGAAACTTCTGGCTACAAATCAGAGGTGGCACAGTGAAGATCGAATGTTACTTATGAATACTGTGATTATACTCACGATGATGTGAGTGGTGTTGAATATTTGATAATTCAACAACTAACCTTAGAAACAAATATCTTTTCATAGTTTGAGTAGTAACTTAGAGGAAGTTGTGTACCAATTTCTTCTGAAATTTTACCTTTCTGGAGGGAGGGTGGAGGTCCTGGATATAAAAACAAATAAGCATAAAACATAAACAAAGTAAAATAATATAAGAACTCTCAGAAGTTCTTGAAAGTTAAAAGATTTGGAAGGTTCTTTCTCTAGATTGCACAAGGAACAGCACTGGGGAGAAGCTCCTCTGAACTTCCTCAATGCTGATCTGCTCAAAGAGCTCCAGGCATTTAGCTTTCATGGGTCTTTACCCATTTCAAAGTAGACTTTTTTGTGAGGCAATGACCCTAAAGTAAATCATACTACTATACATGATACTTGATTACAGTCACAGTTGTAGCACAATACACTCACTGGTTCAGTAATCCAAACCAGGGAGAATCCTTTCTTAGGTCTACGTTCAGTTCAGTGCTTTACTTGTCAACCTTGTGGTGTATGGTTTTGTTGATGTTTCCCCAGGAAGTCACATAATAATAGTTTAAATGCACCAAGTTCCTTATTCTGGAAAGAACAAATACTAAATATTTAAATGCACCATGTTCCTTATTCTGGAAAAATCAAATACTAAATATATTGCTCCGAGCCCATTTGATAGTGAACAGTCAATTTGATTAGTATGCAAACTTTTTTTAATGAATCTAGGAAATTTCCTTAAAATCATAAAAATACCCCCCCCACATTTTTGCTATAATTGGAAATTGTACATTTCTCCATCAATAAATGTGGTCAGCAATAAAATATTAAGAGATTTAATGATATCTACTCAAGTATTATGAATGATAATTTGTATATATTTGATTCACCATTACTAAGAATTTATAGGGCCTATATTTAATATAAAAAATTAACCATGGTTTCTGGATATAGTTCAGCTTTATAGTATTTATCTAGTATGATTGAAGCTCAGGTTTCTGAGTTCTGAAAGAAAACAAATAATCAAATAAATCATGTGTTAAGATTATCTAACAAAATATTAACATCATTTGTTTTATTCCTTGTGAGATTATGTTAATTCATTTCTTAAATAATCTTAAAATAATTAAAAAATTAAATCATCTAATTCTATTCAAATTACATAGTTGTTAATGCACCATTTTTGACTTTGTAATTATGAGTGAGACAGAACAAAATTCACCCGTTAAATAAAACAGTAGTAACTATCACTGATAGTTCCAATCAAAAATAGGACAAAATAAATGTCAAATTTCATTATTACAAAATAAAACATAATTGATTCAATTTCAACATTTCGGAATTGTCCCATATTAAAGTTCAATGATGTAAATAGAAATGGAGTAGTGCTTTTTTATAATAAACAGGTTAATCTATAGTATCTTCCAATCTGTGCTAATGATGACAGCTACCTGATCATTTCAGATGTGTTCTCTACTTTAATAATTGACACTTTCAGCGGTGTATTAATATTACAACCACTGTGTGTAATGGTACTAATTTGGTATGCTGAGAAATTGAGGCTCAACACCACTAATCAGTCTGTCTTTCTGCCTCTCTCTCTCCTCTCTCTCTCATTTTTCCTTTTTCATTAAGTTGTATTTAATCTCTCTGCCAAAATAAGTTTACCAGGTTTTATTATCCCTTTCTGATATTATCAAGTAAGAGACTATCCCAAAAAATTTAGAATTAACCAAATTTTAAGAATATAATTTGATATAAAAGGTGATATTGAAATGTTATATGACTCCTGAGTTTTGTATAGCGATTAAAGAATATAAGATTCAATTTTATAAAGCACATGATTATGTGTGTATGTGCATAGTGTAATGGTATTGTTTTCATGTGATTTACCAAAAAACTATTTCTTTAAACTCAAACTGAAATTGAGGTTTATATATATTTATAATTATGTAACATTATGTCACCTATAAATTAATTTTGTATTATTTCCTGTAATATCTACTTCTTGCCAAACTGAGATAAAACTGTGAAAGTTCCTTTATATTATAATCTACTGGCCCATTTCCCATTTTAGTGTGGGATCAAGATTCCAGTGGTAAATTCACCAGGTTTCAAATCACCAATCAATGAATCATAGAAAAAAACAAACTGTACATTTAATGAGAGAAACAGTAATACTTTAGTTATAAATACTTTTCACTTTGCATTCAGAGTGTTAAATCTTTATGGGAATTTAAGTATTTTGGAATGATTGAAGCTAAAAGAGATAACTGTTTTCACACATTCCAATAGCTATTTATATAAACAGCCAGGAGAACAGCTAAAGTGATAATAAATGGGAAAATTTTAAAAGAAATAATCTTAAAAACTGCTAGAAGAACCATAGAATATCACACATGAGATAAAAGCACTAACAAACTAAAGAAAGCACATAATTTAAAAGGAATATAGGTAATCTCGTTGTCATCATATTTCTTGTATGGTATCCAGTAAAAAACTAAAAATTGTTGAAATGCAATATTGCATTTATAATTTATTCTAAATAAAAATGTGATTATTATAGTTTTATATATTGTCTCGTAGTCTACTATTAAAGAAAACAAGGCATAATAAAAGAAAGAAAAATAAGTGTAGCTAATGTTTCAAGTTGTTCATGGCTACAACTTGAAAAATGTGTCATTTAGTATTTAGTTTATAAACAATACTTAGGAAATATTTTAATGTTAAGTCGCAAATACTGGTAAAGGGCTTCAACAGTAAATACCTTTCTGTGAACATTTTCCTGCATCTGTGAAACTACAAGAGTGAACCATTTCAGTGAGACCCTGAGACCCACCTGTGAGTCCTTTATATACTGCTCCCCACAAAAAGAATCACAAAACAATTTCTAGTTTCTAGACACAAACGTTTGCTTGTTGAACTTGAAATGTCCTGATGATACCTATTAACTAGACTCTGAAAGTGATGTTAAATGGGGCTATAGAAGGACGCCACATGACTAACCTAAAGAGAAATAGGATGGAAGAAAAGAATGATTGAGTGAACTGTACTGGACAAAAGTGTATGGCCTAAGTAGACAGAAAGGAGAGTTCTCAAAAAGGAGGAAATAATAGGCTTCAGTTAACAGAGACTGTATTTGAAAAAGTACATTGGCACACACAAAATGAAGCAGAACAAGATTTTGACAATTTCTCAAAATAAATACCCTCCAGGTTTGAAAGTCATCAGTATAATTTTTGTGCCATCAGTGATATACATATATACACATATATCAATATATATCAGATATATATGTGTGTGTGTATATATTGAGTATTATAAATTATTTGTCTTCTGTTTTCAGTGAGCCAATTAACATTAACACCTGAATGCCAAGAATAAAGCAAAGTAAATGTATGGCACGTGTGTAGTTAACAGAAAGTAAATCATTTATGATATTACTCTTAGGGTTTCACCACACCTGAGAATTGTATTTAATTTATTAACAATCAAAGGGATCAGAAGAACACTATAAGGACAAAAGAGAGCATATGAGATGAGCTACAAACAATAAACAGGAAATAAGAAATGTTAAAAAAGATGCCATTACTAAGCTTATAGGATGCCAGCGACTAAAGCAATAGAAGTTAAATGGGGAGGAAAAGGAGATAGAGTAGACAGACTCAAATCTATGACCTAAAAAGTGAGCTGTATTCTAGTTCTACTATTTCTCCTCCCCAATGCTACTGGGAACTGTGAAGGACACAGAAAGAAATGGACATTACAGTATTCCTTCCTAAAGATAGTGTCACCTTTCTCTTGATGTCTTTGCTCCACTCTTTACCTAGATGACGGTCAAACAGAAACCCAGCTTGACTGATTTAAGAAGCAGAATATTAAGACATTATCTCTCACATAGTTTATTCTATGATGAGCCCTAACAGATGATACACTGGTATGTTTTAATAAATTTTATGATATATAGCTTCCTTTTTAATTATATGACACATGAAGTATTAATTTACAGTTTTTACAAATATCTGAGTCCAATTTTATTTAGCAAATGAATATTTATGTATCTATTCATATTTGTTCATTTATTTTACATCCTGGCTGCAGTTTCTACCCCTCCTTTCATCATAGACCCCACAACCACACTCTTCCTATGCTCCCACTCCTCAACCCACTCCTTTTCCATTTATATTCAGGAAAGGACAGGCTCCCCGTAGATAGCATCCAAACATGGTATATCAAGTTGCAGTAAAACTAAGCACTCAACCCCCTTTCATGTATCAAGGCTGGGTAAGCAAACCCAGTTTGTTGAGTAGGATTCCAAAAGCCAGATTATTAATGATTTTATTAAGGGTAGTTTGACTTCAATATATTATACTAAATTGAATCATCTGTAGCCGATTAATGAGTCATGTCCACAGTGACTACTTGTTGGGAGCTGCTGGCCCCAGCTCCTCAAGGTGGCGCCAATATCCGGTGCTGGCCAACCCGCCTGAGTCAGTAAAGAGCGCATGCGTTTGGTACTCTCGCGAGACTGGTCTCTCCGCCTCTCCCGTGGCATCATGTAGGATAATGAGCTGCAGCCTATAGAAAGGTGACATGTCCAAGGCAGAGGCCTTTGGTCTATATAAAAGTTGGGCTTTCCTACCTCGTGGTCTCTCCATTTTCGTAAGCTAGTGCTCTCCCTCATGGAGCATTAAAGCATTGCTGCAGAAGGATCCTACGTGTGTCGTGTCTTTTCTTGCGGGCGAGAAGTGGGGCGCGGGACAACTGGTGCCGAAACCCGGGAACTGAACACCATTTGCACCATCTGAGAGCCCTCGGAGACGAGGTGGATTCAGAACTGCAGGTAGGTTGCTCGGAGAGATATGTCTGAACTGGACTTTGGTTTGGGACTTTTGCCACCCTGGAAAGGATTTTTTGAGGCCTTGGTGCTTGTCTAAGCAGTGTTGTTGTTCGTGGTTGCTTTTTGCTTCTACCGGAAGTGGGATCCTCCCAGTCTATAGTAACAGCACTAGACTCCCTGCTTAAGCAGCGTGATATTAAGATGGCACAGTATACCCTAAAGAACTTTGTAGAAGATAAGGCCTGTAAAGATCTGATAGCTAAAGGGCGAGATGTGATGGAAGAAGTTCAGGACAGCATGTCAGAAACCAAGCGCCATGTGAGGTTAGGCGCGCGGCGCCATAAAGTAACAATACTCGATAAGGGAAAAGGACCCCCCCGGTACAATAAAAAATATGGGGGAGTTAAGAAACCAGAAACTACTCAATAAGGAAAAAGGACCCCCCGGTAAAATAAACAATATGGGGGATTTGGGGAACCAGAAACTAAAGCCTGGTTCCCCCACCTTGTACCCTGTACGGGAACTTGAAAATTTAAATTTAAAGTTTGGCTCCTCGTGGTATGAGGAAAGACAGGGCCTGGGGCGGTTGGGGCAAGGATGAACCACGCCCAAGATTCCTAAACAAAGACCTGGCCTGGGTTTTTTTGTGACTAAAAAGAAATCCGGAAGATGGCGTCTGTTACAGGACTTAAGAGCTATTAATGTGCAGATGCATCTTTTTGGGCTGTTCAGCGGGGACTGCCATGCTCTCTGCCTTGCCAAAAGATTGGCACATGATTATAATGAAGGTCCAATTAGCTCGGGTTGATTATGATAAGCCATTTTTCCCTATGTGTTTTTAAAAAAAGAATATTGCCTACTGCTGTATTATGGCAGGCAGGCCCCTTATTGTAGATTCATCCCTATAATTTTTTTTTTTAATGGAAAGATATTTTGGAAAATAAATGGAAAGACCCGGATCCTATTTTAATAAGATCCGGGGGAGCTGTCTGTGTTTTTCCACAGGATGAAAAAAATCCGGTTTGGGGCCCAGAGCGCCTCACCAAGAAGATATTACAAGAAGAAGAGCCCTCGCCTTCTCCAGTTGACGCTTTAGATGTTACTAACATATCACACCCGGGGAGAACAGCGGTGGGGGATAATGTCCACCTTCCCTCTGCCAATGCCGGTGATGTATAATACCACTGATAAGGATTTAGGCCTAGCTTTAAAGAAAATAGAAGTTTGGGGTTAAAAGGAAGTTTATATTTTAGTTGAAAATAATTCATGTATATTACTAAAAAATTTCTCGGCAGCCTGACATAAAGAAACAGAGTTTGATAAAACCAAAATTGGCTCCCTTTTGCTCAGGCAGGCCAGATAAAGATTCAATTTTACCATATAACAGTTGCCAATCCAGGAATATAGGTTGGGCCACGCCTAAAATATTTTCATTTTTTTCCCAATTTGGCCACCATTTATTTAGATTGTTAGCAATGCTTCAAAAATTGTAAATAAATTGAGATACAAATTTGATAATTGCTTTTATGCCTTATGCTGAAATGCTCAGCTTTATTTCTTTGCAGTAGTGGCCCACATGCCACGATTTGTGCCCATACCAGTAGAGACCCCCAGTAGCTTGCAGCTATTTAGACAAAAAAGAGATTTTGGAATCTCTGCTGTTATTATAAAGATTGTTGCCACAGCTGCCATGGGGGCCTCAGTGACTGCCTCAGCTCTTGCACTTTCAGGGACAGTGCAGGCTGCGCAAGCGGTTAATGATTTGTCCGCCTCAGTAAATGGCACAGTTGGAGTGTGAGCAAAAACTTGCTGGCTTATGCATAACCTCTATTCAATATAAAAATTTTACAAAGGCAGCTAATCGTTCGAGAAGCCTTTCTCAATTTTTGTTACAGAATTGGTCGTCTGAATTTGAGCAGACCCTTCGTGACCTGCAGGTGGTGATCGTCCAGGTCAATTCCACTCGGCTAGACCTGTCGCTGACCAGAGAGTTTTCTCCGTGGATTTCCTCAGCCTTCCCCTACTCCAAGGAATGGGTGGGGTGGGTATGTTTGGCCTAGCCTTTTGCGGAGGACTGGTCATTCTTCTCTAGATGGTTTGCAGGCTCAGAATCCAAAGTCCGAGAGACAAAACAGTTTTGGCTCAAACCTTAATGGCTCTAGACTCAGGAGCCTCAGTAGATGTGTGGCTACCTATGCTAACGCAATAGGGATATTTTGGCTCGAACAGCTCCTGCACACCTAGGACAGTCCGTCCATTACACTAGGTGGAGTGTTCGGCCCCTTTTCTGAGAGGAATGTTGAGCCAAGGGCATCGCACAGGACATAGCTATGTCCTGGGAGGTATGTTGTCCTGCATAAGGGTGCCTGCCTCAATTCCCTTCCCAACAAAAGGCAGAGGACAGGCTGGGGGCATCTCGATCTGTCAAGGGATTAGAGATGATGCCCACGCAAGTCCACAATGTTTTCTGGGGGATAACCACTGCCTCCACCCTCTTACAGGATTCCCTCATTGCTTAGAAAATAAAAAAGGGTAGGATGTTGGGAGCCGCTGGCCCCAGCTCCTCAAGGTGGCGCCAATATCCAGTGCTGGCCAACCCGCCTGAGTCAGTAAAGAGCCCATGCGTTTGGTACTCTCGCGAGACTGGTCTCTCCGCCTCTCCCGTGGCGTCATGTGGGATAATGAGCTGCAGCCTATAGAAAGGTGACATGTCCAAGGCAGAGGCCTTTGGTCTATATAAAAGTTGGGCTTTCCTACCTCATGTTCTCTCCATTTTCGTAAGCTAGTGCTCTCCCTAATGGAGCATTAAAGCATTGCTGCAGAAGGATCCTACGTGTGTCGGTGCCTTTTCTTGCGGGCGAGAAGTGGGCGCAGGACAACTACTCTTCCTGTTGCTTTTTCTTTTTTTCTTTAATTTTTCCTTTCTTTTTTTTTACTCTTTCTTTTCTTTTTTACTTTCAGGTATGGTCTAGCATTGTAGTACAAGATTACTTTTAATTTGTGATCCTTCGGGCTCAGTTTCCCCAATGTTAGGACTAGAAATGTGGGTCAACTTACCTGCATGATTTCCCGTTTTGATATCTATAACAAATTTGTATTTATATTAGATAGTTGAATGGTACATTTCACAAAAGTCTCATTGAAGAAACTTACAGTAACTCCATACAATAATAAAACTCATTGATTATTTTAGGATAGTTATTAGTGATTCAGAGTTTCTGTAAAGAATAAGGTTATCACATTAAACTTCTGGATTTTTCAGATGAATAATCTTACCTTTCCTACATACTGAGTGTCTGTACCTGTGTATTCTTCTAACAAAAAAAACTGATTCCACATCCAGCCTCGTTTGGTGCGATGGAGCATTTTCCCATCATCTTTTGTCAAATTCACTATTCTTCTTAGTAAGTGACTGTTATCCTTTGCTTGTAGTGGGCTGTTTTCAACTGTATGGAGCAGGCAAGTCCAGATGATGAAGGAAAGACAATTGTACGTCCTCATTATCTTCAATTTAAGAAGGATGAAAGTTTAAATGTATGTTCTGTAGAAGAAAATAAATTAAGATGTGTCTCATTTTCACATATTCTTTCTACTGGAACAATTTTAGATACTATTTAAAGTTATAAAATTATATATACTTACACATATATGTATGCATATATAAGTTTTTAAAATTACACCAATGAACTATCTTTAAAATCATAATAATAGGTAAGACTGCTTATATGTGTAAAATAAGTGCAAAATTTCAAGCTACTAAAAATTCCACAAGCTAAAATTGTAGTACAACAGTTATGTTATTAATTCTTTGAAGTTGTAAGTTTAAATAGTGATATAATATGTTCTTGTAAATGAATCAATACACTTCAAATAACATTCCTTTTCGCCTATCTAGCATTTCCAGGATGTCTTATCCCTCCACATCCTACTTTATAAATGAACTGAATGAAGCTAAAGAAGTTAGGGAAAAAGGGAGTTTTTCATTAATAATTAAAATTAGATTCAATAAACTCAAAATATATTGAAAGTCTTAAATCTATGGCTATAAATTAAGTAGGGGACATTTTTTAACTCTGATCTTTCCCACTCTAAGAATTTTATTTTTAACATTAACTTTGCTGATCAGCCACCCAGAGAATTTTGAAATATACTGTTCATTTCTGAACAATGTTTAGAAATAGGTGTTTATTTTTGTGTGGAATGAAAACACTTGAGTGAGAAAATCTAGTTGTACTATAGATCTTAGACAATGAAGAATATTGTGATATTTTATAATAAATAAAAATAAATTCACATTTGCTTTCACCATAGTCAAAGCCACTGAAACATTCAACACAGCATTCAGAGATCTGCTAAGTAGAAAATATGTTAGAGGGTAGAAAAGAGATTTGGGAGCACATCATGAAGTCTGTTATGTCTGCTTAGTAAGGGATGCTGATGCTTTTTAGAAATTTGATAAGATAAATACTGATTATTAAATTATCTTATAAAGATATATATGGTTCTTAGTACACACTCACATCATTTTCTTTGTGCTTTGTTTTTATATTTAATTACTGTAGTGACTTTTTATTCTCCTACAACTTTGCAAATTTCACTCCAAAATTTCAGAGAAATATTTGAAGTGAGGTATTAAACATCAGTGAGTTTCACACAGGTTCTTGCTAAAGCTGTACTGTGTGTGACCATGTGTGTGTATGTGTGTGTATGCTGTGCATGTACGTGTGAGTGTGTTTGTGTGTGTATATGCGTATGTGTGTTGTTTCTTTTTCTATATGTAAGGTGCACTTTAGATTGTAGACTGTAAAACTGAAAGAGATATTTGGAGATTTAGGTACTTTATTTTACAGATTAAGACATTCATTTAGAGATTAAAATGAGACAGTCTGGTCTAAGTGTTTGGGCTACTCTCAAATCACTGTGTTGATAACCCCTCTCCAATAAATGTTAACTGGGAGATGACTATGTCAGAGAACAAAGTCATTCATTGAAATATTAGTTCCCTTTAAGAACATGGCAGGAATTTAGTTCATTTGACTATAGCTGGGTGAGAGCATTTGGAAGACAGCCAGATCTCAAACTGCACCACTAAGTGGGCACCTCGATCTTGCCTGTGTTAGTACCCACAACTGGAGAAAATGACTGCCGCTGATTTGCTCTTTGTATTATATTGAAGTAATAGCCAGAATCAACTAAGAGAAAGAAAAAATTATCCATAAGTATATATATGAAAACTTTATTTAAATTTTCCCCAAATAATATTCTTACCTATATGTAGTAGAGGTTTCTAGGTCCCGGGCGGCCAGAGGTCTGAGACACACAGACCTGCCGCCCGAGACCACTTAGCCACCCAGCCGCTGCCGCTCTGCTCAGGCCCCCAGAAATGACTCAGACACTTATATTAAGTTCATGCTGTTTGGCCTATGGCTCAGGCACATTGCTAGCTAACCCTTACATCTTAATCTCTGTCCTCTCTAGATTTTACAAGTAGCTTGCACTTCTGGTTTACTTGGGTAAATATATCCTTCTGTGGTCTTTGATGTAGGTGAAGATTAGATAGTTATAGGTACAGTTTTTCTTAGTCATTTGAAAGATATATTGGATATGAAACTTTCGATTCATAAAGATAAGGTAGATGATAGAGTATTTTCTTTAATTTTGCTAAATACAAATAGACTAAATATTGTAACTGTAATTCTTGCTTGATAGCTATTTTGTTATATATAATTTTGCTCTGTTAAAATTGAAACCTTCCTTTTTGATTACACAGAAAGGGGGAAGTGATGTGGGAATGCCTTTCTGTATGCTGTGACTATCAATCTTTAAATAAAGGAGCTGTTTTGGGCCATGGCAGGCACCATAGAAGAAGTAGGAGGAGGAATCAGAATAGGTAGGAAAGGAAGGGCGGAATAAGAAGCAGATCGAGCTGAAGCCATCCAAGGAACAACATTTAGGAACACAGGTGAGTCACGGGCCACGTGGCCGACAGATTAATAGAAATGGGTTGATTTAAGATGTAAGAGAAAGCTAGCAATGTGCCTGAGCCATAGGCCAAACAGCATAAAGTTAATATAAGCATCTGAGTCATTTCTGGGGGCCTGAGTGGTGGGCAGCGGGTGGCTAAGCAGTCTCAGGCGGCAGGTCTATGGGTCTAGCCGCCCGGGACCCAGAAACTCCCACTACTACACCTATATTACAATTCTGATTTGCAGAAATCTTACCTGGCATATCTATAGATATATTATTTGCATTTTGATGAATATCTAGTAATTGTATAAATTTTCAAGTAACTTTTTCAAAAGTATCACATCTCACCTTCGTTTTCCATCACAATGTACACTTATGACTTTTTTCATGTATGTATATAGGATTATTATTTCATTCATTCTGTATTCAGCACAGTGGCATCCTTCACTTAGATATAATGTAGTTTGTAATATAATGTGAGAAATTTGTAGTACCTTATGTCCTACTCACAGCCTAGTAGGTACTCACTTATTTGAATAAAACCATATGGTTAATAGATTCGTGTTTACTAATTTTTCAGTTATTTTCCTCCTGAGACCACCTATTGAAGGCTTATCAGTCTAATGTATAAACAGTACCAGAGACAGATATGAAAATTGACCATAGAAAGATTACTGCTTTGGGCAAGAGTCAGAGACTATTTTTGGTTTTTTTTGTTGTTTGTTTGTTTGTTTTTTCAGACGTCAATCATGAAATTTAAGTGCTCTCACTGAAATTTACAGAAGTTTGCATTAAGTGAGATTGAATGTTAACAGCACAGCAAGGCTCTTATAAATTATAGAATGTTTTTTTATGAACGTTGCCTCTCTCTGATTTAATACCTTTACTTTAGTCAACTTTTTTGTATATTTGTTTCACTTTTAGGAAAAATTACTGTAAACCTCCTGTGGCCAATTTAACACCTGCATATTCTTTGGCTCTGAGATAAAAGTGTACCGTATAAAGGGTTTTCTGCTGTATTTGATTTTAAAGTTAGCAATTTCATGTCCCATGGGGTTTATTAAAAATTCTTCACATCATTTATTTATTCAATAGTAACAAGCTGATTACTAAATTTTCTCTGCCTAATTATCTCTATCAGCATTAACTGCTCTGCATTTTAATTGCACTGTTGTTGATAAATAACTACCATCAAATTCATTATAAAGTACAGTATTTTAAATTCAGATAAACTTTGATTTTGTAATTGGGCATTTCATTTAAATCTTATTAGTTTAAATCTTATTATTTAAAACCTAAATATTGTTTAATTATCATTTCTTTATTCACCTAATTATATTTAAGTTCCATTTTTTTTCTATTTTAGAATGAAGAAAAAATGTTTTGCTATAGTTAAGGTGAATGTTTGCCATTTAAATACTAACTTATATTGAATATATTTCTGTCTCTATATGATTATATAGTTATAAACCAAATTAATATTCCAAATCTCTATTTTATTATTAACCATGTGGTAAGTTAGACTGTATCTGCATATGAGTATATGTACATTTGAGTTCAGTTGCCCATGGAGTCTAAAGTAGTTGTGATTCACCCAATATGGGTGATAAAAAATGAACTATAGTCCTCTGCAAGAGCAATATATGTTCTTCACCATTGAACCATCCATATACTCTCTTCAATAAAATCATGTAATACTATTTTTTAGGAAAATGTCTTACAAGAAAGATACTTATAACATAAGTGTATATAGTTAAGTTTGCTACTTTATCAGCAAAAATTTCTCATCAGCAGAAATCTTTGACAAATATTACAATATTTTAATATATGCATAATTGACATTTTTTCAATAAAATATCTAAGTTCTATAGAGATGAAGCAACATATTTCCCATATTAAACATATAAATGCATTTAATTTGCTCCTTACTCTTAGAGGGTGTTAGAATCCATGGTGCACATTGCCAAAGCAATAGGATTAGAACTCTGGCTGAAATAGTATCTCAAGGTACACAATCACCAGGCAGAGAGAGATGACTTGGAATGACTGTGGGTATTTCATTTTTGTTTTTTTAAACTTCAAAGCCTATCCCCAGGACTGGACCACACCTCATAATCCTTACAAAAGTTCCACCATATATATTTCATATATTTCATTTAAACCATTTCTGGAGCAATGTAGAAACACAGTGCAATCAAATATCCATGAAATCCACAAGGTTCACCCTAGTAGACTCCTAGTCATGGTAGATATGATGCCTGAACTGTACATCTTCTCTAGCCAAGCAAGAAATCCAGTGGAGTGATTGAGATACCAACTAGCTACAAAACCATCAATCTACAGCTTATCTTACTAGCACAATGTGATAGGGAAAAGGTAAAGGTAGTACCGAACTTGTTGACTGGTCCAACTAGAGACACATGCCATGTTTGACATTGCCTGGAAGTCCAGGAACATAGTATGGACAGTCTACAGAATGGGGATACAATTAAAATTGAATAGTCCACCTTCCTAAAAAGTCAATGAAATGATTTCTAGTAGTATTCTGTTACACTCTGTGGGAGATTGTGTTGTTCCATTGTAAGTAATTGTCCTACCCACTGGTTTAATAAAAAGTGCTGATTGGCCAAAGGCAGACAGGAAGTATGGGTGGGGCTACCAGACTAGGAGAACTCTGGAAACTGGAAGCACGGAGCAGAAAGCCAGAGAGAAGCCAGAAGAAGCAGAGGACAACTATGCTGCTCTGAGAAAAGGTACAAAGCCTCATGGTTCAACAAGATAAGAGTCATGGGTAGATTAAGGGTACAGAGTTAGCAAATTATATGCCTGGGCCTTAGGTGATCAGCCTAAAACTATTGTAAGTATCTGTGTGTCTCTGCAGGTCTGTGGGTCAGTGGGTCCCAACCTTGAGGCTAGGCCCGAAAGTCCAGGCCAGAAACCTCATACTACAACACTCCTAAACTGATACCTAGTATAATAGTCATCAGATATACTTCATGCAGAAGCTGATGGAAGCAGATGCCGAGAACTACAGCAAAAGATTAGGCAGATGTTTGGGAATCCTGATAAAGAGGGGGAAAGGATTGTAGATGCCAGAGGGATGGAAGACTCAACAAGAAAATGCCCCAAAAAAAAAAAAAAAAAAAAAAAAAAAAAAAAAAAAAAAAAAAAAAAAATTAACCATGGTTAGAGGGCCACAGTGAGCCTGTATGGATCTGACCTAAGTTCTGTGTATCTGTGCTATAGTTCTGTATCATGGTCTTCTTGTGGGACTACTAACAGTTTGAGCAGGGCTTGTGTCTGATCTTTTGCCAGATTTTGGATTCCTTTTTCACCTACAGAGTTGTATCATCTAGCCTTAATATAAGGTGAGTGCTGTTTAATAATCCTTTTTTACACTGAATATATGTCACTATAATCTCTTTAATAAACAAGCTGACTGGCCAATATCAGAACAGAATAAAGTTAGGTGGGAAAGCCAAATAGAGAATCATGGATTGAGAAAGGGTGAAGTTAGAGGAATTGATGTTTGACATACAAAATGATCTAGAGGTAAAAGCCAGGAGCCTCAGTCCAATATGCAGAATAATAGAGATGGGTTAGGTTTTGAGAGATAGTAACAAGCCTGAGCTACTGGCTGCGAATTTAATTTATATTACATTTATGAGTCAGACATTTGGAAAGCAGCTATAAGTTATTTGAGAGCAAGTGGTTCAGACAGAAAAACTGCCTACAGGGATGTGCCTAGTATTATTGTTAACTTATTGTGATGGGCTGGTTGATATCCCTTTGGAGGCCTGCCCTCTTCTAAGAAGAAAGAAGTGGATTTGGGAAAGGGAGGGTATGGGTGAATGACAAGGATGATAGGAAGGAGAAAAATCTGAAGTTGTGATGGAAATATGAGAAAAGAAATAATAAAAAGGCAAAAAAGAAATATAGGTGACAACTATAAGACATTCTTCAACTATTAGCACTTAATAATGCATTTATATGAACATAAAGTACTATCACATCCCAGTAGAAAAATCTTTGCTATGATGAATCAAAAAAGCAGAAATTCTCCTTCATTGCTTGTATATCATCCATTACAAAGAAGTCTTTTTCAACTTTTAAAAGAGATAATGATGTGGCATGTATTTCTCTACACTGTGAATATACTTTGTTACCATTTGTTAATAAAGAGGCTGTTTTAGTTTGCTTGGAGGCAGGTAAGGAATCCTAGCATATACACATGAGGAAGAGTGTGGAATCAAAAAACACAATCCAGCTGACCAAGAATCGAGACAGTTATCCATGAATCATGTGAAAGTAAAATAGATTAATTAGAGTGGGTTGTGTTTAGTTTTAAGAGCTAGTTGGTAATGAGCCTAACCCTTAGGCCAAACAGTTTGTAATTAATATAATAAGCCTTTGTGTGATTATTTGGGACTAAGCAGCTGAAGGACTGCAGGTCTGGACTTTGGGACTAGATCTGGCCAGAAACTTCTTACTACAAATTGTACCAATAATCATTGAGCAATAAAAAAGTTTTAAAAGATTCTAAACACACAGAAATAGAGGTATTTGGGCTTCCTAGTCTCACAATCTCAAGCTAGCAGAAGCTCATAGATACACCTGGAGGCAGTTGCCTACAAGTTATAGGTAGCCACCACCATGTGCTTAGCAAAGTGGTTATTTCCACAGTCTCTCTCTTGGGCTGCAGTACTAAGAAGCTTCTCCCAGCCAATGCTTTAGGATTTGGGAAAACATACATGGATTTAAAATCATAGTTTCCTGATACTTAATACTGCTTCCCAGAACTGGAAAGATAAGTATGACTCAATTGATGTTTAAGCTATTTTGAAAATGCAAATGAGGTAAGGCCAACAGCAAAGTTAAACAGTTCAGCAACTTAAAAACTCTCTTGGAAAAAAAAAAAAAAGGATCAAAGGTATGCATTCAAGCATATTCAAATGGAGAAAACCTCTAAATGGTTTACAATGTGTGTAAAATGTAGATAGGTTTGGGAGAAAAATAAAAAGAATAGAAAAAGTTCTTAAAAATAGAAAAATAAAGATATAATAAGCCACTTAATGATTGAAAATCTCAGGGCCTGAATAATGTATATCATTTTGTTTTCTTTTAATTTTAATTGTTAATAAGATTACTGCAGAAATGCATTTGATTGTAAATGCTATTAAGTTAAACTAACACATATTTCAAGATATCTTGATTTGGAAAATTGTTTCTAAAGATATATTAATTTTGAAAAGAGTTTCTGCTTTTGTTTCTATAGAAGAGAATATGTGGATTGCTTCCAGGCTAATATTATTTCGTCAACCTAGGACCCTGAAAACAATGGCTGGCATGATGTAAACTCACAGACTACTACAGACAAGATTTAACCATGATTCTCAATTTTCCCAGGATTCCTGTAAGACTGCCTGTGCCCCAAATCAGCAGGAAGTACTGCAGAAAACTATGACCATATTCCCTAAAATTAGATTATGAAGGTTTATCTTTGTTTATAGGGCTTGATTATTTGTCATAGTTAATATTTTTTAAAGAAATAGTGGGGGGATATTAGGATTAGATTATTGAATCTACTTTTAAAAATTAACTACTTGTTTTAAATACTTTACTTTGATATGGATTTTACTTTATTGATACAAACTCAAAGTTAATTTTGTTATACTATATACTTCTTAAAGATATTATGTTTATGTAATTCATTTAAAATTGCGTATAATTAAGAAATACAAATTAATAGTCATCTATGATAATCAACTTATAGTTATGTTAGCTTTTTTTAGAAATGCAAATATATATTTCAATTAGATAGGTAAGCTGTAAATACTTAAAAACTGACAGAAGATGACATGAAATGTTTTAAGAATTTAAACTTTTCTGGACAAGGAGACATGACTGCTCCTGGTAGCACCAATATACATTAAGAGGATGATGGGCATTGAAGAAACTACATATAGAATTTACTTTTTCTGTGGCAAAGTTTGGCTATTGGGTGAGAGACTGTTCTTGCCTTGACTGTCTTAAAGTATGCTGTATAAACTGGGTATGCAGAACTCATAGGATAGTGACCTCTGAAATGTTGCCAGAACAAGCTGAAATGGTCCTTTGTGTTCCTGTTTGTCAGAGACTTTCAAACACACTACAAGAAACAGGGAGAAGTGGCTGAAAACTACGCCAGAACGGGCAAAGCTGTCCTCTAAATTTCCTGTTTTACTAAGTGTTCCAGAGACTTAGGTCTGTAGGCTGAAAATTGATGCTTTAAATTCACAAAGGAACTTTGAGTGACAGTCCAGGTAGCCAGATATCTTTGTCATTTCTAGAATTTAGAGGTTGCTTGAAATATACTTTTCAGTTTACTCTGGTAATATAACTTTCTGTGTGGTCTTTGATGGAATTGAAAACTAAATGGTTATAATTTTCCTTAGTTATAATAAAAGGTAAATTATATAAGATAGATGATAAAATATTTTATTTAATTTTGCTACAGACTAGTTTTGTAACTGCAATTCTTGCTTGATAATTGTTTTGTTATAGGTAACTTTGCTATGCTGAAATTGAAATCTTTTTTGATTAGACAGAAAAGGGAAAGTGATATGGGATATGTTTCTGTATGCTGTGAATATACTTTTTTACAATTTGTTAATAAAAATGAAGTGAGGAGGAAGGCAGGGAATCCTAGCATAGATAAATAAGAGGGTAGAATCAAGGAGACACAATTCAGCCCTCAGGAAGCAAGATGTAAAGTACAGGGAAGCCATCGGCCACATGTAAATACAATAGATTAACAATAATGGGCTGAATTAAGTTGTAAGAGCTAGTTGGTAATGAACTTAAGCCATAGACCAAACAGTTTGTAATTAATACAAGCCTTTGAGCCATTATTATATAAGTGGCCATAGGATTGCAGGTAGGTAAGATTCCCCCAGACCACAGGCTCAGAGAGGTCAGACACTTCTGGTTACAAATATAAATTTTATACTCTAGCATCTCAAATCTGTTCCCAATTTTTTACAGTATAAAATAATTTTTACCAAGAAAATACCATCAGAAGCAGTTGCTGGGAGATCTTACAGACTTTGCATAATTTTGATTTATGAATATTAGACTAGGATATCCTTTATATATAAATCTATTGTCTCCTGAGGACTGTAGGTACCTAAAAGTCTACTTTATTCCTTTAACTCATATTAACAAAAGCTCATAATCATTTCTCATCAGTCTAAGGCAAACTGCACACAGTTAGCTCATTTTTATCTCAGAGCATGTTCAAAATAGACTAAAGGATTTTGTAAATAGATCATAAATTTAAAACTTCACAGTTGCATAAGGTCAGAGTTTTGGGTGTCTAATCAAGGTTATTAACAGAAAGAACTCTAAGAAAAGCATGGCAATTTTTCCTGTCATGTCTACCTGATTATTTAAAAAAAAAAAATACAAACTATGTCATAATGCACTGTGCATCCTCCCTCAGACTTACTCCTGAAACAATGAAACTGTATACTACCAAAAATGGCTTCCCCTTATCACTTACTCAATGAGATATAGCTCTTATAATTGTTTTAAGCCTCCTGAAATAAATGTATTTATGCTAGATGAACAAGAAGTTGGGAGACCTGGAATTGTCATTAGAATTTGGCCAAGAATTAGAAAAATGATTTAGAACTACACAACTAAAACTGAAATTGATTTGAGCTAAGAAATTATAGACAATTAAAACAAGAGAATTAGAATTAAGTTGGAATAATTAAAGACATAACTGAAACAGATCTTAAATGAGTCATTTTGTTCACCCTTAGATTAGAATTATCCTAGCCTTCTTAACTTCACTGTAGCTTCTGACCTGAACCCTGAAGGGGGTCTGGAGAACTGGAATCAAAGAACCCTGTTAACATTTACAGTCACTTTTACATGTTTATTTATATTCATTATTTTAAATATTTATTAATTTTCATTCCACATGTATGAGTTTGAGTGTCAATATATATATATATATATATATATATATATATATATATATATATATATATATATATATATATATATATATATCACATACATGCATAAACTCATGGCAGTCTGTAGAGGGCATTCATTTTTGTGGGGCTAGAATTACAGGCACTGTAAATGAATTCGAATGACTGATGGAAATTTTTTTGGTTCACTGCTTGTGAAGAACAGTGAACAGCCTGAAATATGAAGCCACCTCTCCAGGACCCAAAATGCTTTTAAAAAGTAAACAGATACATATTTTCTTCAAATAATCATGTAGTAGATTATAACTTAATGATGAAAAGGGAATGTGGTTTTAAGACTCCAAAAAATCTTGAAGAAATAGAAATTCATGTAGTGAGGAGCAGGCGTTATTCGCCTTAAGTTAGGGTTGTGGTCTTTAAGCATTGAAGGCCCCTGTAATGAGGTGCTACCAATCCTTTAAAGACTGGTTGCATGCTGCCTGCCCTTTCTATTTGTTCTCTGAATTCTCGGAGGGTGTATTGCTGCTGTTGCTGCCAATACATGGGACACTTTCACCCTCCAAAAATTGCCTTCAGGTTCAATTTTGTATTAGTAAGTATTTCATATAAACTCCTTAATAAATATTATTCATTTTATATAATCAATTTAGAGTGAATAATTCCTAATATACCTGGTGTCCCAACACAGACAAATATAGATAATATTATATATATAAACAATTACTAACCAAATATAAGCCATAAAAATTACATGTTACAGGTTTATATTTATTGATACAAATATAAAATTTTTATGTCTATGGTAAGTTATATATTGACACAAAATTAAATCTATAATTGACATATTTTATACATATTTCCACCTCTGTTTAAAATATTTTACATATTAATACATATTAATTATATTGTCATTTTACCTCTGGTTAATTATAATAGTCATTATATATGCATATATATGCATATATTTTATCTCTGTTTAAGAAGTTTTATGTATCTCTGGTTAGATATTTTATACAATGATATATATGTGAGATAGTGTAGATATTTTAAACTATACATTTACATTTGTTTAATGTTTACATAATTGTCATTATTCAAAAACTATACATTAATTTGTAGATTATCTATTTTTACAATATAAGCTTCAGTTTTTAAGATGATAAAAACTACAGATTATAGTTACTTAGATTTGCAATATACTGGTCATGCTGTTTAAACAGATATATAATAAAATATGACAGATAAACAAGTGTCTTCAAACACTTCATAAATCTAAAACTATGGCATTTAATATTTTATTATTCAAAATTCAGTTATATGGGTTCCTGACAACACCGTTTCTTTCTCAAGAAGGTACTGGGCATCAAAGATACTCCATAAAGAGTTTGTCTTTTTGACAGATAATGGCCTATTGGGAAAAATAACTGCCCTTGGTTCAGATGCTGACAGTAAACACACTGTCCAATCTAGAAGAACAAGACAAAAGTTAAGACTACTAAAACCTACCAAGAAAAGATAAGACCGTTTCTCAAAATACCCTGCTTCTAAAGAGACCTATCAAATATCCAAAGCCTATAGCCACAAAAGAAAGGAAATGTTCCAACTTCACAAAAAAGCTGTGGGTGTCTGTCCAGAGAGTTGACTGACACCGTCCTGTTCTAAATTTTAAAAGTCAATCCCTTCCACTTTCAGCTTATTCAAGTAATATATTTTCCTTCTCAGGGCTTTAATAAAGTTAAAGACTAGACAGATAAAGTTACTACCATCTCATATCTTGGCTAAAAACATTTAAGTATTAAGTTGATATTATTCAAGATAAACAACTTTAAAATAATCCCTATATTTGACACTTTCCAATATTAGAGAAATTTAAGATAGACTATTTTTATGGTTTGATCTTGTGTGTGATATTACCCTTTTTCCTTTCTTATACATTACCTTATAATTATTTCTATTATATACAGTTTTAAATTTAATTTTAATTTTTTTTATTCATACAAAGGGGGAAGATGTATTGAGGTGAGGCAGTATTCATCTTGACCTAGAGTTATGGTCTTTAAATCTTTAGGACCCCAGTAAAGGATGTGATCAGCCTCTTTGGAACTGGTTGCAGGCTGCCTGCCCTACCTGTTTGTTATCCATGTTCTTGGACATAGGACTGTCTGCTGTAGCTTTGTGGAACATTTCAACCCTTCAGGAATTGCCCTAAGGTTCAATCTTGTATCAGTGAGTGTTTCACATAAACTCCTTAATAAATATTAATACTTTTAATATAATCAATTACCAGTGAATAATTCCTACTATAAATTTAAACGTCTACACAATTGACTTTTATATGAGAAGGCTGTAGTTATTCAGCTTATGATGGCATTCTGAACTAAGTAATTCACAAAACTCCAAAATTTCAAAAATTTCCAGTGGTCCCTGAAAAGGGAAAAAGAGAGAGACAGGTGAGTCACAGCAGATGGTTTACTTACTGACACTGTTCTGTCTAATAAAACAGTAGTGGGATATAAATCTTTCAATTTTCAAATCTATTACATTTTACGTAAGGAGCGTCAAAACTGAACCTTATCACATTAAAATTAAAAGAAAAGAATACATATATTTTTTTCAGAGCTGAGGTCTAGAATGTAATTCCTAGAAGACTCAAAACTTAACAAAAGAATTGGTCTGTGCTCCAAATGATGAAACAATTTTAGTGATTAAGATGGAAAGGGAAAAATAATGGATACTTATGTGTCTTTGTAATTGGTGCTGCTTCTGACAGTAATTGGAAAAGAGTTGCACACACACTCTACTGCCATGAATAAAGACATTACCACAGGCGTTGGGTTGACAAAATTCATCATAATGTTTTTATGTCCTGGAATTAAACAGTGAATTAAATTGGTTAAAAATAATTAGGGTGAGATTATTATTTTCTATTTTAATGAAGCTCATAGATAAGAAAAAGATAATTCCAGGGTTAACACAATCCTAAACAACTTTAACCTTCCTAACTAAAATATAGATCATAGTTTTATAGATATGCATATCTGCAAAATCTATGCACAAATATGTGAATTCTTTGATTCATCAAAAGGAGTCCTAAGGGAATATCAATAATAACCAATGAACTGACCTGTAACTAAAACTTGCATTCATATAAACACGATGGGCCAATAAGAGAGAATTATTGGAGAAAAATTAACAGTTCTAGGACTAAAGGAAGAAAAATCCATGGGATGAATTTTAAATGGCTTGTAATGTTGTACTTTAAAGCATCATTGAAAGTGTACTGCTCAGTCTCAGTGACCACCAGAAAGATCCCCAGAATCATACCAATTCTCTGAATGCAAAAGCAAAGATAGGTTTATTACAGCTATATAGATGGGCTCAGCTCCTGAATGTCGCACAGCAGTGCCAGTGGAAAAGTGAACTCTCCCTACTCAAAAGCAAGGTCAAACAATGAACATAGAAATGGTGTTATTAGACTTGGAGGTGAGGAGCCCAGAGGAAGTTTCTTTACTATTTCTGTCAGGTGGGTAGTTGCTGGCTGATTGGTTGTCTTAGGATTGGGAGAAGATATTTCATGACCGGGCAAGAATATCCTATGATTATCCAGGACTTTGGGTACTTGGTCTTGGGTCTTTGGCCTTGGGGGGGTTTAGAAACTTTTCAGGATGGGGGACTAGAAACTTCTCAGCTCCCAAAATATCTCAAGGTGTGGGGACTTTAGTTTACACACACACACTCCTGAATTTATGTGACTGCTTCAATCGCAGACGAGTATTCATAAACTCATTCACCATAGCTACTGGGTAGTACTGGACTCTTTACACCATGAGCTAAATTGTCCCTAACTTGGCCTTCATAAATTGTACTAGTCTGTTCAGGATGCATGGCTCAAGAGTGAATAGAAGCATTAGAATAATGATGGGCCCCATTATGCTAGAAAGAAGAGTTGTGAGCCACAGTGGCAGGGAGTACCAGCTTTTGAACCATCCCTGGTTCTCCTCACTTCTCTCTCTTAGCTAAGCCCTCCTAGACTTTGGCCATGGTGTCTTTAACTACCTCCAAATGTTTTATATAGAAACAGAATTCCTCTCCTAAAGCGGAACAGAATCTCTTGTCTTCTAGGCCAGAAAGTTTCCTTTTAACTCAGCATTTAAACCTAACCTGGAACAGACAGGAAAATGTTCTCTTCTGTTACTGCTTTAAGCTAAAAGTATGTGTTGTTGTCAGGACCCCAAAAGACTGAAAGTCTAGTAATGAGCAGAGCAGTGGGGCATCTGTCAGAGTCATGTAGTGATGTAGTTATCTGACCCAGTTGTGGAGACAGGAAACAACCCATGTTGGTTGAACTGGTCCACAGGAGCTTTCAGCAAATCCAGAACTTGTATTCCCTTGGAGCAAGTTGTGTATGTCAGCCAAGTGTAAATCTGTTGAGATACATTAAAACTAAGAAAAGAGTTAGAATTTGTGTATATATTTGTAAATTTGGGGCCAAGTCAGTCCTCGTAATTGGCAATAGCAAGAGTCCCCAAACCCAAGAGAAAAGTATAATCTTTAAAACAGACAGGTGGGAAAATCTTAGGCTTTACTTATCTGGAATCTTTTTGACATTTATGAAATGGATACAAATTTTATGATTCTCTGAAGCTCATAAAAATTACAAAAAGACATAAGAGTTTTAGTATATTAGTTATTACCAATCATGTTTTATAAAAATGAGCTTGCAAACTGGCTTTAACCTTGCAGAAGGATCTGTTTGTCTGATTCTGCAAAGCTGACAATGTTTAACTAGCCTAGCCATCAATACTTGAAGAGATCTGAGAAGGATAAATTATACCTGAATTCAGACAAGCAACTTCAGAATCTACTAAAAACATCAGAGGCCAGACCATTCCCATTTAGTCATACCCAGTTCTTCACATAGTTGGAGGTAGAAGTATCTGAACAGCATCAATCTTCAGTTGCCAGGCCTATAAGGTAGGAGTTTTTCCCTCAATGGAGGGACATAGAGGAGAATATTGACCTTATTTTGTCTAGGCAGAAGGGTGCAATCAATTATCCAATATCCTGCAGCTTGTCCAGAGCTTAGGCTGGATCCTGGCAACAGGCAGGCATTGTATTGTGGCACCTTGCCCAGGTCAGCACTACCACAATCCAGATGCCTCATAATCTTCTTCAGACATTGGATCACTGTTAGGACCTAGGATCTCTGTCTGATATATAAATTTTTATATAAACATTTTAAACGCAATATTCTGCAGACCTCTGAAGTATGAGGGCTGCCTAGGTATATCTGAATGGAAAACTGTTTGCCTGGTTATTTGTTGGAAGCTCAACCCTGAAGACATATACACAGAAATAATGAAGTTCATCCCTGTAATTAATTACATCAGTACTTAGCATACCTACATTTTTAAAAGAAAAGCTTTGATTATTTAAAGTTGACTTACCACTTGTGTCTCCTAATAGCCATTACTATGTTAGCAGCTTTTATAAGACTAGACTTTACAATTCATTTCTGTCAGATTTAGCCCTAAAAACAATGATATTGAGTTGAAACTTTTCCTAATATCAAGAATAAAAAACCTTTATATAACTCAGTTTATTCAAAGATCTTAAGGCTAATAATTTTAGATAAGACAAGGAAGGAGTCTAGACACACATTCTTAGGCCTGAGTAGACACTGAGTAGGGGAGACATTTTCTAAGTCCCAGTGCTCTGACTTTTAAGTATAGTTCTCTATGTCACAGTGACTCTACATTATAAATCTTTTCATTGCTACTTCATAACTGCAGTTTTGCCATTCTTATAAAATTCAATGCATACATCTGACATATAGGTGGTTCCAGGTTACCCTTATACATTTTTTTTTTATATCAAAAGGACAGAAATTCAAGGGCTATTATGCTGCTCTAAGATGTTTATGTCTTTAAAACCACTACCACCTGGATGACATTTAAAATCTAAAGTTAGCTGGCTGAGCGAGGTGAAACTTTAACATCTTATTAAACAAGCATTGTTTTCAAACCAAAATACTTAATGCTTATTGCTTCCTTGGTCTAAAAGGAGATAAAAGGAATGGAGAGCTCATTAGGACTTGAAATATACTCAACTTAAACAGATTTTTATAAACAATAGTTATATTCATATAGAGAGTTAGAAGCAAGTTACTTACATACATATACAGAGTTAAAGCTAGCTTACATTCACATTTAGATTTAAATCTATGTCATATATGTGTGTCCCATATATCCTTTACATGACCACCCCCTTTTGCTTTCCTGCTTCCATGACTGAGTGAGCTCTGCTCTTCCTAAACTGGGCACCTTCCCTACCTTCCTGCAGCTTCTCTGGTCTCATATCCACTGCTGACCCTGCTCTGCATCAGTCAGACAAAGAACATTAAACAGGCAAAGGGAATGAGATAGAACTAGAGGAATTAGGGTCCTGCTAAAACTAATGACCACTGTGGACAGAAGTTCTCAGAATCCCAAAGACCATATGAATTGAACATCACAGTATCAATAATGATGACCAATTGGGGTTCTACATCATGGATGGACAGTGTTCCCTGGCTTTCCCTGGATTCCATGTTAGAAAGGTACATACTTCTATGTAGAGGATTCAGGACATCTCAGGTCCTTCCTGAGACTGCTGCATGTCCACTATGGATAAAGCCTCAACCAGAAACAGCTACCAGCCAGCCATTCAGAATGAGAGTGAAATCACTGAGAGACAGAGAAAGAAAAAGACAGACAATGGCTGGCAAAGCTGACCTTACCTGGTAGTGCTGAGTTCCTGGGGGTCTCCGGAGATCTGGATCCTTTGACCAGCTCCCAAATGTACCACCTAGTTTCAGCCAACCCCAGAAAGATCTCTAGAATCACATAGACTTTCCAATGAAAATGGAAAGTAAGGCTTACTACAGCTGTACAGCTTCTGATAGTTACACAGCAGTGCCAGTTCTTTCCTCCCTACTCAAAACCTGGGCTTTTTAAACAAAGATCAAACAAAGACCATAGAAATGCAGTTATCAGGCTGGGAGGTGAGGAGCCCAGAGGAAGTTTCTTAACTATTGCTGTCAGGTGGGAAATTGCTGGTTGATTGGTTGTCTTAGATGGGGAGAAGATTTTTCATGGCTAGACAAGAATTCCCTCTGATTATCCAGGTCCTTGGGCACTTAGCCTTGGGTGCTTGGCCTTTGGAGTTTAGAAACTTCTCAGGATGGGGGACCAAAAACTTCTGTGCTACCAAAAATAGCTCAAAGTAGAGGGACTTCAGTTTCCACAACAGCATACACAAAATGACACAAAACTGCTGTTACTGTGACTATGAAAGATATATATGATGGATGAATTACTAATTGACCAAAGTAAAATAACTTTCACATCATAATGACTAATACTGAATTATAATCTAACAAATAACATAAGAATCGTCAACTTGCCTTTGACAACTGGAGACTGAAAAGTCTCCAGTCTGGTCCTCAGCTGACTAAGAGGTGAGTGGCACCCTGACTATTAGGCCAAGCTGAGATCATGGTCACTGAACCACTGGACAGACACAGCACCCTTCACTCCAACCAACCTTGTTCCACCCTAAACCAAAGAAAACTGGAAGAGTCCCCCAGCCCAATCCCCAGCAAATCACAGTTGGAGGAATATCCCATAGGTCTAAACACACCCAAACCACAATCTGTATCATCACACTAAGACAACTAAAGATTTCAAAGCCTCCTGGTCCACAGATGACTAAAAGATGATTAAGAGCCCACTGAGAACTAAGAACCAACTAAAATGACCCTTGCAATTACTGAAGACACAAAGCACCTGGGCTCACAACTGACCTAGAGCCAACCAAGAGCAGACTAAGAATGCACCGAGGAAGCATTGAACAGAAACCAGTGCAAGAATACATACAACAACATAAAAAACAACAAGACACCACCAGAAGAAGCTGGTGATCCTATAACATCAGTAACTGAGCATAACAATGATGAGGAAACATAAGGAAACAACCTTAAAATACAAGTTTATGAGGATAATAGAAGCTTTAAAAGAGGATATAAAAAGCACTCTTAAAGAAACAGAAGAAAATACAAACAAAAATTGGAAGAGATAAACAATTCCTGAAAGAAAATAAAGAAAACCAAGAAAAAGAAAACAAACAGGTGAAAGAAACATTCTTGGAAATAAAAAAATGAAATAGAAGAAGAAAGAATGTAAAAACCAAGGCAAACATTATAATAGAAAACCTGAGGAAATGAATATGAACCACAGATGCAAGCACAACCAACAGAATGCAAGAGATGCAAGAAAGAATCTCTGGAGTTGAAGATTCAAAGTGGAAATAGATACTTCAATTAAAGAAAACCCTTAAACCAAAAAAAAAAAAAAAGTAACTCAAAGCATCCAAAAAATCTGGGACACCATGTAAAGATCAAACCTGAGAATAATAGGATTCAAAGAAGAAGAATTTCAACTCAAAGGCACAGAAAATATAGTCAACAAAATAACAGAAGAAAACTTTTTCAACCTAAAAAGGATATGCCTATAAAGATACACGCAGCTTACAGAACACCAAATAGACTAGATCCCCCCCCCCCCCAAAAAAGGGTTCTTGCCATATAATAATCAAGCCACCAAACCTACAGAACAAAGAAAAAATACTAAGAGCTGCAAAGGAAAATGGCCAAATTACCTATAAAGGCAAATCCATTCGAATTACACAAAACTATTCAATGGAAAAAAAAAAATGAAAGCAAGAAGGTTCTGGTCAGATGTTATACAGACACTAAAAGAGCATGGCTGCCAACCCAGACTACTATACCCAGCAAAACTATCAATCACCATAGATGGAGTAAACAAGATATTTCACAATAAAACCAGATTTATACAATACCTATCTACAAATACAACTCAACAGAAAGCACTAGAGGGAAAACATCAACCTAAGGAAACCAGATACATCCATGAAAACACAAACATTATATAATCCCACAAAAGAAAACCATGCTACCAACAAAAATAACAGAAAATAACAATCATTTGTCATTAATATCCCTTAATATCAATAGACTCCATTCAATTATAAAACAACACACCCTAGCTGTAGTATGAGGTTTCTGGCCGGGACTTTTGGGCCTACCCTCAAGGTTTAGGACCACAGACCCATGGACCCACAGACCTGCAGTCCCACAGTCCCACAGTCCCACAAAGACACACAGATGCTTTCAATAGTTTTTGGCTGAATCGGCCAAAGGCTCAGGCATATCATTTGCTAGCTCGCTACCCTTCATCTAACCCATGTCTCTTGTTCAGCCATGTGGCAGCAGGGTTGTCCTCTGCTTCCTCCGGCTTCTCCCTGGCATTTTCTCTGACATTCTGCTCTCAGACTTTTCCTAGTCTGGTAGCCCCACCCATACTTCCTGCCTGCCTTTGGCCAATCAGTGCTTTTTATTAAACCAGTGGGAGCACAATTATTTACCATGAAACAGCACAATTCCCTACACCTAGCACAATGGATACAAAAACAGAAGCCATCCTTCTGCTGCCTACACCTCAACTTCAAAGATAGATATAGTCTCAGAGTAAAGGGTTAGGAAAAGAGCTTCTAATCAAATGGTCCTAAGAAACAAATGAACCATCCTAATATCTAAAAAAATAGACTTAAAAACTGAAATCAATCAAAAGAGACAAGGATGGACATTACTTAGTCTGGTTAGGGAAAAATCCATCAAGATGAATTCTCAGTCCTGATTATTTGTGGGCACCAACACAAGGGCACCTAAATATGTAAAGGACACATTACTAAAGCTTAAACCTCACATCAAACCCTACACACTAGTACTGGGAGACTT
This sequence comes from Phyllotis vaccarum, assembly GCA_033318265.1. NCBI lineage: Eukaryota > Metazoa > Chordata > Mammalia > Rodentia > Cricetidae > Phyllotis > Phyllotis vaccarum. The sequence goes on from JARWLC010000028.1 coordinate 2,840,785, forward strand.
CAATACCCCTCTTTCAACCTTGCATAGGTCATCCAGACAGAAACTCAACAGAGAAATAAGGGATATAACCTATGTTATAAACAAAATGGACTTAATAGGTGTATCAGAACCTTCCACCTAAACACAAAGAAATATACATATTTCTTAGCACTCCTCCATGGAAATTTCTCTAAAATTGATCACATACTTGGTCGTAAAGCAAATATCAATAGATAACAAAAAATGGGAGTAACCTTATGGTACACAATGTAAGCAATATTAAGGAGAAAACTCATTGCACTAAATTCCTATATGACACATGTATACAAATCTCAGAGAAAAGAAATAACAGGAAAGTTGACAGCTTTAAAACAAGTTTAAGCAACTTAGCTAGTAGGAGTAGACAGTAGAAAATAATCACACTTAGGTTTGAACTCAATGCAATAGAGAACAATTAAGCTTCTTAAAAATGGGACAATTTAATTTCCTTCTTCATCAAACAGAATGAAAATTAGTTGAAATCTATAATACCATACTGCAAAAAGTCACAAACAACACCTTAGTTTAATTTAATATCAACAATGTTAAAGCATGTGCCCTTTAAATAATGTAAAGACAATGCAATTCTTCCCTTTGTGAAATTTCTCTACCAGCTCATAAGCACAGTCCTGTTTTTAAGTACCATCACAAATTGGATATGTATAATTATCCACTAATCACTACAGCATAGAACTTTTAAATTGCCAGGGTCTCCATTAATATACAATGTCCAAGAAACATTTCTTGACAAAAGTAACTTCATGACACATGGCTAAGAAGTAAAATATGGTAGCCTGGATGAAATCCCAGTTCAGAAAAGTATACTAAATATGTACCATAGAAGTACTAATGAGCCAGGGTCTTGATAATAATTTTCAGTATTTTTATTTAGTGTATGAAATGTTTAATTTTATTGAAACCATTAGTAATATAGAAAACATAAAGTGAAATACTTTAGACATTATGACTTACATTCTCATATTTTTATAACATTTAAACCATGTTAAAGATTAGTGTAATCTTGAAAAGTAAAGTTAAATGCTATAGTATTACATTATATGCAGATAAAAGGTTGGATATTGAAAAAGGTTTTAATATTGTCATGAAGAAAAAATTCTGTGCTCAGATGATGTTTTAACAGAATGATGGAAGAAAGGGGAAAGGTAGAAAATTTAATTGTTAAAAGAATTCCCAGAAAGACCAAGCAAACAAAATTCTATGGTAGGAAATTAGGAAGAACTGGATCTTATTTAAAAACCCTTTGAAGTGAGCGAGTTGTAACTAAAGCTAAGGAAAGTGGATAATACAGTGAAGGGGACTGGTGAAGGATTCTGGAGTTTTTGATGTCATAGTAAGTTTTCTTTTTCATGATTTTCTTTGCTTCTTTTTCTGTTGCTGTAATTAAATTCCCTGGTAAAAAGCAGTTCAGCAGAGCAAGGCACAGTTTAGTCCACACTCAATGTTCTAGCACACAATGTTACTAAATGATCAGGAGCTTGAAGCAGCTGGCCACATGTATTCATAATCAGGAAGCAGAGAGCAGGGACTAAATCTGCTCAGTTTTCTTTCTGCCCTCTTTGTAGTCCAGTATCTTAATCCAACAAGTATAATTACAAACAGTGGAACGGGACTTCTTACGTTCATTAACCAAATCAATACCAATTGATATACCTGAGGCTATTATAAAATAGATAATATCTCACAGCAATCCCCTACTCCAATAATGTCCCAAATCTGTACCATGTGTGATTATATACCCTTTCCTTGTTGAGAATTCACACTAGTCATCTCAAGGATAAAATCAGAAACATTGTTATTTAACACATGGATATAACTAAAATGATGCATTCAATAATAATATTAGACCAGTTTAAGGAAAGTTGATAAAACAAAGATTAAAATTTAACTTGAGTTTATAGTATATTATTAGTGACGAATTATTTTTAGATACAATCATCACCCACCCTGGTTTAAAAAACATATTAGGACAATAGTTATTGTTATTAAGGTAGTAACATAATGGGTATAGTTCTTGACATAAAGTAAGTATTTGAATGATTTGGACACAAAAATAGAGTCTGTGAAGGTTTTTATTTGTTTGTTTGTTTCTATGTAATATAACAATGTAGTTGAAAGTTCCCTAAAACTTGGAGAGATTACAAGTGGAATAGGAGCAGAATTGAGGAAATAATTAATTATATCTATAATAATAAGAGGTGAATATTCCATGCTATATCTTTGGAGTACACTATTTTAGAAAACAATGATGCATATATATAGTCATTCTTCTGACAAATGAAAGGGTATTACTTTCTTTGTAGGTGTATTTCTAGATGTCTAAGAGAAGCTATGCTTTAACAAAATCATTTACAATCATATAGAAATAAACTATGCATCTTATCTAAAAATGTTAGTCATTTATCACTTAATAAGTCATTTATCAAATTATATTTCAACTACTGAGTAAATAAAAAGTAAGTTACATTTGTATGTCAAAGTTTTAATCAGCAGAGAAAAGTTATAAATGGATTTTTAGTCTGTGGTTTCATGTCAGCTTTCAGTGTCAGAAATGAACATCAGAGTCTGTCAGATGCAAGTTAATGAATACACCACATGAGTCACTATCCAGAAACTACTTCTCACTAAACAGAAAGACAGAAAATGGTAGGTGACACCCACATGCCAAGTGTAAGAATTGTCAGACACTAAACCAGAAATAGTTGGAGAACAGATATCCTAAGAGGGGCATGATTTTAGAAAAACACTATTTTCAGAGCTAAGAAAGAAAAAAGGAAACTTTAGAAAAATACTTTTTTTTTCCCTTTGGTGTGTCTAGAAAAGCTCAAAAGCTCAATGTCAATTAAGAAACAATCTCCTTCTACTGGCAGAGCAATGGCAGGCCTGCTATTGCTTTACATAGAAAAATCCTCAGAAAAGTCATAACCTATTGTTAAGCAGGCGTAGAAGACAGAAACCCAGCATAACCCCAAATATCATTTTGTGGGGAGAGATGGAGGGCAAAATAAAAACAAAGAAAAGATCAACAACAAATCCAGAGATTCCAGGAGCTCAGCCAACAATGAATATGTCAGTAACTAGATTTACATTGTAAGTAGGAAGAAAAAGATGAGTCCAGATGCTTTACATGGGATGTGAAAGTACTGTCTTCTCTGATTTTGATGACTGTAATAGCAAGAAGCCATTTTATTTATTTTTAAAATATGTACGTGTGTGTGTGTGTGTGTGTGTGTGTGTGTGTGTGTGTGTGTGTGTGTGTGTGTGCGCGTGTGTGTATGGGTGTGTGTGTGTGTGTGTGTGTGTGTGTGTGTGTGCATCACCAGGAAGCTCTTCCTGGTCAGGATCTCACTAGATGTTCACAGGACTAGCCTCTAATTTAGAGAGAAGCAGTTTTTAAAGTTATCTTGGTAGCACTGTGAAGTTTTTTCTCTGCTCATGTCTCTCTGAGAGCAGAGGGATAGTCCTATGCGCTCTTTTCTGAGTCTTGGCTTACAGCAGAGATAAAAATCAAACTCAGTGGCACCTAGAACTGTTTACTTTTTTCTAAAACATATTTATTTATTATGTATATAGTGTTCTGCCTTCATGTATTCTGCATGCCTGAAGAAGGCAACAGATCTAATTATAGATTGTTGTGAGCCACCATGTGGTTGCTGGAAATTTAACTCAGGTTTTCTGGAAGTGCTCTTAATCTCTGAGTCATCCCTCCAGCCCAAATTTTAACTTTTTAAAAAAACTATTATTTATATTTTAGCTGAAAGTGGATCTTTTATACAATATTATCTGATTATCATTTCCCCTCGTCCTCCCTGTACCTTCCCCTTCCATTACTTTCCAGTTTCTGTCTCTCCTTAAAAAAAAAGCAAGCATTTAATGAATAATAACAACAGAAAGAAAATATGAGAAGATAAAACAAAAACAAACTGGCAGTAGGTACTTTATGTGATGGGAATCTGGCCTGTCCCATAGAAACTGGTGAGACTCTTAAGGCCCTTAAGAAGAAGGCCTGGCTCTGGCACCTTCTTAAAAGTGTTGGGATCTAAGATATGCCAATGGAAACTGTACTGACATCCCTTTCCAGCCTATATAGACTGAAATCGGCCTCTAATCACATATACACACCATCGATGCATCCACAACAGGCCCAATTCCAAGACAATGACCACAAAGAACAACACAAAAAACTAAGTAACACAAACATTCTGCTTCTATTAGAAGATGCCCAGAGGATGGAATGGAATGTAGCTTAAAAACAAGAGTCTGCACTATATCTGGAAAGTGGCAGAATGTAGAGATTGTGCAGCTCTGCTCAAAGGAGACAGTCTGCATGGAATAGTCAGAACTATCACACACATGATTTTAAGTCTTTGGACAACTTTGATTTGTCCTGCTCACAATCACATGATTCCTTTGATGTTCATTTTGAGAAAAGGCTTTTTCAGATGGACAGGATGGCGTTGGGATTGGGCTGAGTTCCCCAAAGGTATTTTCCTTTCTCATTTCTCTTTTCATTCTACCTCTACCCAGAGTTACTGGATCTGTTCTCATATTTTTCTTTCTCTATACAATTCATATCCCTCTTTGACTTCTTCTCCATTGTTTCAATGATAATTAGCTGTCTTACTAATCTAATTTTATGTCCATTTCCACATTTATCTCATATAACACTACCTTAGAGCTATTAAATAATATCTTCATACATTAAATACTGTTACTGTTCTTTTATTCTCATAAAATTATTAGAATTATGTTAATTGGCTCTTGCTTTATTTTGGTGCATATGATTTTATTTGAGACATAATAAATGGTCAAGTGTATAAAATAAAATCAAAGTATATGCAAATTACACAATTCAGGGAAAGATAACGGTCATTTTGATGCAAGAACCATTCAGAATGCCAGACCAAAGAGATGAGCAACAAGTTTGCATAACTTATTATAAGTAAAACTCTGAGTGCACTCACAGCTATGTGAACACACAGTTATATAAGCACACACATAAGGAATATTAAAAACTGATAGAAAAAAAGGACTCAGTGAAATATGAAGGGAAACCTTTTGAATAACAATAGATTTCTTAACATACTATCTCAAAAGTAGTGGGTGATAAAACTGTTTCAAACTCTTAATGACAGCAAATGCCAAGGCAATATCCAGCAAACAGTGAATGATAAGTAAACTTTATAAGGTGAACACACATTTTTAAACTTCTAGAGCAACTAAGCCAGTACTAAAAGATTGTTAAAGAAATCCTACATCTTGAAGAAAAATATTGAATAAGCATAATGTTATAGATAAAAACAGTGTACCAGACAAGAATATTTTATTTTTATCAATTACTGATCAAAAAGTACAAAAAGATAAAATCCTCCCCCAAAAAATTAGAGAACCATCATGCACCATTGAATAATGACACTGATTGTTAATGAAATTGGTTCTCTAATCAAAGGATATGGAGCAGCAAATTCCTCTCACTTTCAAAGGCACTCATTATCATAATTGGGAAAGCTGGAAGAAAAGGCTTGTCATACAAATATAACTTGAAGTAAAGCAGATATACCTATGAGTTTCTAATAATGTATATTTCAAGCCATGACTTAACATTGATTAAAAAAAATAGCCGAACAACAAAATTCAAATACTATATGTATCGTAAAAGAAATCTATTCCTAATGGCCAGACCTATTTGAAATAGAAATAGAAATCAACATTAAAGTAATAGCAATGGGTAATTAAAATCTGCACTCTTGCCCACATATAGATTAAATAAATGTCAACAAAGAAACTTGTGATATAAAAGACACTGTCGATTTGATGGGTTTAACAAAATATACAAAATACTCAACCAAAGCAATGGAGAATGCTGAGTCTCCATGTTTACTGAAACAAAATTCAAAATGCCACTTTAAGGATTTGCCCAGGTAATATCAATATATAGACAGACAAACACAGTCTGGTGTTCTGGCATATCACTCTAACTGGGCAAAGATGTGTTGCATTTGTTAACTATGTAAAGATGTGTTGGATTTTCCTTGATTAAATTAGTTAACAATGATTTGGCAGGAAGTAGAAGGTAGGAGCTTACCCTGGTTTTTGTTTTTACTTTTTGTTTTGTTTTGTTTTTGAGTTGGGGGCAGTATGGAAGAAAGTGGTTCCAGGATGCGACCAAAGAGAGAAAATTTGTCAGCTGCTACTCTAAATTCTTTAAACTTCAAGTTTTTTTTTTTTTTTTCTAGTAATTTAAGTCACTGCCAATGTAATGAAGTTAAGTTAAACATAGCAATGTTCTATACATATCTAATTGTTTTGTTCCAAATGAGAATAATAAATTATGTCACTTTCCCAAGAGAGAAAAAGTAATAGATACAATTCAAGGTTACCCTATTAAACAGAGAAAGAAGCATAATTTCTAATTTTATCTCATTTGTTGATCCTAAAGTATGTAGCATAGCCATGAGGAATCATTTCCCTCCTCCCTTCCTCCTTTCCTTCCTTCCTTCCTTCCTTCCTTCCCTCTCCCTCTCCCTCTCCCTCTCCCTCTCCCTCTCCCTCCCCTCCCTCCCCTCCCTCCCTCCCTCTCTCTCTCTCTCTCCTCTCTCTCTCCTCTCTCTCTCTCTCTCTCTCTCTCTCTCTCTCTCTCTCTCTCTCTCTCTCTCTCTCTCTCTCTCTCTCTCTCTCTCCCCTTTTTATTTTCACTGTTTAACACCAAAACACAGGCCAACCTTGATGAGGGAAAAGCCCATGAGTACTCATCCTCACACAATGAGCTATAGGTAACCAAATAAAACTGGAAAAAAGAAAGATGGCTTAGCCAGTTCCAAATGGCCAGTCCTGAAACACATATACAATCAACAGCAAATTGACTCAACATGTTACATCTCAGGAGCTATAAGTTTTACATGTATGCATACAATAATAATTAGTGAAAAAAAGAAGAGGATAGATTTTAAGCAGATTTGCAGAGTGTATATGAGATTTTAGAGGGATAAATTGGAATGGAGTAATATTAAATTACAATACTAAAAATAAACAAACATAGTGCTATATTGTATGCCATAAGTATTGCCTACTCCTACCATCCCTTACCACACTGTCACTATATTCTAAAATTAAGTGTATTTAATAATGGATAAACACTTAAAAACATACATGAATCTTATATTATACAGTTGAGCAGGTTTTATATAAATGGTGAAAAGATGAAACATGCATTTTTATACGTTGTAAAAATTTGTAGAATATGATTACTAACTAATCATCTTACTTCATTAATACATAATAGCTTCTTATTCTTGAATAGATTCAGCTTATTTATACAGGTGTGTACACATATTTACATGTACAACTTTGTACACGTTAGCATTAGACGTTGTACTTGATCACTTACATTGTATTTAATTAGCTAAGGTCTCTCACTAAACCTGAAAGTCTAGCAAGTCTCGGGGACCCTTCTGTCTCTATTTCCCCAAAGCCAGAAAAATACTTATGCTACCCTTGCCTAGCTTTTACAACAGTTCTAGGATTTCAAACTCAAGCTTTTGTGTTTACACTGCCAGCACTTTAATGTATGTCATTTTTCATATTCTTAGCTGTAATTTGTTTACCAGTTTTCAAACTATGTCTAACATCCCCATGACTAAGAAGTAACTTTGAAATTTTGTGAGTCCATTAAAGAAATTCCTATGCCAAGAATCAATAATTGATGTGGAAATGTCTTTCTGTATGCTGTGAATAGCAATCTTTAAATAAAGGAGCTATTTTGGTCCATGACAGGCACCATAGAAAAAGTAGGAGGAAAAGTCAGAGCATAGGTAGGACAAGCAGGGAGGAGTCAGAGACAGAGGGAGCCCATAGGAGCAACATGTAAGGAACACAGGTAAGCCACAAGCCACGTGACAGGAAAGATTAATAGAAATGGGTTGATTTAAGCTGTAAGAGCAAGCTAGCAATGTGTCTGAGCCATAAGCAAAACAGCATAAAGTTAATATAAGCATCTGAGTCATTTCTGGGGCCTAAGCAGCAGAGGGCAGGGCAGCTAAGGGGTCTGTGGCTGCAGGTCTGTGTGTCTGGGCCTCTGACTGCCCGGGACCAAGAAACTACTACAATGTAACAAATAATTAAACTGTTAATTGACCTTCCTCACACTGGCTTCCAGTCATTTATTTTCTGTATTTCTTGACATTTTAGAAACAATCTCTATTCATTGACTTAGTGGACATTCCTGAAGGCCACAAACATGATGCTCACATCGTTTGAAAGTTGAAATGTTTCCTTTGAGAGCTCATTAACTGCAGATATTGTTGTTCCAAGATCTTTTCAGCCTTACTGAAATCCACTTGTTTGGTCTCCCCGGTAAGATAATTCTCTCACAACTCCAAAGGTTCTCCAATTGGCAACTGTCCATTTTATGTGTCAAGAGGCATCACAGATATGCAACCTTCTAACATATATTTAAGTTTTCTACATATTTTTTTCATATTGTCTGTCTTCAGCCACTGCTGGATCTACTTAATCATATGTTCTATAGGCTTACTGAACTGTATTTGAAATCTACCATTTTAGCTAGAGAAAAAAATTGAAAATAAAGGGATTTAATTTGCTTTCATCCATTTACATAATAAAAATAGAGTTATAATTATAATTAGCTGATCTTCACTAGAGGACTTTAACATGGTTTGCACAAATATATTCAAACTATTTCTTCAGAAACACAATAGTGCTTATTGTTTTATGGATACGATGCTCTGGATACTGCCTACAAGTAAATCATTTGTTCTTCTGCTAAGGGAAATTAGACAGCTACACACAAAGATGTTCTCATTTCAAAATTTCAATAAGAGTATCAAAATAATGTCTCATTGCCATATTCTCAGACTTTCATTCATATTACTGTTCTTCTACATTTTATCAAAACAACCGTTTAAAATCTAAACTAATGCTATATGTTTAGAAAATATCAATAAGTTAAAAACTCATACTGCTTTTCCACATATTTCCCTGCTCACTAAGCCAAGAATCAACCTTCTAAGTCAGAGTTTTATAAAATAAGATACCTGCAAAGCTTAGGACTTTGTCCTTTGGGCTCTGACCAGGATACTTTCAATGCTAGAAAACCCTGACTATAGCTGATTCCAAACATTTATACTCTCCATCCTTTCTTTTTTTTTTTTTTTTTAATGTGTACTTCTGTGGTGTGTGGTTATATTGTGCTTTTGTATGTAAATGTCCATCTATGTGGAGGTATAAATGTTTATGTTAGTGTGTCAGAGAATATATTTGATCAGAAAGCAACTTCAAGTGTTGCTCACCTTTGCCCAAGACATGGTCTTCTGCTGTTCATCGCTACATACAGCAAACTAGTTCACAATGAGCTTCTGATATTTCCCATCTATACTTCCCAATCTTCTGTACACACTTTGGGATGGCAGATTCAAGCTGCTGCATATTTTTTTGAGAGATGGATATGTGCAACTTTAGAACTCACATTTGGCAGCAAACACATTTGCTGAGCTACCTGTCTAGCCCTATTTTGTTTTTTTGTTTTTATTTTTTTATAGAGACATTTCCAGTAAGATCAATAATGTTGAAGTCATAGAAAATCTTAAATACACAATGGTGTTTCGGGGTGGTATTTTACTTGGGGGAAGAAAAATGGGTTTATTCTTTCCTTTTTAAATTTTTCATTGATTTTTTGAAAATTTCACATCTTGCACCACAGTCACACTCATCTCCTGTCCCTTCATATCACAGAATTATATAATTATATAATCACATATAATTAAAAGCAGAATTATATTTTATTTTCAATTCATATGAATATTAATTATAAAAGAAAGGGTTATATTAAATTTCTTTGGGTTAATTAATATTATTTACCCAATGCATAGGTAATTAAATCAGGTTCTTTGTTTTAGAGTAACATAGAGGCTGTGGTAAATTTTGCTATAATAAATCTGAGCGGGGGCATATTTTATCAACTAAAACTCATGATTTCCAAGAAAAGACTGGGAACATGGAGAATTCTTGGTTCATTCACATTCCATTCAAAAGAGACAGGCTCCCTTGCACTCACATCAGAGTACAAAGAATAGCCCATGATTATATGAGTGTGGGTTTCACAACCCTGACTTGTGATATTTTTCAGATAACATTTAACTGTAATGCTGAGATTCAAAGCCAAGGCTTTCTATGTAAGCTATGTTACCAGTGTCTTAACAAATTTATTGAGAGACAGTCAAAACATTTTGCTCAACAGATCTGAAAACTGATTCAGGAACATATAAGATGGGAGTGTACATTCTTAAAGGCACATTAGAGGCCAAATTTTATACCTGTGTTCCAGACATTACTTGAAAGTAAAATATTCAAAACCATAATTCTATTTAAGTGAGGTGACCTTCCATTAAAATGGGACCAACGGCAATGTCCATGGTCTTTTTAAAAGTGGATCTACACAAAAGGATGGGTAATTGTATAAAAGCAAATCAGAGAATCTACTATGAGGTAAATAACCAGGGGCTAAATGTAACAAAGTTCTTCACTTTGTCATTTTGGAGAGCAATTTCAGACAGCCCTGAAAGTAATATCTTACTGTCCAATTGTATGACTGAATAACATTTTTATTGTTAAAACCACACAGCTCATAAAACTTTACTAAAGCCATTCCATAATGCTAATAGTCTGTTAATAAGGACTTTTACTTTATTATCAATTGGAATATCCCTTTAGTTTTATAAGGCAAGGGGAGAAATGCTTCAGCGAGATTGCAATATTATAGCTTGTAATATGGGGGCTGAATACATTGGTATCATTTATATGTAACACTTGTTAAGGTCCTAAATAGCTATGTTACTTGATAAATGGATGTGTTTTATCTAGATATTAATTTCTTTGTTTGCCTCAGTTTCCAATTCTATTTTATAAAATTGAATACATGAGCTAATAGCTAATTCTCTCATAAGTTAAGAAAACTGTTCAATTAAATTATTTTGAAAATCGGTATGAATCTTTTCCATAACATAATTCACAAACAGTACAGAAATTTTTCATATTTGCATATGGAATCTTGAGAAGCTTAGAGCATATTCTATAAAATGTTTTCAATGGAAAAAATTATTTTCAAAATTAAGAATGAATTAAGTATGTTAAATGTACACATTAGAGTTTTAATAATTATATTGTAATCTAAAATATATAATGTGGAATGTAAAAGTATTATCTGAGGTAATTTTGTTGCTAAGATTTCAGAATTAAATTTTGAATAGTTTTTAATATTTTGTCTTATGGTATTAAGTACATATATGTAGATATTAAGTTATAAATTTTCCCTTTTCATCAGCCTTGCACATATGAAAATACAAACAAATTTCCATTTGTATTCTATAGTTGTATTTTTAGTAAATCTTAGTAGATAAGTAACAGATTTTTTTGGCATCAATTCTAATCTTAATGTCACTATAGCAATCACTATGGAAATGTTTTTGACTGCTACATAGTCTCCGATATAATATTTATCTCATGCCATTTTGCAATTTCATAACAATCTATATAATTTAATTGTATCACAAAAATACATTTTTAATATACCAATGAATCCAGTATATATATAACAGAAAGTAAACTTAGGCTTGAATATAATCAAAGTTTGAAAGCATGAAAGTGTTAAAACAAAACAAATAAAAACATTAACATGTACCTCTCTGCAAATCCTCTATTAGAAAATTCTTAGCCAAAATGTATCTTCTTGATGTCTTCATAGCAAACTCAAAAATTAAAATGATTATTTCAGCTGGAAAGTTATTCTGAAAATGTTTTAAAGCACTTGTGAAACACAGGCTGTTCCTATTAAAGCCCAGGGAATATGAAGAGGAAAATATCGACAATAGTAATAATAAAACTGCTTATTATTATAACTAACGTCCATTAAGCATAGGTAAGTATAAATTTACTAAGTATCCCTTAAACTGTAGCTATTATTCTTTGTTAAATAATTAATTGTGAAGGGAATAGCTGATGATTGTTGTAGCAACCTAGGCACCCAGGTTGGACCTCCATATCTTAGAAAAATGAAACATCAAAAGTAATCAGCCTGAAGCTCAACTCACTTCTTTTGTAACTTCAAAAGGAACCTCTATCATTATAGCTTAAGTAGTCAGAATTATCTTTCACATACACGTTCATATTTAAAATACATCCCTTACTGGAAAACAAATACTTGCAGTGTTGTGATGCTTACTACATAAATCACTGTCTGATTAAATAAACTGTTTTTAGAATTATAATATGCCTAAGTATATCATATACCACTTTCTTTCATGATCTCATTTTAACTGAATTTTAATAACAAAACATTGTACATATAAATGAACATCTAAATGTATTGGTTTGATGTGTATTGATTGTGTAATGAACAAATCACTATAAACACAGATAGCTTCTGAAGCGTTTATTGTTTCTTTTACTTCAGCCCTATGTAAATCACTTCTTACCTCAGAGGATGGCACTCCATTACAACAGTGATTCAATAAGTGGCTTTCAGCCCTAACAAAATGCGTAATGTAATGTTTGGAACTTACAATGGGCAAAGACTGATGCAGGTCACAAGTTCAATATCACATGCCTTCCTATTTTTAGCCTGTAATATGTCCTCTTAAAAGTCCCTAGCAATGGCATAAGAACAATAGGGAAAATGGGAGAAAACCTATGTAACAATAACATGACATTACAAGAAAAAAACGTCTCATGAAAACCTACATGATAGTATCAAAATCAAGAAAACAGTTATTTGTGTGGTTTTTTGTTTGTTTGTTTTTATTTTGTTCAGTTTTAGACTTTTGGTTTTGTCTTATGTGATCCTTCCTTTCATGAGTACTAACAGAAGCCTATAAGAGAGCCATTCTTTCCTCCAATAGTGACTTAATTGTTTTCTCATTAGTCCTACCTATAAAAGACTGACAAACAGATGATTATACATCATACTCATATCACTGCAATGGTTATTGACTAATGAAATCTGATCTGCATGGGTGTTATATTATCATTACATAATGGCTTTTTAATGGACCCATATTTTTTTCCCTTTATTTTTTTCAGTCTGATTCCCAACAGCACTTGAGGGAGGGACAGGTATTGTTATACAAAGACACATTTTTGTTGTTGTTATTGCTGAGGTGGAGATTTAAATGTTAGTACTGAAACTGCATAAATTTTCATTGATAAAATAATGTACCTTTAACCACATATGATTATACACATCTTCATAAATGATTGTTCTTTGAACTGAATGAACATACATCCATAAGTCCATAACTATTGAACACATTGACTATGCCAAAATACCTCTACATCAGTGAAGCATCCATTGTCAGCCTACAGGCCTAGCATATCTGTAGATTTCTATGTGAAGCAGGGTATTCTTAAAGACCTCCCTATCTTGTCCTGGCAAGGTTCAGCAATTACTTTTTGTATGTGTCCTGCTTTTCTATTTGAACATCATACTATCAGCATTTAGGGCAAGAGCACTTTTTTGATCAGTGACTAACTTTTTCTATAAAAATCAACTCCATATGGAGTTTCTTCATTGCCCATCATCATCTCTGAAGTAGATTGTTGTTACCAGAAACAGGTGGCTCGCTCATTGTCATAAAAATAATAAGATACATTGTTATTAAAATATCTTAAATGCCAAATTCTGTAGTTCTCTGAAATGTTTCAATAAGACCTGTTCATTTAAAATACATTCTGAAGAATGATACAAAAATCAGTCTTATAAATCATATCTAGTAGTTGACCTGGTTAACAAAAGTGTAATTCTACAAGTTCTTAATGAATAAGAAATGTGAATATTAACTATTCAACAAAGATAGTTAATGATTTTATCATTCTAATCCAATAAAACATCATCATTCTCATCCTTATCACAACAGAAGTGGGATGCTAAAATAACTGAGTAATCCTACCAAAGAAGGCTGTGTGTAAGAAGTTTCTGTCTGGCTATGGTCCAGACTCGCAGACCTATAGTCCAACAGAAACACATAGACGCTTATATGAACTACATACTGCTTGGTCTATGACTCAACATATTGCTGGCTAGCTCCCATATCTTAACTCAACTCATTTCCATTAATCTTTCTTGCCTCATGGCCCATGGCTTATCTATTTCTTTACATGTTGCCTCTTGGGTGGCTGGATAGTGTCTCTTTTGACTGCAACCTCTTTTCTCTTCATCCTCAGATATCCTACCTCTTTCTTCATTGTTGAATGTTTTGGGATAAGTGGTACTTAAAGAAGGATATCTATAAGTTTAAATATTTAAGCTGAAAAAATAGTAGTTTTAAAAACCCAAATACTCATAAATTCATTTCAAAGAATAAATACTAAAACATCTAAATTTCACAAAAATAAAATTTTAGACATAACTTTCAAAGTGTAAAACTTAATCCCAGTATGTGGGTTTTGCTAGCTTCACTAAAATATTATTTGTTAATTGTCATAACAAAAAAACCATTTCTCATATTTTGTGCAATGTGTATAGGTATGAAACATCTTCTATTTTAATAATGTATTTCAAGTCATAAAGTTTTATGCCATGTACCCTAGCTGTGTAAATCCAGATGCTCAAATGTCTTCAGATGTGAATGAATACTATATTTAATTATATATTTAGAGAGTCAAATACCTACTTATAATTCCAGAAATGTTAATGGACAGTACTTAAAGCTCTCAAAATTTGCATTCTACCCAGAAGAAATGTAACATCTCATAAAATACTAATATGCATAATCTTGTGAAATGCAAACAAATTACAAGTTGGAAAGAATATGAAGTAAAACTATTCATAAAATGAAGTCTTATAAAATGGGGGAAGATCCTAAATCTTCAGTTAAATCAATCACAATTCCTCTCTATATTTACAAGGGATAAGAAATTCATAATAGTGACATTGTTTCTATGACATATATAGCTTAAAAACTCAAAATGTTACAAACATACAAACTGTAAGTTAGAAATAAATAAGATTCCATGTAAGTTCAGAAAAATCAATTAAAATAGATCTTATGGACTAATTCTGGGTGTGTGTTTCCTAACACAAGTGCTAAACTTATTTTCCCTATAGACTCAGTCAAGATAAACTTACAAATAAAGGTCCATTTAAAACAAAAGTGAATTTACAATGCATGCTTGCAAAATGGCATCATACAATTAAATTGATTTAATTAATGAATAGATTAATTTTTCTCTTTAGATCATCAGAAAGTTATCTTCAATTCCAGGAGGAAATCTCAAGGATAGGAGATAATTTGCCTGTAAATAATTAATTTTCATGTAAATAGCCTATGAAGGCAAAATGTTTAATTGACTATCAGACACTTCAGTTGTTAAGTTTCCTCAAAACAGCACACCAAGGAAGTGAGCATGGCTCTTGTGAGGCTTGGTGAAGCTTATCTTCCACACTTATGTTTTCATCATCATCCCCAGAACGCAACAGCTAAAACAGGGTCAAAAACAACAACCGCTTTCTGTTTTATCCGTGGTTGGTTGCTCTACTTTGAAAAGAGCCAAGGAGACAGGACACAAACTTATGTAATAACAACTAGAGAAATGAAAATGTGCCAGTAGAGTCTTAAATAGGAGATCACATGAAAAATTTTATCTGCTATAAATTCTAGGATCCTTATCATTGGGCATCAGAAGAAATTAGTTTTAATAATTTCAATCTAAATATTTAATGTCAAAATGAGTTTTGCTTTTTAGGCAAAACTGAACATGTTTAATAATTTTTCTACAACATTCAATATCCTGATATTATTAAGATAAATTTGATAATATCATAAGAACAAGAAAAATTTTATAGCTCCAGAAACCTAATATATACTTATTAAAATAAGTTTATTATACATGTTGAAATAGTTATAGAAAAAGTATTTAAAATAAATGAGGAAAACTACATCATTTTTAGGTGAATAACATTTGAAATTTTTTTTACCAGATTAGAAGAGATATAAACTTGCTGATAGTTACTCAAGACAATCTGATACTTTTGGTGAGAATAATTTAATAACTTTTGATTATGTGGTACAGAGAAAGCCACATCATAATGATGTTATAGAAAACCATAGTGGGAAATGTCTGCTGTCTAAAGTCAGAGAAGAGACTTGAACCTCAAAGAATGTTAACATGGGAACCTTCAATTTAGTAAGTTCTTCAAGGGTTAGGTGGAGGAATCCAGTGCAAAGTATCAGGGGTTATCAGGCATTGTTAAAATCTATTTTTCTTATTTCCCATTTTTTGATAGAAACTAGATCTTAGGAAAAGAATTAATTCAAACTTAAGGATACATTTTATAAACACTGTAACATAATTTAACCAACGTGATTCTTTAGAAATACCTGTTCATCCTGTCAATCTACAGTGAAGAAATTAAATGGCAGTGGTGACAGGAAACTGCTTCTTTGGGGATTTTCTCTTCTCACCATTAGCCCTCTTTAGTGAACTACAATGGAGTTGTATTCCTCTCAGCAAGGTTCATGAACCTATTAGTTAACCCTGCATTCATTATCTGAAACAACAGGAAAGCTTGGTGCTAATCAGGCCTTCCTGCTCCATCAAAATGTTTACAAAGAAAGCCAATCCAATAGCAGTGGTGATTAAAATGGAAGCAATTTGAAATATTTGGAAAAAAAAAAAAGGTCATTTGAATGATTCATGGTTAATATTTTCCTGCACATCATATGTGTATAGTTGTGAATTAAAATAATTCTATATGGATATACAGATTTGTATTTATAGAGTATCATTAATCACATGATCTATTATAAAGATAATTTTATTCACTCAGTATATCAGAATGAAGATCATTTCAAACTATTTGTCATGGTTTTAAGATGAGACAATTAAATCAAATGCCAGGTTTCTTCTTGCTCCAATAATCCCTCACTTATTGAATCATTCTTTCTACTTAAAATCATTCTTTTTGTATTTTAAAATTGCACATGTCATTACAAAGCTCTAAAATGTGAACCTATTTTCTTGAATCTACAAAGTTATTTTTTGTATATCTTCAGTTATATTTCACAAAGTAATAGGGGATTGTGTTTTGTGTTCTGTGTCTTTGAAAACCATTTTAAGCAAAATTGTGTCAAATTCTAAGCATTCATTATTGATGCTGCAATATTTCTGTAGAGTGTATCATAAGAGCAGAGCTTACCCTAACAAGTAAAATCATGGCATGAACTCTCAGTTATTTGGAGAAAAAATCACTTATTTTCTTCCTTCATTTAACAGTCTAGAGCAATGGTTCTCAACCTTCCTAATGCTGCGACCCTTTAACACAATTTTTTATGTTATGGTGACACAGAGCAATAAAATTATTTTTACTGCTATTTCATAACTATAATTTCGTTGCTTTATGAATATTAATATAAATGTTTGTGTTTTCTGATTGTTTAAGCAATTCCTGTGAAAGGGTCATTTGATTCCCAAAGAGGTTGGGAATGGTCCCAACAACTGGTATAGACAATGGTAAATTCTAAATGATGTATAGAACATTCTTCACATTTTCATCACTATTCTCGGTAAAAAAGATTATATTTTAAACTTCAGATTATATTTTAATTAATATCAAAAACTAATGTTAATAAAATGATTACCAAATATTATAAAAGGACTGCCTTTTGCATTATCATGACCACTAACAGGCTGAGGGATGATAGGTATACATACTTTATAATCAGGAACAGAACTGGGGAGATGAAATGTGCTCAAAGCACAGCAGTTTAAGAGGTGGGCTAATGTTTCTTACTTAGAACTTCAGCTTCTAAAACATTGGAGTAAATATTTAAACACATGAGCTGTTTCTTCTATATTTGAAAAACAATACAAGGGCAAGTTGATATGGTTAGGAACATAAGAAGTTGGAAGTAAGGGGCTATACAGTCATAAATGTCCTGTCAATTCTAATGTCATATTTGAAACATTTGATAATTAAGAAATGCAGCATTCACATATAAAATACTTTATTGAGACAAAATTAGTGGAAAATGACAACCATATTTTATTTGCTCTGGGAAAATATCTCAAATGGCATGATGATATGATTTAAAGAAATAAATTTAGTACATTTTAAATTGTACTTGCCAAGATTTTGAGAAGTACATTTAGGTCTGCATTAGAGGGAGATAATTATCTTTTATATGTTTATTGGGAATAGAACGCTGAGATTTTGGTTATGTTAGCATCATGCATAAGCATCTGGAGATAGACACAGATCCAGGTAGGCACATAGGTCTTTCAATGCAGATTATTGTCCTGCATTCCCTTAGCTGAAATGATCCTTTTGCATGAATCCAGGAAGAAATGAAAACCTAATTGTACAATCACAGTATGTTCACATATTATATTAGTTTTGAAAATGTCCATTTATGAATTAATAATATTTAGTATAAAATCTAACATTGCATTCACAAAAGATGAACATTTCCATTGGACCACTTATTTGAGAAAAAGATATTAAAATTATCAATAAATCATGTCTATACATGGAAAGTACAGTGCCACAGAGTCAGATTGAATAAATTTAAGGACTAATAATTCTTTATAAACTTACTTTGTAATACAATTTGAACACATCATTTTAAATATCTTGTCAGTATACATACAGCATTTTATATTTTAATGATTACCATCCTAGTAATGTTAGTAGCAAATATTACATTTAAGGCAATTTATTGAAGGTCATATGTGTATAACTATGATTAGATCTTTTCTTTTAAAGACCAGGAAAATCCACTGAAAGCAAACCACCTTAACAGAAACCGTATTTTACTTTCAGCTAAAGAATGCCACTAATTTCCTCATAAGAAAACTCAAAAAACAAAAGAATAAAATCATAGACATTGAACCTTGTGATATCAGACACTGACATATTCCATCATGAGCTACACATTCTTTTTTAACAAACCTGTATATGTATATCTAGGGTCCAAAAGGAATGGATGCACTTGTTTAAACTTTATGCAGCTAACATAAATCTACCGTAGTCTAAAACATTTCTAATCAATTTTCAAGTCACAAGAACTTATAAAACAACTACTACTCAAAGTGAAAGCAACTATTTTCATCATCTAAATTGTAAACCTTGGTTATGCTAATCAGAACAAATGTTGAAATTTATGATATCAACTTCAATACAGTTCCTGGAACAAAAGGTTTATTTTTAGATATAAGATACATCTCTATGTTTTATTTGTAGTTGTTCCAACACAGCTTACCCACTTTTAACTAAAATTATATTATAAATTAATTGTTTTAATATGTAAATATAATATTTAAAATTTAAAATTTCACATAGAAATTTCATGGAGCATCAATATATTAAAAGGTAATTGAAATTTAGCCTTGATATGTATTATAAATTCATTCTCATACATAATAATCATTGTTGCATGTATAAAGGAAACTCAGGGATAGATCTCTGAGAAACTCAGAGATATTAGAGAGAGTAAACACCACAGTCAGATCTTACCCAGCTGTCTTCCAGCTTCCTCAGTCTGGCTTCTCCTGGCCTCTTCTCTCCTTCTGACTTTCTACTCCTGCCTTAAATACTCTCTTCTCTCAGTTAAGGTGTGGCCCCACCACTGCCTGCCTGGGACTCTGGAACTCCTTTTGTAAACTAAAATGACCTTGAACTCAGATTGGATTAAGGGCATAGGTCACCACTCCCAGGATAGTCCTTGTGCTGGGATTAAAGGTATAAATCACCACTCTCGGATCCTCCTAAACTGACTGTGGGTAGATTCCCTCTGATACCTCTGAAACTTTTGGATCCTTTACTAAATTCCCACCTATCCCCTTTTGTGTCAAGTTTAGAAGGTGATAGCTAACATAAGCAAAACCATATACAATAGGTACAATAATTATATACAATATATACAAACAATAAATGAGTAATGTTCAGTCCAATAACAATTGACAATTCAAAGAAAATATTTCATTAATTATCATATTTTGATGAGTCCAAAGGTTGATACCTAATTCAGTTTCTTTCTGGACAGCCTCCCTTTTGATTTAGATGTCTAGATGTCCAAGGTCTTTTATCTTCTTGAAGATGGATATTTACAGTTTTCTGTAAAGACAAAAACAGAAACCTGCCCCCACCCTTTGTTTTTTCTTACAAATTAAAGAATTTTAATAGATGTGGATGAGCTATCAATTCTTAATTTCATGAAGTTTCTCTGGTTCAAATCAAGTCTGTATTAATCTTGATTGTATCTATAACTTTTCTTTATCTGTGGAAATAAAAGCAAAACACTTCTCCAACATAGCACACATATCCTGGCTTCCATTCAGAGGTTAGTACATCTTTGAAGTAAATAGGCTGATTTAGTTCAGTTGTTTTTTCTATAGTCCAATGCCTTTCAGCAGCTGTTGTTCCTTACTCATTAGCATTGAGAAAATTCATATTAATAAAGAATTATGTAGTCTATCTCTGGGGGTTTTGTCATTCCTTTCTGTTTATTTAACATATCATTTAGAGCTCAATTTGATCTCTCTGTGACTGCTTGCCCTGTAGGATTGTATGGTATTCCTGTAATATGCTTTATATTATAATAGGTAAAAATTGTTTCATTTTACTAGAGACATATGCCAAAGAATTGTAAATCTTAATTTGTACAGGTATTCTAATGATAGCCATAACTTCTAGCAAATGTGTGATTACAGAATGAGCCTTTTCTGAACTCAAAGCAGTTGCCTGTTGAAATCCTGAGAATGTATTGTATGATGGACATATCTTAATTTCCCAAATTCTGTAAAATGAAATACATCCATCTGCCAGAATTCATTTCTATGTATACCTTTAGGATTACTTCCTGATGGCAATGGAGTTTGGTTATAAAAAGAACAGGTGGGACACCTTTTTACAATTTCTTAGGCTTGTTGCAAAGTGATAGAGAAATCGTTTTTAATCCTTTGCTATTGACATGATGCTTTTTAAGATATTCTTAGTCCTCTAGTAGATTTCCTATTAATAATTTATCAGTTTCATTATTACCTTCTGCTAAGGACCTGTCAGACCCGTATGGTATTGAATGTGTGTTATATAGAAGGGATGATTTCTAGTCCTGTTTATTCCTTGTAACTGAATAAATAATGAAGTTAATTCTGATTCATCATTAATAAAATCAGCTGTCTCAATGTGTAGAACAACTCTTTCTGTATACTCAGAGTCAGTGACTATGTTAAGAGGTTCAGTAAAGTCCATTAATACCATCATGATAACTTTGAGCAGAATTATAAGGGCTTTGAGCCACTTTACTTAAATGTTCTAATTTGTAACCTGCCTTTCCTGACTTGTTTGCACTGGTATAAAATTTAGGGGCTCCATAAATTGATTTATCTCATACAATACAAGGGATAATCCACTTAGTTTTCTTTAGAAATGCAATTCTTTTGTTTTGAGGATATTTGTTGTTAATATCTCCCAAAAAATTACTGCAGGCTCTTTTGCCAGGGTTCACTTCCTACCCATAATTTGTCAATTTCTTCATTAGTTAAAGGTACAATAATTTCTGCTGGGTTTATTCCTTGTTAATTGATGAAGTCTTAATTTTCCTTTAAAAATAAGTTCAGAAATCTTTTCCGCATATGACTTTAATTTCTTACTCAGGTTATGTGGAAGAACTATCCATTCCAATATAATATTTTGAGTTTGCATTAATATCCCTGTAGGAGAATGCTTAGAGGGCAAGATAACTAGAATGCAATTAAGATCTGGATCAACATGATCCACATGTGCTTCCTGTAATTTCTTTTCCTCCAAAGCCAATTCTTTCTCAGCTTCAGGTGACAGTTTTTTGTTCTATTTAAATCCTTGTCACCATTTTAGGTTTTGAACAAATTATCTAGTTCGTCATTTTTAATTCCAATAGTGGGTCGAAAGTTAACAATGTCTCATAGTAGGCTTTGAAAATCATTAAGTGTCTTCAATTTATCTCTCCTGATCTGTACCTTTCGGAGTCTAATTTTTGTTGGCCTATTTTATAGCCTAAATAATTAATGGAATCCCCTCTTTGTATGTTTTTCTGGGGAAATCTGTAATCCCCAAGAAGGCAAAATTCTTTTCACTTCTTCAAAAATTTTTTCTAAGGTATTCATATTTGAATTGGCCAACAAAGTATCATCCATGTAAGGATAAATGATAGATTGTGGGAATTTGTTACATAATTGTTCTATTGGCTTTTGTACAAAATAATGGCATAGAGAAGGGGCTATTCAGCATTCCTGGAGAAAGGACTCTCCATTGTTATCTCTTTACATGCCATGAATTATTATAAGTGGGCACTGTAAAGGTGAATTTTTCTTTGTCTTGTTCTTGTAAAGGTATGGTAACAGAGAAGGGAAGGAATCCCACACTGTAGAGAGCCCATTGGCTGGACCATCTTGTTTATTACCCTTAGGTCTGTTACCATTATCCACTTTTGAGATTTTTTCTTAATAACAAATACAGGGGAATATCAAGGGCTGGTTGATTCTTCTATACGCTGAGCATAACTGTTCCTGTACCAGCTGCTCTAAGGCCTGCAATTTCTCTTTTGTTAAAGGCCATTGATGAATCCATATAGGACCCTCTGTTAGCCATTTTAGAGGTAGTGCTGTTTTTTTTTTTTTTCTTTTTTTAAAAAAAAATCAGCAGCTGTTTTGTCTTGTTTCTCTATGACTTGAACAATCTGTGACTGTTCCTCATAATACTTTCTAATGTTTCTTTCAGAACTATGTGCTAGTTTATGGCTTATTTCTGTGTTTGGAGGAATATTAATCTGTGTTCCACTGTTGTAATAAATCACTCCCCATAAATTTATAGCAATGTCAACCACATATGGCTTTAATATTCCTCTCTGTCCTTCTGGTCCTATACACTCAAGCCATCTTGAACTCTGTTTTATCTGGAATATCAACCCAGTACACAAATGCTGAACATTGACCTTCTGAAAGGGCCAACTTGGATGCCATGACTTTGGTGAAATTATTGATACATCTGCCCCTGTGTCTAATAAGCTTTCAATGATTACATCATTTATTTGTACTCTTACTTTTGGCCTTTGTTCATTGAGAGAAGCTTGCCAAAATATTTGCTTTATATTTTTTCCTGAATTTTTTCTTTTTCTGTAGATTTTCTATCATTTTGTGTAGTATGACTTTTTAAAACAGATTTTAATTTTTTAAATTGTTCTGGGAAGGTGTTTCTTCCACAATGGCAGGGTAAGACTGGATTGGATTTGATATGGGGGCTTTTAAACGCCCCCTTGGAGCCTTTCCCAAGGGCAGAAAATTACCTTGTCTGTCCCTTGTTGATCTGCACTCATTCATCCAATGTCTTCCTTTTCCACACCTTCTGCATACTCCAGAAGGGCGGAGTGTTCTCTTGGTATTATTCCTATGAAAAGCATTGTTTCTGGTAATGCCTTGTTTACAATCTCTTTTTATGTGACCTTGCCTTCTACAATTGTAACATATAACATTTACTTTTCTTATACCTCTTGACATAAGCTCTCCTACCCAGTTATCATCAATGTCATAAGACTCTAAATTAATTGTCTCATGAATCCAATCCTCCAAAGGTACTGACCTTGCTTTTAAAGGTCTAAGTATTTTTCTACATTGTGCATTAGCATTCTAAAAAGCCAGTGATTCAATTATTATTTGCCTGGCTTCTGAGTCGGGTATCATTCAGCTTAATGCTGCAATTAATCTGTGCAAAAAGTCTGTAAAAGTTTCTTTGGGGCTTTGAATTACTTTTGTGAATGATCCAGTTTTCTTTCCTATTTCTTTAATCTGGTCCCTGGCATTTAAAGTTGTCATGCAACATAAATTCAGAGTATATTTATTGTATAAATACTGCCGTTCAATATCAGCAGAATCTCCCTCCAAGAAGTTGGTCTTGGGACACATTCTTTGCCTCTGTCCCTGCTTCTTTGTTCTATTGTTTTTAGCTTCCTCCCTCCAACATGAGTTTCATTGTATAAATGGCCCTGCCTCTAGCACAGCTGTGACCATATCTAATCAATCTTTAGGTGTGATCAGTTACAGCATGACCATGAGTTCATTTGTTTTACAAATGGAGAATGCATCCCATATTTTACAATGGCTTCTTTTACTCTCCATAATTCTAACATTTGTACTGGAGCCCAGCTAGCTTCTGTATCATCTCTATCATTCTTTCTTTTTTTTTTTTTTTCCAAAAGATTATTGGGTGTATTAATGTTGTTTGTTTTTGTCTAATTTTAGATGGCCTTGCTCAAATTGGTTCTTTGTATTCTTCTGTTTGAATTTGAACATCTTTGTGTTCTCTCTCAACAGGCTTTTTAAAGAACTTTGTCTTTGGATTTATATTAATCGACTTTTTAAGTGATAACATAGAAATCAAACAAAAAATATTCATAATAAACAGTATGATAAACATCATGATATTTCCATCTAACTTATTTATGTTTCCCATCACTGGTTTTAACACCAAATCGTCTAGTGAAACATTACAATATGACCAAGTACCCTGCATTGCTTTAAACAAATTTCCCCTTTAAAAAAATTGATTTACTCACCGATTGTTGTCTGTTGATGATTCAACTGATTGTGAAGTGGGGCAGATACCTAGTGTGATAGCAAGCCAAGGAGGGGTCCAAAAAGAAAAAAGAAACAACCTACCAGGAGAAAGACACCACTGTCTGAAAGACTTAGCCAGATGAGAGTGAAACAGAAACACATGTGGTCAGTCTGCCTAAGACCCGAGGCTAACTTGAAACACAAAGCTTAGCCTGCCAGTAATACCTCCTCTGGCCAAGTGTTGTTTGTGTGTGTGTGTGTCTCTGTGTGTGTGTCTGTGTGTGTGTGTCTGTGTGTGTGTCTGTGTGTGTGTCTGTGTGTGTGTGTGTGTGTGTGTGTGTGTGTGTGTGTGTGTGTGTGTAGGGAGGGGAGGAATTCATGCCCCAAAGCTGGACAGCAATTGTTGCACAAATAAAGGAAACTCAGGGATAGATCTCTGAGAAACTCAGAGATATTAGAAAGAGTAAACACCACAATCAGATCTTACCCAGCTGTCTTCCAGCTTCCTCAGTCTGGCTTCTCCTGGCCTCTTCTCTCCTTCTGACTTTCTACTCCTGCCTTAAATACTCTCTTTTCTCAGTTAAGGTGTGGCCCCACCACTGCCTGCCTGGGACTCTGGAACTCCTTCTGTAAACTAAAATGACCTTGAACTCAGATTGGATTAAAAACAGAGGTCACTTCTCCCAGGATACTCCCTGTGCTGGAAT
The DNA here is from genome assembly GCA_033318265.1 of Phyllotis vaccarum. NCBI lineage: Eukaryota > Metazoa > Chordata > Mammalia > Rodentia > Cricetidae > Phyllotis > Phyllotis vaccarum. Next base: position 2,866,125 of record JARWLC010000028.1, read on the forward strand.
TAAAGGCGTGAGTTACCACTGTCTCATCCTCCTAGACTGACTGTGTGTAGATCCCTCTGATAACTCTGAAAGTTTTGAATCTTTTATTAAATCCTCACAAATCTTTGACTCTCACATTCTTCATGTTCTTACTATTAGAAAATAGTACAAACCTATTGCACAAATTCTAATTAATCTTATAATAAAAACCCAGAGCCAGATATTAGGGCAAATGTTAAAGGATTAGAGAGACAGAGGAATGAGCCAAGGCCACCTCTCTACCTCAGTAGAAATTTGAAGATTCTTTCTCCATGAATCTTTAGATTGAATGGAGAAATGGAGGCAAAAACAAAGCCAATAGAAGACAGAATTCAAGGCTCCTCCTATAAAATGTATGGGCTTCTAACAGACCTGGAGATCAGTCTAGCCTCAGTCAGTGCCAACTGGTGATAACTAGTGCCTTAAAACATGTACTCCTAAGCATGTCTGCATAGGACAACTTGAAGTCGGCCTGGGACCTTGAAGATGGTGGAATTCAGATACAACATTCCTAAAACAGCAGGAAAGCTGACCATCAACAAAAGCTGAAAGACCCTTAGAAGCCTACAAGTCAAAACCCTTTCTCTTGGGGGTAGGGGGGGTGAATGTCTGGAGAAAAAAAATGTATTTAGGGCCTTTCTCCATCCCATAATAAAATTTACTTGCCTAATTCAACCAAATCTGAGAAGCTGAGTTGTTGCTTCTGCAGTGTTTTGTGCCCCTCTTCCAAGGGCCACCCCAGTCCCGACCCCAAACCAGACACCCCCAATATCTTCCCACCATATATTTGTTTTTCTGCGCAGGCATATTACTTCCTTTCTCAAACTTCCTAGTGCTGAAATTAACAGCCTATGTACTTTCTAAATACTGGGAAGTACTGGGAAAAAAGGCTTGAGATCCCAAGTTCTGGGATTAAAGGTAGGTTTCACCACCAAATGGACTGGATTAATCTAATGTACACCATTCTGGCTTAAAGGGTTAAGATTACAGGTGTGTGTGTCACCTCTGCCTCACCTCTATGGCTCACTCTATGACAGGCTCTGTCCTCTGATATTCAGCAAGCTTACTTGATACACAATACAACACCACACCTGATATGAACTTTGTATCATGAAAATAGTTGTTTTGAGTAGTATTTGTTTTGCTAGTTCTCGTGATTTGAAAATTAATTAGAAATATTTTAGACTACAGTAGATTTAAGTTAGTTGCCTGAAGTTTAAACAATATTAATTCTAGGTTATTATATTTTACAAAGGAAATAATGTGTAATCAGAATGGTAAATAACTTGCCAATTAAAACAAATAAGTTAGTTTTAAAGTGATTGTCAGTGAATTAAAATAGTTGTCTTGTATTCTATTTGCTATTACAGTAAAGTATGTTAGGAAGCACATATTAGAAAAGTCAAAGTTAGAAGAACTATAAAATGTTTTATAATTTGTTTATGTTTCTGAAATTCTAATATAATTCTATGTCATTCCCCCCATCACTTTTTCTTCCTCGAAATTAGCCAGTGTAATCTGGTTGCTGTTCTTCAAATCATATCCTTTTATTTAATTACTTTTACATATCAATACGTGTATGTGTGTGTCTATGTAAATCTTAATGAATCTACTTAAGAAACCTATGAAACATGTAATTTGTCACATACATGCATACATATATGTAGTTTAAATAAAAAATTCTCATCTGAGCTGAAAGCTTTTTCTCCAAGGACTAAAAATATCCATTAAAATTCCACAGCGGTAGTGAGAAATGTTCCTTTCAATTCTTGGTAAGGGTTTTCTAAGATATTTCCAAAATGTTATACAACATTGTTTTTGTTCCTTCAACAAAAGTGGAAGGTAAGTACCTGCTGATAAATATATCATGCACTTCATACACAGTGCCCTGGAGCAACTGAGCTGGAAACAACTTGAATGCCTTCTCCCTGAGGACTACTTTTCATAATATCAGCAGGTGTCATCAAATATCCAAAAAAATAAATAAATAAATAAATAAATAAAAATAAAAGTAAAAAGAGGAAGCAATCAACCAGCAGCCTTGCCTATCTAATGACACTTATAAGCTACAACAAATACCAACATGGCAAATAAACCTAAGAAGGCAGTGCTGACATACATTGGCTGTAATCCATAGCTCTTTAATTAGGCAGAGTTAGTGAACTTATGGAAATTGAGAAGAACCTATGATACCATTTTATTATATCAATATAAACTCAAATTGCATTTAAAATGTTTGTTCTTATACCAGCAGATAGTCCTTCATCAAGAAAACTTCTTTTTCTAACAGCAGGAGACCATTACAAAAAAAAACAATCAAAATGTAGAGTTGTGGAGTTCAGTCACAGTGGTTGCATCTATAATAGAACTATCTCTCCCATGGTTTGGGGATCATTGTAGAAGGTGCAAAAATATCCTAAGAACCGGAGAGTCAGAGTTTCTGGAGACATTGTAGTTTTCTGGAAATGTCAGAATCTATGCCCTTACCAGGACTGCTTGGATGTAGGATGATAGAGAATAACAACAATAGACATGCTAATGTGAATGGCAAGAAGCTCAGGAGGCCTTAACCTTACACAAAGAGCTAGAGACAACTAAGGAATGCTGGATATGAAATAGCCTTCCTAAAGGAATAACACACAAATTGGTTAACTTACTTAAGTTAAAATATCATTATACAAGCTGAGCAGGTTGTATTCATGTTAGAAATATATATGTCCATTAAGACAATGAGAATTCAGGCCATGAATTTGAATAACAGCAAGGAAGGATGACATAGAAAAATTCTGCCGGGATGAAGAAAACAGGAATAGATGTTATTAAATTAAAATCCCAACAATTTAAAGAAATAATTTAAAAAGAATCACTATATGAGCATGTAAAATGAGAAGTAATTAATGCATTAATTTTCAACATAAGAGAGTGATCCAAGAACTGAGAAGTACAGGAAAAATCATGTATGTCAGGTTATTTCTCTCATAATTTGCAACATTTAGCTTGTAAGAAATGTCTACCAATCTTCATTATATTCTGTATACCACTTTTTCAAATTAGTAATTATAGTAAGTAGAGTATTTAAAAAATTTGAAATGCAGTTTTAACAGGTATTTAGATCTTTTTCATGTCAGTGTTTCAAAATAAGATTATGAACTTCAATTTTAGGGACACTAACAGAAAGAGGAAACACTTCCCGAAAAGCAGGAAGGAAGAGCTGAATAACCTTCAAGAATGCTTTATCTGAGATATGCACAGACTTCTAATATATGTGCTTGGTGACCTGATACCCTAGCCTGTATGTGTCCTGAACACATATTTCTCTCCTAACAGTTTACCTAGCAACCTGTCAGCAACCTAGGAGTCCACCTGCATTGAACAGCACATATACCTATATCTGAACAATGTACTAAGCCTTTCCTCCTATAAAGACAATTAATTTATATAGTTCATCCTCAAACAAATGCCAAATATATAAGAATATTAGAAAAGGCCTGTACGTGCTGCCTACATAGATTTTTGTACACACACCAAGTAAAGTAATCAATCTTATGTCTATGCTAAACTGCACATACATGTGATAAAACTAAAGGCAGTATGCTTTTTTAAAAGCACATGTTCAGCGGAGAGATGATTCTAACTTGTCAATAAGGAACTCCCTAAGCAAAATCCCAAGTACATTAACACTCTTCAACATCCTTTAATAGAAAGAGCCTCATTCTAATCAAGGTTTGAATATCCTCAATCATATGGCCACTGTCAATCTTGTCAAATATTTTTCTGAACTATATACTATCATCTTACTTTCAATAAAGTTTCCTCCTTACATTAAGTCTAATGGGCTTTCATTTTATTCTTTAAGAATTCAAGATCTTGAAAATGCCAGGCTGAGACCCTGCCCAACAGTAACAATTTAACAGAGCAACTTAAATGGTAGGATGAGCTAGAAAACCTGGCTAACTGCATAGCTGAAATAATGTACAACGTTTATGATGCAGAGGAAGCACACACTGTGAAATTTTTAAAATAAATTCAATGCTTTCTATAGGAATACCATTTATTATAATTGTTGAAAACTGTAAAGTAAATATCATATCTATCTTTCTGGGCTTGTATTACCTCACTCAGAATGATACTCTTTAAATCCATCCATCTGCCTGTAAATTTTAGGATGTTATTTTTTTTCCGCTGAATAGTCCTCCATTGTGTACATGTACCACAATTTTTAATCCATTCTTCAGTTCATAGCCATCTAAGCTGTTTCCAGGTTCTAGCTATTACAAATAATGCATTTATGATGTAGTTGAGCTAATGCCCCAAACTATAGAACTGTAGATTAGAAAGTAAGGAGACTTTCTTGTGTATCTGTTTTATTGTGTGAGTGTACACACACACACACACACACACACACACACACACACACACACACACACACACATACACACATAGAGGGTGGGGAGAAATAGGTTTTGCTACCATAGTTACCTGAACAAAATTTCTAAAAATTGACAGGGCTTGGAAGAGTAGCATTTACAAATGACCACTGCAAGATTGTAGCTAATACCACTGCACTGCACATTTGTGATTTTAATTTAGCAGGAGTTTAATGAGAAGAGATTTCAAATATAAGCAATAAGTTAACCAATAAATGTGTAGATAATTAAATACTATGAAATATAAAATTTGCTTTCACAGTTGCTCTAATTTAAAAGAAAGAAAAACGAAACGCTCATGCAGGATTCTGGTACCCTTACACACATCCATCAACAAGCAAATATTCAAATAGACTGATTTATACAAAGGCGCACTAGAAAGTGATGAACAATGCGATTTCTTAACCCGAGGAATAGTATTAATATAGTGTGCTGTACTTGATCCAGTACAAGAACATGTTGAAAATTAATTTCCCCAACCAATCTCCATTAAAAATATTAAGTTTATAAGGGAGATTTTAATTTTTTCATTTACATGGATTTTTTTGTGCTTTATGAATTTCAGTGCACAGATTGCTGTTTTGTCAGTGGAAGTTTTCTCCTGTTCTTATTACCAGAAGTTACAAATTCTAGAATCGCTTCTCAAACCTCCTGACTTTGGTAACACTCACCTCCCTCCCAAGTCCTTTTTCAGTCATACAGTCAAAGCAGGGGAGGTGGAAAGAGCAAAGGAGTTTCTAAAATTGGTGATGTACCATATTGACAAAATCACATTAGTTCCCGGCATGTAATGAATTCTTATGTTGGAAATGGCACTTCCTGTTACCAATTGAATCATCTCCCAGACTAAAAGCCAAGCTAAAAAAGCATAGATGCTTACCCTTAAATGCACTGTGTCTTTGAAGTGGAAGAAAAGAGGGGTGGGGATAATGAAAATGGAAAGATCCCACACAGTATGTGTGGATAGAAAACAGCTTCACTGCTATGCATGGCGGGGAAGGAAAGCCAAGAAGGCACAGTAGAGGAAAAAGTCATAGAGCATTCCACAGCATTAAATACAACTAGGAGTGACCTACATATTATTTGAAATGTCTTATTGGTATGTGTATTATGAAGCAAATGTTAACACATCATAAATAAAAAGAACTGTGATTTTACATGATTTCTATACTACTTGCTTAAATTGCTTAAAAATAATTTTTGTGAGATTTATTTTTTCTCATAAAATAAGTAAAGATCATCTGTCTTATGAATTCTCCATGAGATACTCCTAGTATTGGGAAAAAAACTATAAAACTTTTATTCTGACAAAAGAAGTATTAAGGTAAATAGTAAAAAGAAATAAACTTTATTATTAATGAATTTACAAATATTTCAAAATTGTAGAAAGCCAATTTATTCTATGAATATATATAAGGAACTATCATATATATACATATATATATATTTAGAGAGATGACAATAGAGATGATGATAAATCAATATAGATAAATAATAGATAAATCAATAGAGACTTATAAGAGATAGATAATAGATAGATAGATAGAATTTGAATTGTAAAGTATTATTTTCCAAAGTTAGTTTCCTAAACTGTATTTTAAAGTCAATATATTACTCATCCACCATTAGGGAGAAATGTCTTTCTAAAATTATTATGTAAAAAATCATTTTAAATCAGGGTTAGGGTTTTATCAAAATTTATATGATTATTTTACTTTTATCGTTTTCTAACTTTTGAATACTAATTAATAGAGTCAATGAAAGAAAATTTAAAACATATATCTGCTACATAAAAAGTTGTTACTCTCCTAAGAGTTTCGATGAAATGGAATATAATGTTAGGTCATAAAGATAGGTTTTTGGATCCTTGAGAAAATGAAGTGTTCAAAGGCCTCCATTTGTGTTGGAATATCTCTGATTGCTGCCTCACACTGGGGAAACAGCAACTGTGTCAATATCAGTTAAACAACCTTTATATCACTTCATTTGAGACCCTATGGGGGAAAAAAAAAAAAAAAAAAACTTCTTCCTTGGTATTAATTATTTTTTCTCTGTAGCTTTCAATATGTATTCACAAATATGAGTATTTGTAAACTCAAAAAGCTTTTGACATCTAAAAAGTTCAAAAGATTAATAGCAAAAACAAGTTTTCTTTATACTTAATCTCCCTTAGTCATAAAACTTTCCAATCTTAGAAATTTCTTACTCAAATAACATTATATTAAATAGCTGACTTTAGAAAAGAGTTCAATAGATGCTATGAACTCAGAATAGTAAATTTAAAATACATCATTTATATTTACTTATTTAATCTTTAGATATAGGTTAAATATAGACATAGGTATTATTGATTGAAAATATTTCACCCAACGAATATATAAATGTATACATGCTACTCTGTAATTCAAAATGCATTTTTAATGGTTCATACTAACATAATTCATGAATATTTATAAGTAAGTTTTTATTACAGGCATTTACTATTTGCATCTTATACAACTCATTACAAAGCAAAGTTATGCTCATTTGAAAATATAATAACTCTCTTCATTGTCAAAAATCACATTAAATAGCTTGCTTCTGAATAAAATAGCACAAGAAAAATTAATACTCTTTTATAAATAATTACCCCTATAAGTATATTATGGAGGTATTTTTATTAGTTTCTGAAATGGGGCTTACTGTCAGAAATAAAAACATGAATCTGGATATTTGGAACTGTAGTTGAACTGTTATAATAGCAAAAGAGATAAGCTCAAAGCCTTCTTTTAAAAGACATTTGTAGTTAGGGATGCAACCTTTTAAAAGTTTATTTTAAAATAAAAAAGACATAAAGACATGCACACATAGAGGGAAATATATACAGAGACAAAGGAGGATTAAAAAAAAGATTGTAAATTTACCAAATTAAGACAAATGAGCAAGACTTGAGATAAACTGTATTCTCTTATCTCTCTTCAAATAGTTAATTATATTCCAGTGCTTGCTCATTCAATGTTATTTTAGAATATATAAAGCTATTACTGTTCAGGAATAATAACAATAAGTTACTCTTGGCTATTTTATTAGTATGTGTGTGTGTGCTTACATAAAACACAGCTGTTTTAATCTTTGTATATTTTTAATATAAAACAAATCTGCTCTTAAAAAGATTATCAATTCCCATTATCAATGCAAAAAAAACAATGTGCATTGACATGACCCTGAACTAAATAATCATCAGTTAATTAATTTAAAATCCACAGTAAAACATATAAGCTGTGTATTGGCAAATGTAAAATTATTAAGCTAATTTTTGTTAAGTCTCTAATATTATATAAATAGGGTTTCTGATTTCATTATAATCCATATTTTATGTAATAGTTTCCCAACCCACTTTATGTGTAGGAAGGAGATTATATTTTTTAGTCTTTAAAAACTTTGAAGATTAAGTGGAAACAATTATTTCTAGGCACAGCTTTTCAAAGTCTAATTCACACCATTTACTAAACTACCTAAAACTGTGATAATTCATAGAATATTTCAGTTTAAATTTTGAAGAGATAAAAATATTCTAATGAGTATAATTGAATGACACGGGCAGTGTGTGGAGCCTCTTGCTGCAAGACCAGAGTTTATTCCTGGTGCATGAACTGGCTTTTCTGAGCCCATTCTGTACCTTACTCACCTTTGAAATTGGAGAGGCAATTGGTACTACTTCACTTGGATATGCCAGACCTAATTGACTCCCTTTGAGAGTCCTTGCCCTACCTGGGGTATGAATGGGGGGTAGGGTGTGAGGAGGCTGGGGGAAGACTTGAAGGAGGGAGGGAGCAGTAGTAAGCATGGGAATTTTTTAAATAAAAAATAATTCAATGTATATTTTCTCAATTCACGTGATATAATGCTTATAATTGCCTGACACAAATGTTACATTTCCTTATATTTCATTGTTGTAAATAAAGTTTATAGATTAACTTTTACGTACACATACATAATTATGTTCTTTCCTCCAGTCTTTGTAAATAGTCGGGTCCATATAATCATACTCACAATTACCTAAAACTTAATGTAAACATACATTAAAACATATGTTTAAATGAAAACAGAGCTGTAAATTCAGATGAACATTTGAACTAGATGGTTTACCTATCTTTTAATATATGTATTTTTGTATTATGGATAGCTATAATAAAACAGAGATGGGAATATTTGGTGATACATCTGTAAATTAGATTAAATTCTACCTTATCTAGGTTGTAGAGGTTGTAGAGGGTGGATAGGTACCTAAGAAAAGAGTCTGGGAAAAAATGCCACTTAAAGTATATCCTGACTGATATTGCACTTTTTACAAAGCAATAACTATATTTATATGTATATTTTAATTTTTGTTTATTTATTTATTTGATGAGAGAAGGAAGGACACACATGTTTTGCCATAGTTTGTGTGTTTGTGTGTGTGTCTGTGTGTGTAGGGCCCAGGGCAAATGCATGAGTAGGGTCTCTCCTTCCAATGTTTGGGTTATGAGCATCAAGTTCCAGAAAGAACTTTAAGAGACAGAGGCAGCTCTGCATTTGTAATTAGATCAAAGGAATGAACTAAGAGTGTTCATTTGCCTTAAAAACCTTATTTACATGTAATAGCTCTCTCCTTTCTGGAGGTACAGTACAAATTCTGAGGAAAAGTTTCACCCTGTATTGGAAGTTTTAAAAAGCACATGGAGAACATTGTAGGTGTTTGTATTCTACTGCATATTCTGCCAAGCATAATTTTTTTCTTCTAGTTTAAAGACATATTAGACTCTTAAAATAAAAATTCAAATAACAGTGGTCACTATTAATTCTGTTAAAGATTGTATATGTTTAAAGTAAATCAGAAAGAAACATGAAATTAACTCACGCAGGATCTTTATAATTATAGAAACAATCCCCAAATGGTATGAGGAAGAAGGCTTTTTAACCATATTTATGAAACAATTTGGAAGTTCTGCAACTAAAATCATTATCAATATCTTTTTAATTGAGATAAAGAGAAGAAATGAGAGCATTCATGGTATGACTGGTTTTTAAACTGCTAAATTAATAAAAAGAGAAGTTCAAATGTTGAATATTATTTAAATATTTGGCATTTCTGCTATTCCACATATTCTGTCCATAATGTGAAATAAAATAAATAAATATAAACACATTTATTTCCCTCCCACTTGGATACACATTAGAAATAAAAACAATGATGGTTCCATTGTTGATTCTCACCTTGTGACAGAAATTTTCACAAAACAAATACTCTAATCTACTAAGCAATGTCCATACACATATATGCAGCAAAACTAAATTTCTACTCCTCCTAAAAAGAAGACATGAATTTAGGAGGTGAACGCGTAGGGAAGATGTGGGGGTGGCTGAAGTATAGAAGTGGGGCCAGAAACGAGGAAAGACACAATCGTATTTCATTATGTATATAAAATTTTGAAGAATAAACAAAATTATGATAAAAATATAGATTGTGTTATCTATACTAGGGGAGGTATTTTATGATAGTGCTTCTATACAATGTCTTGGTCAGGCACCAGGGAATCATGTAGTCTAAACCACTTTGCCTAATTTAGGGATAAGCACATTAACAGGTTAGAGCTGCAAAGAAGTTTAAAAGTAAAAGTGGTATCCTCTGAAGGCACAATCCTTGCCATGCCTTAGTGAAGAGCATAATGGTGGTTCCAGGAAGAGAACTGAAGTAACTCTTAAAGACAAATGTCTGTCAGGATTTTAAAAACCGCAAAAGAGTTATTGAACTCCATTTGTTCTCTCTCTCTCTCTGATCTCCCATTGCCTTTTTATTACGCATCTGCTTATCATATTTCTAATACAACACCTATCTATGCATCATCTACCAGATTATCAATATCTACCATGAGTCTACCACTTTTATAACCCATCTATCAACAATCAACTCATACTTCTCAATTTATATACTTATTCATCTACATATCTTATCTATCTTTCTTAATAAGTTTTCATCATTAATATTTCTACAGATAGGATGACCCGCTTTTTTTTAGGGTAATCAAAACCCTTTCTGTATATAACCCAATACTCCTAAAGCTATATTTTCTCCTCCATGCAATAAGTATCAATTCTATATCTAAATCTTTAAACTTCTATATAAATTCTAAATTAAGGAATTATTACTATTTTTAAGAAATTTGGGATTATTTAATAAACAAACTACTTTTTTAACAAATATGCAAAACACAGAGGAAGAGAAAATGTTTTTAATATTGGACAGTATTTAAAGTTTCACATTAAAAAATGATCCTACTTATAAATTTAAATTCAAGTAAATTGTAATTGCATACGTAAAAATCTCAAACTTAGAAGTACAAATATTAAATAATTCTAAATCTTTCAAAGTATCACACTTTTATCAAGTACAGATTTAATTCTATATTATGCTTAGATGTGAGTTTGCCTGAACAGAAAAGGGTCAATCAGTTACACTGAAGTATCATTTTAAAAGCCAGATAATGATCCAGCAATACTTCCAGAGAGAACAAGCAGCAGCCCACATTTGCTGATGACACAATTATATTTATTTTTTTCAAATTATCTTAATTTCAATTGATTCCTTAAGTATTAAATTGCCACATTATTTACTCTTACATTATTCTAAGCCTTTCCTAAAATGTAGTGGCTCATTTCCTTCATGCATTCTAGAACTATTGCAGAACGTAATGTCTGTCTCATAGGACATCAGAGGAAAGGTTAATATACAAGAAGAGGCATTAAAATAATCTCACCTAGTGAATACATAACAGAAAGGACATTGCATTGAATAAGCTCTGTTGTAAAAGAACAGAAGAAAATGCAAAAGTGATCCCACTCCATGCAAGGTGACATTCAGATAAGGTTCTGATCCTTTTACAGTTCGTCAAATAAAGCAAAGCAACACACCACTTAAAAACATATTTTCATATCAACTTCAGATATGACCTGGGCACACAGAGCTATCAGAATCATTTTTATTTTAATTACACATATAAACCAACAATGGTGACCCAAATACATAAACCAGTTCAAGTACTTGTTTTAGGTGTATAAAATGTGATACAGAAAAAAACAAACAAAAAACCCCCTAAAAAACCATTTTCCATCTCAGAAAATTATATAACCTTATGTAACTATTCCTTATTAGAATTGTTGGCTTTGTTTACCTTGAAGTTCAGTTCATTACCTATAAACTAGTATTACTATCTGCTTTCTTGAAAACATTACTTCATTCAGAATTGCTAGATTTAGTTTGCTTATAACTTATACCTTAAATCTCATTTTTGACAGTGATATGAGATATTCTTTTAATAATATATTTTCCATTAAATGTATATGATATTTCATACACTCAGTACTGCAGATAACTTTGGTTGACCTGGTGATAAGTTTGGTGACAGAATATCACGTTCTTTCCTGATGTATGATGGAACAGCTTGCTCTTTGGTTTTCCTTGTCTCTCATGATATCTGCTGAGCCTCACATTCCCTATTTTCACAGTTACACATGTCACATACCCGTTTCTCACTTGACACAGCACTGCCTAGGCAATAGATCATCTTGAGGATCTGAGAATATGTCATCTTTAACATAATAGAGTAGAATTTTTACATAACAAGTTAACAACATGGAAGATAGATAACTCATGTGATTTCATAGAAATCACAAAAAGAAGCCAAATGAAGATTTTCTCATACATCACAAAAGTTATCACTTTTCTTTGATATCATAAAATTCATGTTTTTCTCAAATTTGGGCATATTATGAAAAATATGATTAGAAATACTTTGTGCATACAACAAATCTTCAGGAAAGAGCAAGTTTTCACAAATCTATAGCATTACATTTTCATCAAAACATTGATCAGAAATTATTTTAAACTCATTTGTTACAGTTTGTGATTCTCTTTATGACAATATATGATAGTCTCTGATAACTTCACCCTGTGGCTAAATTTTAGAGCATACTAGAGACATTATAAACAGCATTATTCCAAAAAGCCAATTTTTATGATCTTAAGGCCCACAAAAATTACTTAATGTGAATTGTGATATTGATTCTGCAATGGAAAGGCAGACAAGTTTATCCTAGTAAATCAATAATACATTTTCTTATCATTTCATACTTAGAAATGCCAAAATTTGCCTTCGGCAGGCTTACTCATTTTCATTAAGTTTCAAAATTATTTCATGCTGTTCAATTACAGCCAACAAGTATGTACATATAGAATGTTTCTGTGAGAAAGAACCACACTTATTTGTAGGACCATTTCTAATCAGGCAAAACTATTACACTAGTTCTAATACATCAAACCCATTAACATGTGAGACATATTTCAAGTCTACTATCACATTTAACGTGAAGAAATTCACGTTAAATTATTAATACTGATGCTCTTATATTTTCACAATTCTGACTCAAAGTAGTTAAACAAAAGTTAAGAAAAACTAGAGGACCATTTCAAATTCATACAAATTTGAGTATAAATGAGCACTTTTTTCAAAAGGGGGGATTTAAAGCTACTACAATGCATTAATATAGTTTGAACAATGGTTTTATTTTTACAATAACAGTCCAAAAACAAATTTAAGGACAATAAAAAAGCTTGGTGGGTATCAGAAATTTTAAAAAGTCAAGTAAGAATAAAACACTACATGTTTTCACCGTGGGCATTTGAATTTATATATATAATTCTATAAAACAAAATTAATTCTACAAAACATATTGCCTGCTGCCAAATATTGGAAGCCTGGGAAAAAGTACTTAAAAAGAGAAAAGCAGTATTTATAATACATTGTAATAAAGCAAAAACTGAGATGCTTCTGTTTTCTAGCAAATATATAACACGTACCTTGCTTAGCTCCGGAACCGAGCTAGCCTCGCTCAGCAGGCGATCCGATTCTGCTGTTGCTTCTGTGTCATTCCTTCTCTGCTCTTCTCATGGTGTCTTCCCAGCCAAATCTTCATGCACCTCACTGAGCCTCTCTTTCAGCACCACTTTTAATTCGGACAGGCAGGAATCTGAAAGCAAAGGAACTCTCTGATTGGCTTCCATTCCGCGTTTCTGATTAATAAGAGACTTCGCTCATTTAAAAAGATATTGCAGCTGATGGCGCTGCAGGGCTCCAGGTTTGAGGATAGGCTGTGCCGACAGACCTCTCTGGTAAGGGAGATATGCAAGTGAATAAGGTGGGAGGGCCGAGGGAGGATTTGTTAAAGACCCTATAAGGGAGAATAACCTAGTGTTTTTAGGCTCCTTTAATCAGCTCTGTTTAATCTGTTTGCATTTGGGAAAGGTCACAGCAGGTCTCCAACCCTTAAATCGTCTGCCGAATATGTATATCACGTGGAGCTTGCTTCTTCTGTTCCAGGATTCTAGGAGTACTCCTTGCACAATGCCATGCTCCCTACTTCAAGGCAATACTAAAATTCCAGTCTGAGAAACGAAAGAGAAAGAATGAGAAATATATTCATCATTAATAATTCATGACATTTCATCAGTCTCTTCAGCTTATTACATAAAGTCAGCTCTCAAAAAAGGTAATTTTAAATTGTCTAATAATTGAGAACTTGGCATATTCTTTGTCTTTAAAAGGAACAATTTCACATCTTTTGAAATTTCTAGAACACTCATTGTTTAACTTAATTACACAGTTGAGAGTGTTTATACTTCCTGGGGAATTTTCAAGTATGATAGTTGCCCTATCTACCTCACAAAACTACAGAAGCCATCTGTGGGAGTCCCTGATTTGTTGTGAGACTATGAGAGAAGTTAAGCCATCAGAAGAAACCTGTTTCAGAGGGGAAGTCTCTTTACAACTGCTGGAAATGGTACACTAGGAATAGTATTGATGAGTAGATAAATCCTTCTGCGAAGAATTTCTAGCAATCGCTGTATGAAGTGCACAGTGGGAGTGCGGCTCACTTTATCACCGCTCGTTAGTCACAGTGAATAAACAGCTAAAGTGCCAAAAATATCAATATCTTATTTGATGCTTCGAAGAAAAGCACATGACATTAAAAAAAAGAAAACATTCCACATTTTGTTCCAATAATGAAGGTCATCTCATCAACGAAGTATAGATGATGCCTATCCATGACTTGTACCATATGAAAATACATGTCTCAAAAAAGAATACTAAAACTTGGAAAAGTGCAATTTTCTTGTCACCATTTTCTGTCACTACAGATTTGTGGTGGATGAACTAAAACATGTATGTAGAAGTTAGGCAACCAAGGAAGGTTCAGCATCTTTCTGTGTAAAAAGGAAAGCAGCTAAAAATGTTACAGATTTCCAGAGCTGGGTAGATCCAGGAGTTTAAGACAGCTTAATGAATTCTTCATTATGTTGCTTAGTTTTTGGATGAAAATAAATAAAATGCACAAGCTTCTCTAGGATTATTCAGCCAGTCTACATTACTTTAAAAAACTTACATTACAGAGAACACGTTGATAAGAGAGATAAACTATTGTATGTAAGTAAAAGAAAATGCATTAGATAAAATATCTCATCATGGTTTAAGGTAAAGTGTCACAGGTAAAAAGCTTGAAATCCCTCGTGTTATGCACATTTAACTCCCCACTGAAACATTGCTCTAAGGAAAAAAAAATGTTCTGTCTGAAATGTACAATTCAACAGAGTATTCTTTAACCTAAATTGAATCTATTTTTACTATTCCTACAAAAAATAGAAAGAAAGTGCTGCCAGGTTAAAAAAAAAAAAAAAAAAAAAAGTGGTAACTGCCTCAAGAATTTCTGGCTTTTACCCTAAGTGGGAATACCCTAAAAAGAGAGTATAACTTGGGATTATCTAAACACTTTAAAATATGTAACTAATGTGTAACTATATATGTCTTTTAAAATATAATTAGTAATCTATTTCATATTGAGGAGATGTGAGCAAACACATACTTTTCCTAGACATAGGAAGGAACAAAGAAATGGTTCTAGACAACTCTAGCTTTGAAAGCCAGTATGTTCTAATGGGGCTGCTTATAGGAGCATGGGAAATACACGGGTAACTTTACCCATGAAGGAAAACAAGAAACAAAACAAAACAAAAACAAAAATCAAAAACATTAAGAAAAGATAAAATGTCTATTTCTGCTTAAAGAAAGATGTGAAATCTTAACCCATTGGCCTAGGCCTAGCAACTCGAAACTCTATAAATCTTGGAACGGAGTATATTGCCCATCAGTATCTTCTTCTGGTAAGTAAATGGCATCTAATCCTTAAAAAAGATTGGAGGTCAGTGAGCACTTTCCACTTACTAAGATCTTTACTTTGATGGGCCAGGGCTTATGCAGTCCTTCTTTTGTCAATCATAGCTGTAAACAGTACAAGAGAGCAATGTCCACATCCTGTTCAATGAATAACATTCCAAAGTGTCTTGTACAGCACATAAGAAACGTTTCTATTTATTTTATTTATCTTTTAGGTGACTGGGGATCAAATGAGTACTGGGCCTACTGAAAGCTAAGCAAGTATATAGTATCTAAGCCACAGTCATGTCTCTATACTCGCCCCCCCTCAACCCCGTTTTTTCAACACAAGGCTTTTCTGTGTAGCTCTGACTTTCCTGAAACTTTGTAGGCCAGGCTGAGCTCAAATTCATGGATGTCTCTGCTTCTGTGGGTGCCACCACACCCTCCCAGACTGGGTTTTAATGCTTAAAGAAATAACTATAAATAGAAAACATGTTTGCACTGTGGTGTTATTTCATCATTATTTGTTTCTCTAGAAGTTATATTTCTTTACTGTATTTACAATTTAAAATTCATTAGTGGAAATACAAAGCAGCAATGGAAAATAAGTTTTCCAAGTTAACTTAGAATTAAGTGTTTTCTTTTTTACTTTAATTTATTCATTTATTCATTTTTTACTCTTAAAGAACAAGCACTAATTTATTGGGCAGTCATTACATAATTTCTAGTTTCTCTGAAGGAGTCCTACAGATAGAGTCACCATTGATGCAAATGGGACACAAAAGACCTTTTGCGTTTTCTCCCTCATACCCTGGCCCAGTTTCCTCTTCCTTCTCTTCTGCATTCTTGAAACTACAAATAAACTTTACTTCCTGTCAGGTTTGTGAGAGTCCAACAGGAAGTCTTTACTTAACAGAATCAGGGTAAACTCTACATGCTAACTTTAGTTTGGTAAGTCAATTGTTTTCATATGCTTAACTTCATAAATCAATAAAATTATTTTTCCCTGTACTGAAAACAGTCTTTTCTAATAAAATATATCCTGTTATAGTTTTATTTTGTCTACTAATTCCAGTTCTTTTCCACTTGCTTTCCCCCTCTAGATCTACTAGAACAAGCCTCTAAGAAATAAGCCCCAAGATGACAAAATATAAATCACTGCCTTATTCTGTCATTATCGGTGAAGCTTTCTCTGGCAACAGATAGGGACATATGCAGGGATCCACAGACATAAATTATTCACAGGCAAACTCTAAATTGGAGGTCTCCATCAAATCCCTCTTCTCAGAGCTCAGGAAATTTCATACAATAGGAGGCAGAAAGATTCAAAGAATAGGAGGGATGGATATCTGATGACAAAGCTCTCTGTATCAACTAAGCAAGGCACCTATGAGCTCAGAGACCCATACACAAGGGCCTAGGGTATGACAGGCTTTCTGTGTACATATCATAGTTATTAGTAGCATTTTTTTGGAACTCCTGACAGGGAGAATGAGTTCATCTCTAACTCCTGTGCTTGCTCTTGGGACTCTCTTCTTCTTGTAGGATTTCCTTGTGAAGATAGATTTGTGTTACCTCATACTGAGTTAAGCGCTTTATTATTTACATTTGAGGAATACTACCAATTTCAGAAATAAAATTTCTATTTTTTTCTTTCCTTATTCTTTGAACATAATGCATATTTATGTTTGTGGTGATTTCATTAATTTATTACAATTAGAAAATACAATGGATTTTACTTTCATATAAAAGGCTCATATTTTGAATTATATTAGAAAAACTACTGTATTACATAATAATTGCTTCTTGAACGATTAAGTATTTGATATGGACATAATGCCAACTTATTTGACTATGATGGAAAACTTTAAAGATAAATTAATAAATATTGTAAGCTATAACACTTTGAGAATTTAGCACAGAAATGTTTTTGCACTGAATGGTTAGGAGCATATATGCATGATTATAATGTTACAGTAGTGACAGAAGATCCTCTTGTTGACTTCACTTACACCCATAAGAAAATCTTGGGATCTATACATATCTTTCTGATTGACATGCTCACTATGTGCCAATTGAAATAAAAATTATTGGGTTAGCAAGATGTCTCAGTGGGAAAGGCTATTAATAGTTAGAATGACTACTGGAGTTTGGTGCTCTGTACTTACATGACCACATGGTAGAAGAAGTCTCTGACATGCCCAGCAGTACCAATCAAATCTGACCATTACTATCACCTATTATGTTTGCCCAAAATGTATTCCTCCTTGGTTATCTAAAAGTCATTTGATTAAAAAATAATAACTGTTTATTATTTCTCCTCTAACTTAAAATTTAGTATCTGTTTCCTTTGTACATTTTCTCATTTTATTTTCCTATTTTCCTCACAGAAATCCTTCGCTATAATGTGTTTGATTAATTTTAATCAACGTTCTCATAGATTCATGTTCTATTTATTAGCTGAATTTCATCAGTGAATTTTACAATCAAATTCTAAAAAAAAATTATCTCATAGTCCCAATAGAAGCCTTCCATACCTACTAGCAAAATTTATAGAGAACTGAGAATGGATGCTATTCAAATATGTTGATATTTACTGCTGTGTGAGTCCAATTATATAATTTAATCAAAGGAATTTGATAGCCTAGCATTCTGAAATACTACAGTATAATTTTAGATAATAGCATTGCAAAGATTTCAGCCCAAGATACTTTTAAGGGGCGATTATCCACAAAAGCCTGAGAAAGATTAAAAATGGTTCTAGCCCACAAAAACTAAGCCAAAGAAGCTTCCAAATCGTGTATATGAAATGGGTCATTGTACAAAGAAAGCATGGCATGCTCACATTCAAAATGGCACTGGCAGACTGGTGGCAGGCAGTGTAAGCTGCAATCAGGCTGGTTCTTGAAATCTCACAGAAGACTCAGGAGCATGTGATTGATTTTAGATTTCTGTTTATTTTGAATAAAAAAGAAAGAAAGACAGTTTCTTTGTAACAACATTTTCTTGGGTGTGCTTTGTTTTCTGGCCACAAACAGAGATGTGGTCCCTTTAAGAGAATTTACTGATTCAGCTGTATCTGCAAAAACTATGTGGCAAGAGAGTGAGAGTATTTTAAAAAGCTCTTCTAGTTAGAAAATTAAGGATTCACAATAAAACAGATTCAGATTTTTTTTTTAAAAAACCTGTAAACAAGCTACAATGTCTGTAAAAGGTACATAGTCTTCAGAGAAAAAGGAGAGAAGGTAGAGAAAGTCTTTAAAAAAAGAAATAGAGTAATAAAAATATGATAAGCCATGTAAAGATAGAAAATAGACACAAAATCTATTGTGTTTGTGTTTCTTTTAATTTTTTAACTGTTAATGAGCTAGCTGCAGAAAGACAATGGATTGCAAATGCAAAGGTTACTAAATTAAACAAGAATATATATTTTAAAGGTATTTTGATTTTGAAATTTGTGTCTAAGAACTTATTGCTTTGGAAGAGTTCTGCTTTTGTTTTCACAGAAGATGAGAACAGGTAGATTGTTTCCAGGCAAATAAGGTTTCATCAAACAAGACCCCCTGAAAAAACCTCTGATGGAAAGAGATGGCTGTATCAGCTTCAGGGCTGCAGACTGATCCATTCTCAGGAACCCGTGAGATTTTCAATGCCCTTTAATCTGCAGGAAGTAGTAATGGATAACTATGCCCAAATACCCAAAATATTGTTTTTAAATGTTTGTTTTCATTATAAATGGTTAATGATCATAGTTAATCTCTTTCTAAGAAGAAAAAGGGGATATGGTATATGAATGATTTTTAAAAAATTAGATTATTGAATTTACTTAGATAAAGAAATCAGCTGATAATCTTAAAATGTTTTACATTGGTATGGATTTTGGTTTATTGATACAAATTTAAGGTCAATTCTCATGTTGTATGTATTTTTCTACTCTTGTTTAAGATATATTTATGTAACTGATTTAAATTTGTAATGTATAGTTAAGAAATGCGTGTTAGTTAGATTTTTAGGTATACAAGGATATAATTTGAATAGATAGGTAATCTTCAAACACTTCTAAGACCTACAGAATATGGCATTTAAAATGTTTTAAGAGCTTAAACTTTTCTGGACAGTGAGACAGGTCTGCTCCTGGCGGCACTAATTAACTTCAAGGTAAAAATGGGCATCAAAGAAACTCTATATGGAGTCTATTTGTGGCAATGGTTAGCCACTGGACAAGAACCTGTTCTTATATGGACTGCTTGACAGTATGCTGTTTAAACTAAACATACAGGTTCCATAGGAAGATGACCTCTGAACTTTGGCAGAACAAGCTGAGATGGTCATTCAGGTTCCTGCTTTGCAGAAAAAACTGTCACAAATATTTCAGGATTCAAAGAGAAGCAACTGATGAAACTGTGCCAGAATGGGCAGAGCAGATTTCCTGCTTCATTAAAATAAAAAGAGACTCTGGGCTTGTAGGCTGAAGATGGATGCCCCAACTTTATAAAGGAACTTTGGGTAACTGTCCAGGCAAATAGGTGTCATCTCTGTCATTTCTAGATTTTAAAAGTTGCTTGCACTTCTGGTTTACTTGGGTAAATATATCCTTCTGTGGTCTTTGATGTAGTTGAAGATTAGATAGTTATATGTACAGTTTTTCTTAATCATTTGTAAGGTATATTAGATATGAAAATTTAGATTCATAAAGATAAGATAGATGATAAGAGTATTTTCTTTAATTTTGCAAAATACAAATAGACTATATATTATAACTTTTATTCTTGCTTGATGGCTATTTTGTTATATGTAATTTTGCTATGTTAAAATTGAAACTGTAGTACAAGGTTTCTGGCCCAGACTTTTGGGCCTAGCCTCAAGGTTTAGGACCACAGACCCTGAGACCCACAGACCTGCAGACCCACAGACCTACAGAGACACACAGATGCTTTCATTAGTTTTTGGCTGATCAGCCTCAGGCCCAGGAATATCACTTGCTAGCTCTCTACCCTTCATCTAACCCATGTCTCTTGTTCAGCCATGAGGCTCGGTACCTTTCTTTAGAGCAGCATAGTTGTCCTCAGCTTCCTCTGGCTTCTCTCTGGTGCTCTTCTGGCATTCTGCTCTCAGAGATTTTCTTAGTCTGGTAGCCCTGCCTAAACTTCCTGCCTGCCTTTGGCCAATCAGCTCTTTTTATTAAACCAGTGGGTGGGACAATTATTTACCATGAAACAACACAATACCCCTACATGAAATCTTCCTTTTTGATTAGACAGAAAAGGGGGAATAATGTGGGAATGCCTTTCTGTATGCTGTGAATATCAATCTTTAAATAAAGAAGCTGTTTTGAGCCATGGCAGGCAGGCACCATAGAATAAGTAGGAAGAGAAATCAGAGCATAGGTAGGAGAAGAAGGGCGGAGTCAGGCAGATGGAGCCAGCCATCCAAGGAGCAACATGTAAGGAACACAGGTGAGCCATGTGCCACGTGGCATTCAGATTAATGAGAATGGGTTGATTTAAGATGTAAAGGCAAGCTAGCAATGTGCCTGAGCCATAGGCCAAACAGGATGAAGTTAATATAAGAGTCTGAGTCATTTCTGGGGGCCTGAGCAGCAGCAGCAGTGGTGGGCAATTAAGGGGGGTCTGGCACAGCAGGTCTGTGAGTCTGGGCCTCTGGCCACCCAGGACCAAGAAACCCCATTGCAACAGATATTTTAACTTGTATTTCAATTAATTTAAATGTATGAAATATATGAAGACATTGTTATATAAATATGAGAATACATTGTAAAGATTCATAAGCATTTATATGAGGTAAACATGTTTGTGATCTGATGTAAATACTGGCTAGGAATATAGGGCACACATGCATAACTTCATGCATATAGAATACAGTGAAACACTACAAGAAAAAACTAAGCAAGATGAGTATACTTCTTTAAGAGATGTAAAGTGTAATTTATAGCCTGTAGATGAAAGAAAAAGTGACCGTGTTATCTTTCTAGCTCACATATAAGCACAGACCATCCTGCAATGAAAGGTCAGTGGTTCTTGGCCTTCTAGTTTCAATGACACATTAAAATCTGACCTGAGTATAATCATTCAGAAATTCTGAATTTGCTTTGTATGGTCAGTCATAAATCTTAGTAGATTATGTCTGTCACAGTGTTTTTAACATATCTGTAACCAGAAGGAGAGGTAGGCAAGAGAGATAATTTATCCAGATAACAATCATAGTTAGGCAATAAGTTTAATTTAATGGGTAATAATTTCAAGTTTTCACTGGGTTCTAAGGAAGGGAACTTATGATCTGGGAATTCTATATATCTACTCTTCACATGCAATATTCACAGTTCTTATAATTTCTGTAATTATTATTATTTTTATAGCATTATACATTACATAAACTTTTCTTCAGTAAAAAATCCAATTCTCTATTTTTGGTTGATTATTTATTTTTTTCATCTTTTAGGACAATGTAATTGCCTCTAGCAACTTTATCTCCCAGGGGCTAATTTTACATATCTTTCCAGACTACACTAATTGACATGCCTTTTATTCTGCCTCTTCTGTGCTTGTTATTAATGGTTCGTGTTATTCATTGTAATGTTGGCAGCACATAAATTACGTATATGATATGTACCAGGGTTCAAATAGTCATGTGACTTTTAAAAATAGTTGTAAGACAATTTATTTTAAAAGAAAGAGTATTTATAATTATCTAATTATCTGTAAATTAAGAACTAACCATTGGGTATATAAGGATAGACATTCTTACCTCAAGGGCAAAAGCTCAACTATGTGCATAGCAGCATTATTTGTAATCACCAGAACCGGGGAAACAACCTAGATGCCCTTCAACTGTAGAATGGATTTTTTAAAATGTGGTACATTTACACAATGGAATATTATTCAGCAGAAAAAAATCTTGAAATTTGTTGGCAAATGATGGATCTGGAGAGTATCATCCTGAGTGAAGTAACACAGACCCAGAAATATAGACATGGTGTGTACTCACTCACAAGTAGATTTTACATAAGGCAATGGATAACCAGGCTACGATCCACAAACCCTGAGGAGTTAGGTCACTGGAGAAACATACGAGAGATGTCCATGAATCCCCCTAGGAAGGGAAGATAGAGATCTGAGTAGATGGGGATCATATCAGGGAGCAAGAAAAAGGAAGTAGGAAGAGATCATGAGAGAATGATATGGTTGAGTGGGACAGCCAAGAATGAGAGAGAAAAAAGAAATAACTATCTTGATAAAAAGAGCCACTGTTTGATTAGAGAAAAACCTGGTGCTAGGGAAACATCCAAGAACCCACAAGGTGTCCAATACTAGAACTGTAATCAATAGTGGAGAGGGTGTCCAAATTTTTATAGGACTTTCCCTATAATCAAATGAATGAGCACCCTAATTGTCATTGTAATACCTTCATCTAGCAATTGATGGAGGCAGAAGCAGAGATCAATAGCTAAGCACCATGTTGAGTTCCTGGACCAGCTGAAGAGAAGAAGGAGAGAGAATATGAGTAAAGGGATCAGGTTTATGAGGAGGAGACCCACAGATATGGCTGACCCAAGCTATTGGGATGTCACTGACTCTGAAATAACAGCTGAGGTCCCTTCTAAATTAAACCCTCTAAATGTAGATGACAGTTGAACAACACAGGCAGTTTATGGTGAGTCCCTTGTGGTAGGACCAGAGTTTCTTCCTGGTGCCTGAACTGGCTTCTGAGAGCCCTTTCCCTACAGAGGAACACCTTATTCAGCCTTTATACTTGGGGAAGGACTTGGACCTACCTCAACTGGAGACCAGACCAAACTGACTCACCTTGGGATTCCTTGCCCTTCCTGGGGAATGTGGGGAAAATTGGGTGGAAGGGAAGGGTAAGGGAAGATGGGAAGGAAGAGAAGGAGATAGAGTAGTAGAGGGTATTAAGAAAATTTTTTAAATAAAAAAAATTACTAAACAAAAAAAACTAAACATATCTGAGCAACATCAAAAATTAACTGAAAAGTTAATGTAGTTAATATTAATACATTTCACAAAAATATATCATTCAATAAAACTTAATTTTACAAATTAAGCTATTTGTATATCACAACAGTATGCTAAGATTCACCTGTTAATTTCAGATCCTAAAAAATGCAATAGAAAATTCAGACATATTTATGTTGTAATTTTTTAAAACAATTAGTGTACTATTCTTGAATTAAAAAAAAAAAAAAAAAACTACCAATATTGGAGACTGGGAAAATGAATTCATAAGATTACAAATGAAGTTCAGAAACCCTAACCCATGGAAAAGCTTGAAAAATGCTTTGGCCCACCATACTGTCACTGTATGGAGGACCTATATACATGCATGTACACACACAGAGAAGCACACTCATATAAATGAAATACATGATCCCATACACATAGACAAGACCTTGTCTATTTTATTACCCAAACATAACATTAATTATATTATATATAAATTTTGACTCTCTTGAATCCTAGAGTAAACATGTCATAAGTGAATTTTCTTGCTCGAGAGGTCAAGAATTAAATTTCAAATGGTAACATACTATGCCTAAATGATCCTTTTTTCAACACAGAATTAATGTGTATTTTTTTCTGGCATGTTACAGAGTATTAGATTTTATCTTCCAGCTATAAATATTTGATTTTGCTATTGAACTGTACACTTTAGAGAAATTGCAAGTAATGATTTAAATTATTACAAATTCTGTTGTATTGTCTCAACGTTTTACAATCCATAGTTTCACCAGATAGAGAAAGAATTAATGTAAGAAACTTCAAATAGCAGGCTTTTCTCTGACACATAGTAAAAGTTTGGTTTAGACCCAGGATCAAATGTTCTTAACTTTTTGTAACTTTTTGTAGCTTTTCTGAAATTTTTTTTTCTCTCTCCAATAATGTAAAACTTTTCAGACAATATTTTAATCCCCCATCACCTGGTAAAACATTTAAATGACAATCTTTTTGCACTCTCGGAACTTGAATGGTTTATGTGGCCAACAACCTCCTACTTTCCTTTATTTTCTTTTTCCTGACTTTTCTGCTATAATGAGCCATACTGAGATCTACCATAGCTAATGGGGGAAAGACAGAGTCAACCAGAATCAGTATAAAAGCTTGTGAACTTCCTTTCTGTCTTTCTGTTCTTGCTCACCTGGTTTGGGAATTGGTATATCTTCCTTGAAAAAGAATTGCCTTGCTGAGGCATTTCCACATTTGCCTGTGTGAGTTTTTCTTTCTTTCTTGCATGTGTATCTAACACTAAGATTAATCTTTGTTTCTTTCAATGAGGATGATATATTAACATTGTTTATACAGAAAATCTACTCACAACAACTTAAAATATGATGCTAAATCATGTTATAGTTCATTTTGAAATTTGAAATTGTACTAACTAAACAGTGTTCTAGTTTGTTTTTCATTTCCTGTGATAAACACTATATATTTCAGCTTACAGTAAGTCAGAATTCATTGCTGAGGGAAATCTGGGCAGTAATATAAACAAAAAACATAGATGCATGCCTCTTACTGGCTTGCTCTATCTAGCTCATGTTTGGTAGCTATTGTATTAGATAACACTCACTTGGCTAATCCCTCTTAAATTACTTAACAAACAAGGAAAAGTTCAATGAATAAGATCATAGGCCATTCTCATAAAGGCAATATGACCCTTGATTGTTTCAACTTGATAATAAAATTTAACAGGACAAATGGCAATGTTAGTTGAGACTATGCATGATATATGAACTTAAGAACATAACATGAGGAAAGGTATCAATAATTCAGAAAATCACTATTCTCTATTGAGAGAATAGTATCTTAGATAATTGTTATCCTAGGAACCAAAAAAGGTAATTCAAATTTCATTTGCCGAGTCTGAAAAGAGCATCATGAATGTATGGTGTCCTCCTTATGTGAATTCAGATTCAGAAATAGAATAGAACTCCTGGTAACAATGTCATCCATCAGCACTGGTTTTACATTCTCTTTCATTCATATTATGTTACATTAATATATATTAAATAACCGAGCCCTGTATAGTTATATAGTTTACAGTGGAGCATACATATTGGTGTTACTGACTTTAACTATAATTATGTTCATTCTATCAAATATGCATGTGTTTAGAAAGACAGAGAGCATCAATTTTATTTTAAGAATCATTATGACAATTAATTTAAAAATTAAATCACGGCTTTTAGTCTTTAAAGTTTCCATATATTTATTTAATGTATATTTTATCATATCCATCCACCTACTATCCAGCTTTCCTTAGCAGCCCTGTCACTATCTCCCACTAATTCCTTTCTCTTTTTTTCTCTAATGAATAGCCATTTCAGTTCAATTAATGCTACCAATGAGTGTGTAGTCATTCACCAGAATATAATCCAACTGGCAGCTTCTGCAACCTCAAAGGAAAGTGGCCTGCCCTCTATCAGCAGCCAAAAACTACAAGAGCTCCCTACAAGGGGGTGTGGCCTCAGTCCCTCACCTGTGTTTGGAATTTTTAACTAGCTTGTTTTGTGAAGGACTTTTTTAGATTAATGATACCTGCTGTGAGTTGATGCATGCAATTGTTATGCTGGGTCCAGAAGCCAACATTTCACAACTGCCTTTTCCATTCTTTACTTCCTGTATTCTTTCTGTTCCTTAAGATACAAAGTGCTCTAACATCACCTAGACCTACAGGCATGACCTCGTGGCTGTAACTTTGGTTGGGCATAGTTTAAAAATCCGGTTGTACTTTCATAGCAATCTCTACTTTCCCATCATTTGGAAAGAAAATCTGATCTGTTCTCTTGAATGGATCATCCCAGTCGTCCAGCCTATTATTTCTATTGTAAGTTGCCATGAGTCCCTCTAATAAATATTAGACTATTAATTAATTGCCTGTGATTAATATCTGGTTACAGGCTATGATGTTGTTTACGTTTATATAAAGTTTGGCAAGCTCTCATGAGTGGGAAGGCTATAGGCATTAGAGAAGAAGCTACTGTAGTTTTTCTAACTACTCATAGTCTTGTGGTCTACATTATAAATATTTACATTTAAACCTGGAGACTTGTGTTGGTCTCTGCTTTGGTCAGGGACAATTCATCTTGTAGCAGGAAGAGAGGGGTCCATGCAAAAACTCAGGCCTGGTTCAAGTGCTGAGTAAAAATAGCTATTTTTTTATTGGCTGTGGATGCCCAATCAAGCCATTTGCCATTGCTTCCCCTTTTCTGGCATCCTTTGTATTTGCTATTTTCATCATTTCACTCTTTAGTTTATGATAGATTTGCTTTTGCTATGGATTTTATTACAGTTTTATTACAGTTATTATTGCAGAATAAAGATGCACTATTGTATACTTGAGAAAGATAAACATTTATGTTATAGTTGATAAATTAGAATTTATACCAAATAAAATAAGGCCAATATATTATAACATGTATAAATTAAATACTATACTTTCATCTATATATCATGTCATATATTTATACTATATATAATATACATAGATTATACTATGCCTATATTTTTAATAAAAATGTAACAGAACTGACTGAAAAAAAATAAAAAGAAAAACTACCTATTGAGCATTCAAATACGTGTCAATGGGAACCTTCTCATTCAAACCTACACATCTTGAGTATCCTACCTTTATTTGCTCTAACTTTCATGTAACTTAATATGTTATTTCTTATTTCACTAGGAAGCTTGCATATTCATTTAAATCTCTCCTTGTGTAACATTTCTCCTCCAGGCTTATGAGAAAATACATATTCAACCACTAAATTTAGCACAAATGAAATATTCTCTCTATCCTCTTTAATCAAGAAAAGTAGAAATGTCTGTGTCTTGCTTCAGTAAAACTTTAAGCATAATTCTGTTGGTATTTCTAAATTTAAACAATATTTGAAATATTGTTTTCAAGATTGTATTCTCTTCACCTTTCCATGCTTGTCTCCTCTACTATTATACACATGCATGGGAATAATTTATATTTATCTGTAAGGAAGTAAATGAGTATATATCAACACATTTTTATAAACATTGTGGGACCACTAGTGCCTTAAATAAATTTTTCTGATTATAATAGCTATTTCCAATGACTTGAAGATTGAACACTACAAAATCAGGCAACAACAAATTTTAAATAGCTGAATAATAGATATGCTCTGCTTCTGTACAAGAATCCTAATTTACTAGTTCAGAATACATGATGGAAATTAGTTTTCTACCTAGCACTGACCAACCACAGCTCCAAAGCAGAGCTGCTCTTGTCTCAGCCAGACATTATATTGATTCTCAAGAGCCATCTGCTTCCCATGATGCAGGTCAAACACGGAGGATGATCCCCACCAGACTTCATGATATTTGGTGGCCTCCGCCTCCCAGATTTGTGACAATGGCCCATAGAGTTCCTGTGAAGGATCAAAGACCTCATTCTGAGAACCCTACCAGCCTGGAGAATGGGAAGGAAGCATGCTCCCAGGTTCTATGGATTGTCCCCTATGAGGACCTTCAGGTCTCCTCTTCAGAGGACAATGATGGAGAGTGAGCCACCACATGAAAAAAGATGCTACCTCTTCATATTGCCCACATACTTTTTGATTACCAGGCTACTACATGATGGACTATTGAGGAATGATGAATAACCAAGGGGACCAGTATGTTCCTCTCCAGAATGACTTAGAAAGATGACTGTGACCTGTGACCTGCCAAGTTCACTTCCAAATGGTGGCAACACTGAAATCTCCTCTCATGCTGGGACTCACATTTCCATGCAAGCAATTTCACCCCAGTGTGGACTCTGGACTATGTACTCTCAAGTGTGCCACTGAGAAGCACTCAGAAGAGAAGTCACCTGCCTCCTCTCTTGTCATTATCATTGACCTCTAGTAGATCCTTTAAATAAAATCTATCTTCAGAACTTAAAAAAAGGAAGGAGGAGGAGGAAGGGAAGGAATAGAAAAAGAATAAGAATTTAATTTTTTATAGTTGATACTCTTTCCACCTACGTAAACTGACAGTATACTATCAGTGAGGTAGCACAAAGTATATATATATATATATATATATATATATATATATATATATATATATATATACATATATATATATATATATTATGAAGATGAAATTTTAAGATATAAGGCAACTAATTTTTTATGTGAAAATGATATAGACCAAGAGAAAATAATTATCAAAATGAGTTATAGCAAATACATAACATACATAGTGTACATAAGGACACAGTTTATGAGTTTTACCCATTTCTCTTTGCTATGCAACTCCCCTCAATTCTCCCCTACTCGTACTTAAATTGATCTTTAAAAGTTATAACTTTTGCACACATATATGAATATTTAAAACTTACTATGTTCATTCTGTGTTATAATTACATACTTGTTTTTATGGTAGGCTCTTTGAAATTTAATATATGACATGATATTTGTGGTGGTTTGATTATGAATAGCCCCTATAGACTCATGTGTTTGAGTGTTTGGCTCATGGGGAGAGGCACTATTAGGAAGTATGGGCTTGTTGAAGCAGGAGTTGCTTTGTTGGAGGAAATGTGTAACTAAGAGGAGGGTTTTGAGGTCTTTGAAGCTCAAACCACATATAATGGTTCACAGTTTACTTCCTGTTACCTCAGTTTAGATATGGAACTTTCAGCTCTTAGTCCAGCACTATGTCTGGGTGTATGTTGCCATGCTTCTGGCCATAACAATAATGAATTAAACCGTAAAACCATCATCCAACCCCAATTAAGAATTTATCTTTATAAGCTTTTCCATGGTCATGCTGTTTCTTCACAGCAATAGAAACACAAAATGAGACAGGTATCAACACTAGGAGAAATTGAAAATTCCTTTCTCATTAGATATTACTTACAGGTTACTCTTCACCTAATGGTAGGAACTTGAAAATTTCTCTCATATACATTGGCATCTCAACTGGTGTCACAGTGTTGGTCTTGTTTTAGGAATACTTTTGGGATTTCACAAGTTTAAGTAACCTTATTTATTTAGAAGTTACTCTTTTGTAACAGATGTCTTAATTATTGGCTCTTGAAAGTCATTCTGGACTCTCTTTAATTGTGAATGTCTCCACAAACAGCACCATTAGAAAAGAGTTTATCTGTGTAAGGCAAGAATAAAGGCCCATGCAGCACAACTCAGTAGCCAATGTTGTTTCAAGCTTCTGACATTCTGATAGATTATTTTAGGCATATATAAGAATAGTAAAATTTGAAAAAAAAAGCTTCCTATTAACTCAATCCTGTGAATGCAATGAAGCTTTAAGACGAAAGCACATAGAACCACTATGTAAAGTACATGTGACATATTCCATAAAGATAATTTTTAAAGACTGAATAATAACATTCCAGAAAAGGTCTAGGAGAATGACTAAGATAAAGATAAGAACCATAGTCTGCCTGGTCATGAAGGTAGCACAGAGATCACCAGGATATCAGCCATATCTGTCCTCAGCTTGCTGGTCAGAAAGCAGGTCTTAGATCTCTTTCTTTGCAGAGACAATCCTGAGTGTTTAACATTTCTGTTTTCTCTAGGGCTTCTCTCTCCATTCCACAATGCTATCTTTACAATACAAAGCAAAGACTCCCTCCCATCTAGTGAACCTTAATCCAATGAGACAACTATGGATTTCTCCAAAGAAAAAAGGTCTAGAAAGACAGAGATGGTTTTTGGAAATTATTTACCAGTGGGCCTACATAGTATTTGAAGCTCAAAGCATTGAGCTTCAAATCCACGCATAGATCATGTCTCTCTCAGAAAATAAAGTATAGAGTGATTGAGAAATTGACTGATATTTATATTTCCTATCCAAAAGTACATATACACACAAACACAATCACACACACTGAACAGGTACATACACCATTCTCACAAATAACATTATCACCATATACACACATATGTTATGTAGCAAGTGACTACTTTAAATGTTGTCACTTAAAGTTTTAAAACCATAAGTGGCTTATTGTAACAATTGTCATAAGTGTATATAAAGACAGATTATTTTAATTTAAGGTTTTATTAAAAGCCAAGTGTCAATGATTTATGTAAAGAGACACACAAAACTAATTTGAAGAAAAATTTATGATCTCTAGAAATAGCCATTTTTCATCATTCATTTTCATCTAAAAGCATAAAAGTTACCTGTGAAAAATGCACTTTGTTATGAAATGTACAGTGAGATAATGGGCTGAATAACATCTTTTCTATTATTTGCTGTGTAAGTAGGCAAAGCTCCTCTCTAAGAGTCCATTTGACAATAGAATTAAGTTTCTGTTTCAATAAGGTTTTATCAACCAACCTATCATTAAGACAAAATGGTTCTGATTATATGATCTTTGAGATTTTTCTGTGGCTATGACCTAATACCATTGATTCAACTGGAGGAGCAGATATGCAATCTGGCAGTGTTATCTACATTTAATTCGGCAAGCACCCTGAAGCTGAGTTTTAAAAATTGGCTTTTTAAAGTAATAGATGCTGTATCACATTTCTTTAAACAGATGTGTCATTCACTTCCTTTTGCCATTTTCTCTTTCTTTTTTTATTTCTTTCTCTCCTATCTCCTGGATTACCCCTGGTATGATGTATTATGTTTTTAACCAAAATTTAACAATGAAATTATTATATCTATGGTGGTGACTTTATTTTACATAATTCATTTGAAAGTACATAGTTTTTTTTTATCTCATTTTAATTGAGAATTTACCTTTTCTTTTTTTCCTTCAATTATTTTTTCTTATAAGAAAATTGTCTTATGCATGTATACCCTTGCTCCCCCTCCCTTCCCTACCCTTTCTACCTCCTACCCTTCAAGGCTCCACATATTGCCCATGTAAATTGACAGTTACCTACCCTTAGAGGGCCTAGTTCCTTTTCCTGATGGATCTCCACTGGCTATTCTCGATTCGGTGAGCTTGCCAGAGCTCCAGATAGAAAAGTATATTTTCTAATTCCTTAGATATGGGCTTACATCTATACTCAGGTAAAATATTAACAAGACTATATTACACAATCATTAATTGATATATCTAAAAAATTAAATTGTGCTCATATTATCAAAAAGTTTAGACAAAATTTAACAAAATCAAATTCTGAGAAAATATAAAAAGAGAACAAAAGTCAGTAAACATGAAAATGATACATTGACTGTACTTATTTCCCAGTGTCATCTCTACAACACAAGTCTTTTTCTGTTCATCTGCCCATCTCTGTGTTCTCTACCTCTCAAAGGCTAAAATTTAAAATTAATTAAGAACATAAGGTCAGACATTTTTGTGCATGAAAGTATTTGGAGAAGATGGCCTTCTTTAAATTATTATAACAACATTATAAACTTTATGACTTTTATTTTTTTTAAATGGTAACACTGGAGATGGAGGAGAGAAACATACTTCTTGCCAAGAACTATACCACTGAAGTATACTAACATCTCCTCTGTTTTCTGAAACAACCTTTGAATGGACATTTTCTTGCATTTGACTCTAAAATGCAAGTATTACAGGTCTACACAACCACAGTCTTCACTCATATTCATCTCTCCTTCTTTTTAACACAGAAGAAATTTCATTTCAGTTGTAAGTAGTTTATTTCATAAGTTATCATACATGTGTTATAGTACAGAGCAAGAAAAAAAATGTATCTTATGCTATGGTATTATCAGTCATGTTACCTCTGCAAGTACTTGGAAAATATTCACAAAATATCATTTCATAATAAAAAAATATACATTATCCAATATGTTGCTCAAAAAGTGAGTAAGAAACAAATTCAATCATCTATAGCATTTCTCTCTTCACTTGTTGATCAATATTAATGTTTATTGTTTATCCCCTGTTATTTCTGTAACATTTTTATTATAATGAGTAGATAGAAAACCATGTTAAAAAGAACATCCAGATAAGCAGTAGAAAGATAGTATATATTAAATTGTTTAGACATAGGATATACTGAGAAGGTCTAGTATTCAAAAGCTCTACAGCATTGCTTTGGCTTTCTACTGACTGAAGCGTTTGCTTAGGAGTCTTATAACAGTAATGTCACAGTACAACAGGAATTTCAATACAATAAAATATTTTTCATAAGAATTTTTTTTTGTAGTTTATGAGAAGCTTATATATTATGCAATTATTAGAATTGAATAACAATGTAGTAAATATGATTATGATTTTTTTTAAATAGGGGCCAAAAGCAAAGAGCTATCCAAAATATTCTAGAAAAAATTCAAGCTTTACCAAAAGAAATTTGATAAAACCCAGTGATTTGTTCCATTGCTCTGTTCAGTAGAAAACAAATCTGAGACCATATACCCCAATGTTCACTTGGGTTTCATCTTACTGTGAGGAGAGATAATAATTAAATGTGATCCCTTCATTATAGACATAAAATGACTTTCAATTAATAAGAACATTTTTAGGTTTTCTAGGAATGTTTGTTTTCTTAGTAACAATGTTTCCTTTAAAAATTTCACAATCAATTTTGGCAAAATCTATAAAAAATTTTTGCCTAAATAATTTATAATATATAAAGTTATAAAGTATGCTTAATCTCAGAGAAAGAGCAGAGATACTTTCATATGCCTTTGTCTAAAGCATTTCTCTTGAATGTATGATTGTTGTAGCTCAGCTTTGACATTGGAATTGTGACAGCTCACACAATTGAAGTCTTTTTATAAAAAGGAGCATGTGTTTTTTACCAACAACAAAATGTTCTGATTAACGATCCCATAGCCAGTAAGTCAAAATATATGTTATCATAGATGTAGAAATCACAGTGAAGACTGATTAAAACAAATGAAAATTTCCTTTGTAAACATAAGCATGGCTATTAACAGTAAAATTACAACAGAAAAAATAATTCTTTACCCATGTCTCCAGTTAAGAAATACTAATTAACTAAGATAACAAATAAGAGCAAGGAAACATTGATTGTCAACAATAAATAAATTATAAATAAAAGTATAGACCAATTGTTCATTAATAATACAAAATATGCATATATATGACTTGCTTTTATTCATTATAGATTTTTATATAAGAAGTGATATGTTTACCTTATATTACTAAAGTCACTACTTAATTACTATGTCAGCTAGTTTTAGACTCAGAGTTTATTGAAGAATGATTAACCATAAAATAAACATATACTTATCACTCATGTTGAATAATTAAATATATAGACTAGTATTTTCACTTAAGGAAATACACTTTGGTTCAATGGTTTATAATCACATCAATTTAGGTAAAATAATATTTTATTAATTATTTTAAATACTTACATAAAATTAGGTAAAATAATATTTTATAGTATGTTGCAAAGGGGTTTCTTGGTCCCAGGCAGCCAGAGACCCAGACCCACAGACCTGCGCACCAGACCCATTAGCCACCCGCTGCTGTTGCTGAGGCCCCCAGAAATGACTCAGAGTTTATATTAACTTCATGCTGTTTGGCCTATGGCTCAGGCACATTGCTAGGTAGCTCTTACATCTTAAATCAACCCATTTCTATTAATCTGTCTGTCACGTGGCCTGTGGCTCACCTGTGTTCCTTACATGTTGCTCCTTGGGTGGCTTGTTCGATCTGCCTGACTCCGCCACCCTGCTTCTCCTACCTATGCTCTGATTTCTCCTCCTACTTCTATGGTGCCTGTCATGGCCCAAAACAGCTTCTTTATTTAAAGATTGCTATTCACAACATACAGAAAGGCATTTCCACATTAATAGTACATTTTAAATTAAGTGCAATAAACAATACTGTGTGGATGATGAATTAAGAGAAATATGATAAGTGAAATATTTTTCATACATTATCAGTATAATATTTTATAACATAGTTTCTCTCTGCCTCATGAGGCATAGCACAAAGTAGATATCCGTAAGTCCCTTTGCTTTATAATTTTGGATCATCTATTCATGAGTTTTTGTAATGAGATAGGAAATGGAAAGAGGAAAGAAAATTTATACTCTGAAGAAATCTGAAGGCAGAACCAACTGTAGAACTCTTTCTATTAACCCCTTGAGAATGATCTTTCAGAATTTCAAATTAAGTTTGTGTGATGGCTTCTTTGTTATACAAATGACTCGAGTATAAAGAACATTCTCATCATTACAATAACTCTACAGAAATTGGTTAATTTAAATTGTAAGAACTAGTTAGTAATATGCCTGAGCCTTCAGCCAAACATTTATAATTCATGTTCAGCCTCCGAACTGGTCAATTCGGACCAGGTATTTGGGACAGGAACCCCTCCCCAGTACACACACACACACACACACACACACACACACACACACACACACACACTCACACACACACACACACACACACACAGTTTCTTTCAACCAGAGAAGAAGCTAGTAATTTCTGTATCCTTGATCAAATATTGGTTTTATACCTACATTTTAGAAATGCCTATGGTTTGATTCTGCTCATTTCCTAAGAAATTTCCTCTCTTTTAAGATTTTTTTAAAGGAGTAAGGGGATTGGTATTATGAGGTAAATTCCCTCAATGATGACTAGCTGAAGCTCTGAGGAGCTCGGTGAATTGAGAGTAGCCACTGGAGATCGATCCATCAGGAAAAGGAATTAGGTCTGCCAAAGGTAGGCAATTGCCAATTGGTATGAGCAGTATGTGGAGACCCGAGGAGTGGGATCAGACTGTGTTCCTGTGCATGGGCTGACACCGTGGAGCCCATTCTCTGCAGAGGAACACCTAACCCAGTCATGATTTTTGGATGAGGAAATTAGACTTGACTGGAGTGGATGTGCCAAGCTGAGCTGACCCACCTTGGGACTTCTTACCCTTTTAGTGGAGGAGATGGGTGGATGGGGAAGAATGAGGCTGAAGGTGGACTGGGAAGGACTGGGGGGAGGGAAGAAAGGGGGCCAGAGGGGATACAAAGATAAAATATCATTTTTTATAAAATAATAATTATAAATAATAAATAATAAAAATTAATAAATCGTCTAGTAAATGAAAAGGTGCATTCTTTGGGGTTTTTGCATGCATGTATGTCTGTGTGAGGATGGCAGATCCCGTGGAACAAGAGTTACAGACCAGACAGTTTTGAGCTGGCCCATGGGTGCTGGAAATTGAACCCAGGTCCTTTAGAAGAACAATAAGTGCTCTTAATTGATGAGGCTTCTTTCCAGCTCCTGAGAATTTGGTCTTCAACTGACATGATAAGTTTTTTTCTTTCTCTATCAGAAATCATTAACAAATGAGTTATTAGAATTGGACTGGGGCACTGTGAACCTAATTTTCAAATACAAATTGAAAAATCTGTTACTTCAATACTGTGTGTCATTATACCAGCAAATTATACATTTATTTTTATTCTGTTACATTTGGTGAACACATGTTTTATGCTAGAAAATGATTTGAAATCTGAAGGGATAAAAATTAATCAAAATTTCATTGTTCTTGAAAGGTTCAAAGTCCTTTGGTTAAGAAATAAAAAGCATATGGGTCCTGGGGAGGCACTTGTACTTGGGAAGAAAATGATAGTAAATAGTGAGATAAATATATGTAAACAAGGAAACATTGTTTTATCTTGGCATTTATGCCATCAAAAGCCAGTGGGCATAAGCTATTTTAATAGAATGATCTGGATATTCACTGAACCATTATTTTCTTAATACCAGTATTCATTAGCGTGGACACTGAAACACCATCTATGATCTTCTGGATGAATTTGATGCTCTCATAATTATCTGCATATAGAATAATAGAGGTTAAAAGCAGAGGTTCAATTCACATTTTCTTCAGCAATTGAAATACACTTGCATATATTTATGAGTCCTTTCTCTATATGTACTTTTCTTCATTACTCTTCAAAGACTACATTATCTTTAGGATTCAAAGTGCTCTTCAACTTAACTGCCACCTCAGATTCCATCAATAAAACAATAAATGAATCATTTAGTAAGAAGGAATGATTAGAAAATAGCCCTGAGTGACAGCATACTTGTCTGCTCATGGTACAAGCAACAAAAGTAATTGCTCTCCACAAGCCTTAGCATTTGCAGTTCATCCATTTCTTCCTCTGTTTGTAATTTTAAAGGAGGCTTTTCTATTCACACTTATTCAGACTTTGTCACTGAAATACGCTGGACTCTATTTGGCATGGGTTTTCATTTTTATTGCCTTAAAAATATTTTTATTGACATATGTTGATTTAGTAACAGGCTTTAGTATTTAAGTTAATTCCATAATGATATTATTTTGACTAGTTGGTTTTGAGTTTTTCCATTAAAATTTTATGCATATAATGGTCATCCTGATTATTATAACCTACTCTATAACTTTCTTAATTCTATTTTGTTACTGTCTTTTCCCATACTTTTTGCTGTCCCACATTGATAAATATTATTGTCGCAATTTTTGCTTATTTTCTATCAATGGAAATCACTGAGTTTCAAAAGGATAATATGTGTGACTTTAGCTATGAAATAATTTAATAGCCTGGTAGCTCTATATCTATTGTTATGGATTCTATCATGGATCAATCTGACACCACACATCTACAATCTAATGTTTGTAAATCCAAACGGTTTAGTCTGTTTTCTCGCTGCCACTATTATTCATAAGTTATGACTGCATTATCTATGCTATGCCCAGAAGACAGCCTTTTAAAGCCCTCCTACCTCTTTTCTGACTTGCATGTTCTTTCTTATCTCCTCTCCCATGATGTTCCCTAAATATCAAGAGAAATGTTGTAAATATTCAATTTATGGCTCAGTGATC
Organism: Phyllotis vaccarum; assembly: GCA_033318265.1. Taxonomy (NCBI): domain Eukaryota; kingdom Metazoa; phylum Chordata; class Mammalia; order Rodentia; family Cricetidae; genus Phyllotis; species Phyllotis vaccarum. The sequence goes on from JARWLC010000028.1 coordinate 2,903,585, forward strand.
AATTGTCTCAACAACTCAGGCCACCATGTATTTCTGCATTGTTAAGACAGGCTTCTTTGATTAAGTTTAGAGCAGTATCCATTTAATATTTCAAATTCATATATTTTTCCATGAAAATTTAGCTAAACAACACTACAACCTCACTCCTAGGATCTAAGACTTCTTCAACCAGGAGTTATTTACAGAACGAGAGTAATCGTGTATGAAATCATTGGCGGCACTTCTTTCCAAGCAGCATGTATAGAACTTTCAAGATAATGAAAGCTAGTGGGAAGCCTTAAAGTTTCCACCTCAGTACACATTAAATTTTTCTACATTTTAAAACCAAACTGTATGGCTCCTTTTGAAATAGTGTTTTATCATCTAGAAATGTTGAAAACATAAGAAAAATGACAAGAGTTTGTACTATTTGGGGAGTTTTTCTAACTACTAACTCATACAGAATACCAAGATAATGCATGACTCAAACAGGTACAGATATCTTTGTACACTTTTGAAAACAAGCAATGGAGAATTACCTTTTAAAAAACGACACTAGGATATGCATATGAATAATTAGGCATATGACAAAATTAGGTCATAGCCTGGCTAGTATATATTATGTCTGCATGGCAAATGTTTTGAAAGTTCAATTACAAATATTAGATTTTTAACCACAGTAAAGCAGTTAGCTAATAGAAATACTACATAGTTTAGAGCACAACATGTCCCCTCTGATCTACAACTAAGAGTCAACTAAGAGCCAAATAAGAGTATCCCCTCCCCTGTGACAGCTGGAGACACACAGCCCTCTGACCCACAATTGACTAAGAGCTGACTAAGAGTGAACTGTGAAGGCAAATGGGCAAACACCAGTGCATGAATACATATAACAATAGAAAGAAAAAGAAAGCACCACCTGAAGAAGCTAGTAGTTCTAAAACATCAGGACCTGAGCATAGCAACGAAAAAGAAACAGAAGGAAAAACCTTAAAAACAAATTTATGAAGATAATAGAAGCTTTAAAGGATATAAAACATTTCCTTAAATAAAAAAATAAAACCAAAAAAAAGAAAACAAACAGCTGAAAGAAATATTCTGGAAGCTAAAAATTGAAATAGAAACAATACAGAAGGTGCAAACCTAGGCAAGGCTGGAAATAGAAAACCTGAAGAAACAAGCCAGAACTACAGATGCAAGTATAACCAAAAGAATGCTAGAGATGGAGAGAGAATCTCTGGAATGGAAAATTCAGTAGTGGAAATAGATACATCAGTCAAAGAAAACACTAAAACAAAAAAAGTCTTATCACAAAATGCCCAGGAAATTTGAGACACCATCAATAGACCAAACCTGAGAATAACTGGAATCAAAGATGGAGAAGAATACCAGCTCAAAGACACAGAAAATATATTTGTAGCACGAGCTTTCTAGCCCAGACTTTTGGGCCTAGCCTCAAGGTTTAGGCCCACAGACCCACAGACCTGCAGAGACACAGAGATGCTTTCATTAATTTGAGGCTGATCGGCCTTAGGCCCAGGCATATAACTTGCTAACTCTTTACCCTTAGTCTAACCCATAACTCTTATCCTGTTCAGCCATGCAGCTTGGTACCTTTTCTCAGAGCAGCATAGATGTCCTCTGCATCTGTGGCTTCTCTTTAGTATTCTGCTCTGTTCCTAGAGTCTTCCTAGTCTGGCCCTGCCCACACTTCCTATCTGCCTTTGGCCAATCAGCGCTTTTTATTAAACTCATAGGTGAGGACAATTATTTACAATGGAACAACATAATCTCCCACATATATTTAAAAAAATTATAAAAGGAAACTTTCCCAATCGAAAGAAGGAAATGCCTATAAAGATACAAGAAGCTTACAAAAAAAAAGACTAGATACCCCCCAAATTTTTTTTGTCATATAATAATCAAGCCACTAAACTTACAGAACAAAGAAAAAAATACTAAGATCTGAAAAGGAAAAGGTAAAATTATCTATAAAGGCAGACCCATCAGAATAACACCATACTATTCAATGGAAACAATGAAAGCAAGAAGGTCCTGGTCAGATGTTACACAGACACTAAAAGAGCATGTCTACTAACCCAGACTACTATACCCAGCAAAACTACCAATCACCTTAGATGGAGTAAACAATATATTTTATGATAAAACCAGATTTAAACAATATTTAACCACAAATCTGTCCCTATAGAAAAGCACTAGAGGGAAAAAAATATTTATGAAAACACAAGCAATCAATAATCACACAGAAGAAAAACCCAGAGAAGAGAAAAACACACACAATATCATGAAAAACAATAATAAATAACAATCATTGGTCATTAATATACCATAATGTTTATGGACTTCATTCACTTATAAAATGACACACCCTAGCACAGTGGATACAAAAATAGAATCCATCCTTCTGCTGCATACCAGAAACACATCTCAACTTAAAAGATAGACACGGGTTTAAAGTAAAGAGTTGGGAAAAGACTTAATAATCAAATTGTCCCAAGAAATTAGCAATTAGCTAATTAGAAATTAGCCATCCTAACATCTAACAAAATAGACTTCAAATTAAAAACCAGTCAAAAGAGACCAGCATGGATATTACTTATTCATCTCAGGAAAAATCCACCAAGATGAAATCTCAATTCTGAATATTTAAGCATCCAACACAAGGGTATCTATATATGTAAAAAAAAAAAAAAAAGAAAAAGAAAAAAGAAAAACTAAAGCTCAAACCTCACATCAAAGATCACATACTTTCACCTTTAGATAGGACAACCAGACAGATACTCAACAGATAAATAAGGGATCTAACAGATGTTATAACTCAAAGAGACTTAATAGATATATACAGAAGCTTACACCCAAGCATATAAGAATATACGTGTTTCTCAGCACTCCATGAAACTTTCTCTAAAATTGACCACTACTTAGTCATAAAGCAAATATCAATAGATACAAAAATGGAAAGAATCCCATGTATCATATTAGACCACCATGGCCTAAAGTTAGAGTTCAACAATAACAAAAATGACAGAAAGCCTGCAAACTCATAGAAACTGAACATCTCTCAATTGAACCTCCTCTGGGACACAGAAGAAATTAAGAAAGAAATCAAAGATTTCACAGAATTTAATGAAAATGCATCTATAACATATGCAAACCTATGGAACACAATGAAAGTAGTGTTAAGAGGAAAACTCATAGCACTAAATGCCTATATGAACGATCTAAGAGAAAACTTACAAAAAAGACCTAACAGCATAGCTGAGGCTTTGGAACAATTAGAAGCCAACTCACCTAGGAGGATAAGACAGCGGCAAATACTCAAACTTATGGCTGAAATCAATATAATGGAAACAAAGAAAATAATACAAAGAATCAATGAATCAAGGAAGTTGTATCTTTGAGAAAGTCAACAAGATAGATAAATCCTTATCCAACCTAACCAAAAAGCAGAGATTTTCCAAGTTAACATAATCAGAATTGAAAAGGGGGACATAACAGTGGACACCCAAATAATCTAGAGAATTATCAAGGCATACTTCAAAAATCTATACTCCATTAAAATTGAAAACCTAAAAGAAATGGACAGCTTTCCGGACAGGTACCACTTACCAAATTTAAATTAACATGAGATTAAAGACCTATAACTCTTAAGGAAATTGAAGCTGTTATTAAAAGTCTCTCAAGTAAAAATATCTCAGGATCAAATAGTTTCAGTGCAGAATTCTACAAGACACTCAAAGAACTAATACCAATATTCCTCAAACTGTTCCACACAGTGGAAACTGAAGGGACATTGCTTAACTCTTTTTTATGGTGCCAAAATCACCCTTATACCCAAGGCACTCAAAGATGCAACAAAGAAAGAGAGTTACAAGACCAAATTATCTCCGTCATGAATATTGATGCAAAAATACTTAATAAAATTCTGACAAACTGAGTCCAACAAAACATCAGGAAAAAAAAAAATCATTCACCACAGTCAAATAGACTTCATCCCAGAGATGCATTGATGGCACAATATGTGAAAAACTGTAATACCCCACTTTCATATAAACAAACTGAAAGAAAAAAAAAAGACCTATCATCATCTTGTTAGATGCTTAAAAAGCCCTTGACAAAACCCAACACCCCTTCACAATAAAAGTCATCTAGTAATCAGGAATACAGGGAAAATATCTAAATATAATAAAAGCAATATACAGCAAGTCGCGGTCAACATCAAACTAAATGGAGAAACACTCAAAACAATCCCACTAAAATCAAGAACAAAACAAGGCTGTCCTCTATCTCCTTATCTATTCAATGTAGTACTCAAAGTTTTAGCAAAAGCAATAAAAGAACAAAAGGATATTAAGGGGATATAAATTGGAAAGGAAGAAGTCAAACTATCTATATATTTTCAGATGATATGATTGTATGCATAAATGACTAGCAAAATATTACCAGGGAACTCCTACAGCTGATAAACACTTTTAGCAATGTACTAGTGTACAAAGTTAACTCAAAATTATCAATAGCCTTCTTATACATAAAGGATAATAGGACTGAAAAAGAAATAAGGGAAACATCACCCTTTCTAATAGCTGTAAATAGTATTAAATATCTTACAGTAACTCTAACCAAAGAAGTAGCAGACTTGTTTGACAAAAACTTTAAGTCACTGAAAAAAGAAATTGAATAAGACATCAGAAAAAAGAAAGAACTCCCATGCTCCTTGACAGATAGGATTAACATAGTAAAAATGGCAGTTTTACCAAAAGCAATCTACAGATTCAATACAATCCCCATCAAAATTTCAACACAATTTTTATAGACCTTGAAAGAACAATATTCAACTTAATATGGAATAACAAGAAACCAAGGATTGCCAAAGCAATCCTGCTCAATAAAAGAACTTCAGGAGGAGTCATCATCTCCAACTTAAAGCTATACTGTAGGGGTATTGTGTTGTCCCACCCACTGGTTTAATAAAAAGCACTGATTGGCCAAAGGTAGGCAAGAAGTGTGGGTGGGGCTAACAGATTAAGAAAATCTCTGAGAACAGAATGTCAGAACACCAGAGAAAAGCCAAAAGAAGCAGAGGACAACTATGATGCTCTAAAGAAAGGTACCGAGCCACATGGCTGAACAGGAAGAATCATGGGTTAGATGAAGGGTAGAGAGCTAGCAAGTTATATGCCTGGGCCTGAGGCTGATCAGCCAAAAACTACTGAAAGCATCTGTGTGTCTCTGCGGGTCTGCGGGCCTAAACCTTGAGGTTAGGCCCGAAAGTATGGAACAGAAAGTCCAGGCCAGAAACCTCCTACTATACTATACTATAGAACTACAATAATCAAAACAATCTGGTACTGGCATAAAAACCGACTTGTAGATCAATGGAATTTAATCTAAGATCCTGCCATTAACCCACACATGTGAACACCTAATTTTTGACAAACTGTTCAATAGAAAAAAGACAGTATCTTCAACAAATGCTGTTTTCAAACTAGATGGTAGTTCATACAAGAATTCATATAGATCCAAACTTATTATCCTGTACAAAACTCAAATCCAAGTCAATCAATGATCTCAACATAAAACCAACTACACTGAACTTGAAATACCCTCAAACATACTCCACCTCCTAAATATAAACGAGTAGCACAGATACTAAGAACAACAATCAATAAAGGGGACCTCCTGAAACTGAGAAAGTTCTGTAAGGCAAAGAACATAGTCAAGAAAAAAACAACAGCCTACATAATGGGAACAGATCTTCACCAATCATGTATCTGACAGAGGATTGATCTCTAAAATATATAGAGAACTCCACTAACTAGAACCCAAAACCTTAAATAATCTAATTAAAAGACGGTGTTCAGAGCTAAAAAGAGAATTCTCAACAGAAGAATTACCAATGGATGAAAGGTATTTAAAAAATTGCTCAACATCTTTAACCATCAGAGAAATGCAAATCAAAACAATTTTAAGATACCTCCTTACACCTATCAGAATGGCTAAGATCAAAAACACAGATGACAGCCTATGTTGTAGAGGATGCAGTGCAAGGGGAATGCTCCACCATTGGAGTGTAAACTTGTTCAGCCATTCTGGAATGCAGTATGACAGTTCCTCAGAAAACTAGGAATCAATATCCACTAGAATTCAGTAATACCACTATTTGGCATATACCCAAAAGATGCGCATTTGTATCCCAAAGGCATTATTTCAACTATGTTCATAACATTATTCATAATATCAAGAACCTGGAAACAACCTAAATGCCCCTCAACTGAAGAATAGATTAACAAACTGTTGTACATCTACACAATGGAGTACTACTCAGAAGGAAAAGATAATGACATCTGAAAATTTGCAGGCAAATGGATGGATTTGGAGAATATCCTCCTGAGCTAGGTATCATAAGCCCAGAAAGATTGACATGGGATATACTCATTCTTAGGTGGATTTTAGAGAAGAGATCAGGGGATGTTGTAGGGGGAGTCTGAAAGCCTACTGGGAGAGATTGGGAGAAGGGGAGGGAGGGAGAAAAGGAGAATGCATAGAAAAAAGACATTTATTTATTTAATAAATAAATAAATGATTTAAAAAATAAATCTCTGACTGTTCTTACAGAGCACCTAGCTTCAATTCTATGTATACAGATGGTAGATTCAACCATCTGTAACATAAGTTCTGGGAGATTTTGTACCCTTTTATGGCCTATGTTACAGCAGCAATCATATGGTACACAGATAAACATGCAGGCATAACACTCTTGCACATAAGTTAAATAATTTTTTAAAGTGAGAAAAAGAACACATGTTAAACTGAAGTGAGTAATGGCACAGGAAGGAGATAGTCTGTAGGAGTTTCTGTTAAACACCAGCTTGGATGCAATTCTCTTTGTACACATTTTCTAATATAGAGCAGACGCACAAAATATGAATTGTTGAACAGGAATACCACGTGAATAAAATATTTACTAGAAAGTAAATGGTTAGTGGCATAAAATGTTATTCAAATATTCCAATTGAACAAATAAAATGGACTAAATTAGAGACTCTTGGCATATTTTTTCATATTACAGTCTAGTAATTTTAAAGTTATATTGGTTTAGATTATATATTTCAATGCCTTAGCCTATTAGCTATATTTGTTAATGTATTCAGTAATCATATTTGGCTACTTGTTGTAATGTTAGATAGAAGAAGAGAAAAAAATAGTTATATAAATAATTAGAAATCACCAATGACTGTAAATCAATGTAGAAAATATCTTTATTCAATGTTCAGAATCCTTAGGTGTTTAAAATTTCTTGCTTATGTTGACTAAATAAATCACAGTGAGTTCTAAGTGACATTTTAAATTAAAAAGTGAAAAGAAACATGACCCACAGTATTTAATGTCATTAATACTTAATTGCATCAATATGTTTATACTCTTACTGTTTTTGTATACAGTGTCTCACTGTCTTTCATTTTCTCTATTTTGTCTATTGTTGATTTATATGTCAGAAGAGTATCTTGTCTTAACACAATTTCTAAATTTCTTCCTCCCTGGTTATCCTTTCCCAATCTTTTCAACAAAGCCTTTAGTTTTGAGAAGACAAACTATAGATTTACATTTTTATTTATTATTTCGACCATTTTCTTTATTATTTGTATTTAAGATAATTTTATAAGTGAGTACTATGTCTATATTGTCTATACTTCTTCCCACACCCTAACTTGCACCATCCTTTATGTCTCAAGGTCATTACTTCTCATTGTTTTGCATACATACATACACACATATACACAAACTCACACATACACACACTCAGACTCACAAATACATATACATACGTACGAACATACCTACACATGCATGCACATCAGACACATGCATGCACACATGAAATTAAAATACTCTGAGTCAATTTTGTGCTGCTACTATGTGCTAGTGTTTAAGAACGACCTTTGAGGTTGACTAACCTACCTCTCTCAAAAACTGACTGAGTTTTTTTTTTCTCTACACCAGCAGTTCTGAACTTGTATGTCACAACTCCTTAGAAGGTCTAAGAGCCCTTTCACTCAGGTTGCATAAGACCATTATAAAACATAGCTATTTATGTAGCAATCTAGAATAGTATCAAAATTACAGTTATGGAGTATCAAAAAACTTTTTTTTTTTATTGTTCAAGGAGGAAACACACATGCACATCTGTATTAAAAGTTTGCAGCATTAGGAGAACCACCACTCTATAGTAAATCTACTTGAGATTTATTGAAGGTCCAGAGCCTTATGAGATTTCCCTCATTAAATTGTACTTTCAATTGGTGTCATTATGAAAGCATTGTTGAGGCAACAAATGTGCTGTGATATCAGAGGTCTTGCTTCCTTAACACTTATACAACGTATTATTTCAGTGTGAATATTTTTGTCTTTTTTATTACAATGGCCCACAGATATGTGAATAAAGTTAACTGAGACTTAAGTATAGGAGTTACATGGTGTATAGTGGTACTTATTCTCTAAATTATTACCAGTTGTGCATTTCTGGAATCTAATCATCTTCTTTGCTACAAACGAAGGTTTTCTGATAATGAAAGAAGGCATCACTTATCTGCAGATACAATGATAAACATTTAGATTTGTGTAAGAAATTAAATTGATTTAAGAAAATAGAAGTAGTAGGCTCTCCTCCTGGGTCCATGACCTCACCACAGTATATGTGACTAGATTTAGAGAGCCAAGAATGAATTCTCCTCTAGTGAAAAGGTCTTATGTCAACTTATATGCATGATAGTTGACAAGTCAAGAATCAACTCCAAATGTTTAAAGAGTTCAATGTGAAACTTTAACTTATAAAATAACATATTAGCAGAACACTACATAATACAGATTTATGGAAGGACATTCTGAACAAAATCCCATTTATCCAGAAATTGAGGCCAACTCTTTACAAATGAGCAAAGGAAATAATAAATTGAATAAAGAGAAAATCCAGAGTTGAAAAAAAATGTTTTCCAAGCTATTATTAAAAAAATGAAAATCACTCTTAAACAAGAATCTAGAAATATAACAAATAAACAAATGAGCTATGAATCTGTCAAAATTTTCTGAAAAATAAGAAATATAAATAGGCAGAAAGAATCTTAAATGTTTAACACCTTTAGCAATTAGGAAAGTGAAAATTCATACTCCATGGATGTGTATAAGTGTCTTATACTAGTCATAGTGACCAAAAGAAGATAGTAACTGATACCGAAGGCTGGTGAGGACCCAGGGTGGGGATTCTTTATTAACTGTTGGTGGTAATGTAAATCGTTATGGCCAATATGGAAATCAAAGTGCTATGGGGTCCAAGAACTAAATGTAGAGGTTTCATTTGCCCCAGATATATTGCTCTTAGGCTCATACTCTAAGGGATTGTTACCTTCCTCCACACATATTTCCTCAGCTATGTTCAATGCTTTTCTTTTTATAATAGCTAGGAATTTGAAATGGCTTACATATTCTTCAACTAATAAATGGAAAATGAATATATTGTACATATGTACAATATCAATTTATTCAGATATTTAATAATGAAAGTACAAGATTTTCAAGTAAATGTATAGAATTGAAGAATATATTGAGTGTTGTAACACAGAAGAAAAACAGTACATGTACTTTTTATTTGTGGAGCCTAACCTCAAAATTTTAAATATGAGTGTATAACCTAGACTAATATAAACCAGGGAAGTACAAATATATTATGGAATAGTGAGCGAAAACTGAACTGTAGGCAGGGCTATAGTAGGACTCAGATATTATGAAGATAAAATGTAGGAGCTTTGAATACAGAAAAAGGGTAGGATGTATAAGCAACATAAGGATATATGGAAAAGGCCATAAAGTACTATATTATTTCACATTTACTAAAAAGAACATGTAAAACACATAGATAGATATTTTCTATGCCCTTATTAGTTTCTATTGCTGTGATAATACTCAGATCAGAAATAACTTGAAAAGAAATGATTTATTTGGCTTATTAATTGCAGTTTATAATTACAGGAGTACAGTCAGGACTGTAGAGAAATGTTACTTACTTCCTTGCTCCCCATGACTTCTCCAACCTGCACAGGAGTGGCATTGTTACCAGTAAACTTATCATTACAGTGAATCATTAGTCAAGAAAATGTCTTTATAAACGTGCCTATAGCTATTGATGGAGGAATAGTGTCAGCTGAAGTCCCCTCCATATATTATTCTAGATTGTTTCAAGTTGACAACAGAAAACAGTAATGAGGACAATTGATGCCTAGTCTGTGGGGATATGTTTTATATTTAATAAAAAAAGTCTGAAATATCAGAGGGGTCTACCTACAGTCAATCCAGGAGTATCAGAGCATGGTGATTTATACCCTTAATCCCAGCACAGAGAACATCCACGAGTGGTCACCCATTCCCTTAATCCCAGCAGATCTGAATTTGAGGCCATCTTAGTTTACAGAGGGAATTCCAGGCTCCTAGGCAGGCAGTGCTGATGCCAGGCCTCTAGTCTTAACCTTTCTATGAAGGCAGGCATAGAAAGACAGATGAGGCAGTAGAAACCATGAGGAGCGAGGCTGAGGAAGCTGGAAGACAGATGGGTGAGATCTGACTGTGGTGTTTACTTTCTGATATCTCTGCCTTTCATTGATTATCTAGCACTGAGTTTCCTTTATTTGTGCAACACTAGTTAGTCCCTTCACACACCAGCACATTAGCAGAAAATGATAACTTTTATTCCTTTTTCATCTCTACACCAAGATTGGTATAAATATAGATGTTGTAATATAAAACATAGTGTAACTGTTTTGGTTAGGATTATCATTGCTATGATGAAACGATATCACCAAAAGTAACTTGGCTTGGAAAGGATTTATTTTATTAGGCTTAACTTCCTGATTCATAGTCCACTGAGGGAAGTCAAGACAGGATTCTACTTGATCAGAACATGTAGGCAGAAGTCAATGCAGACAATATTGAGGAGCACTGCTTATTCACTTGCTCTTTATGGCTTTTCATATTGCCTAGAAAGCGATCAGTAACCCAGGGTTGGCATCACTAAAAAAGGGCTGGTCCCTCCTCCACCCTTACTAAATTAAAAAACGCCTTACTAGCTTACCCACATCCCAACTCCATAGAATCGTTTATCCAATTCAGAGATTTTTTTCTCTTAGATGAATCTAGCATGTGTCATATTGACATAAATCTAGCCAATAAAGTAGCTACTCCACAGTCTTAAAAAAAATCAGTGTCTTTAAAATACACAAAGCAGTACTAAAAATTGAAAGTCCCTTTACTATTGATTCTTTAGAAGCATAAATAAGTTACATGTTCTTATTTCAAAAGAATAGAATCAAGCTGCATAAACAATCAAATAAATGTAATGCCAACATCCACCAATATAAATGAAAGCTTATAGCTCAGAGTCTTAAATGTAAGATTCATTCATGATATTTGGGTCCTAAAGTATTTGGAGCATTCCAATTCCAGGCCAAACACAGCTCATCTCTGGCTGCATCCACTACATAACTGTTAACGTCTTTGTTGGTTGTCTAGTAGTCCTGGTATCTGCAGTGTGTTGGGGTCTTCATTGCAACTATCATACATTATCACCAATATTATTCTGGTCTCTCTTGAGAGACTCTGATCCTGCTATGTAGTGTCAATCCTCTGCCTTTCTCAATGAGCCCTTTAATTCCTGGTTTCTACTGCAACTTAGACTGTGTATTTACCAAAGTTCTCTCCAAGTAGAGATAATGTTCCACCAAAGAGTCAGAGACTTTCTGACAAAATCCTCAGTGTCAGATAAGGGAAAACTCTTTTTATTGTGTGAAGGAGACCAAAAGACCCAGAACATTAATAGCAATTGACATTACCCTTGGTTGCTTTTCAGAATATAAAAGTATGACTATTTTCTTGAATATACCACATAATCTAGAAACAATACTTGGAGAAATAATGTTTCCTGTGGTTTTAAAGAAAATAGGTTCTAAAGCTAGTAGCACTACTAGGAGGTATCGCTTTGTTGGAGAGTGTATGAGCTTGTTGAAGAAAGTTTGTCACATGGAGGCAGGTTTGAGGTATGCTCAAGCCACAATTAGTGTCTCAGATTACTTCTTGTTGATGGCAAGAGTACAATGTAAGACATTCGATGCCCAGGTTCTTATCCACCACATCTGCCTGTATGCCTCTTCACTTTCCACTGTAAGTGAGCCACTCCAATCAAATATTTTTCTTTATGAGAGTTGTCATGGTTATGGTGTCTCTTCACAGCAAGAGAAACATTGAGTAAGACAATGGAGTTATAGATTGTTTTTCAGCTATAATATATGTACTCGAGATTGAGCTGTATCCTCTACATTCTAGCCAGTGATCTTAACTGGTGGATATCAATCTAATTTCCAAGCCTATGTTTTTAAATCAATAAGGTAATTTTGCAATAACTAATAGGTAAATTGAGATTAAAATTTGTAGAGTATCTTTTATTGGGTCTGACAGTTATATCTGATTCTTGACTCATGAATATTCTGCAAAGCAAATTATAGGAAAGGCTATGATAACTGTTTTTGCCCTCATTTAATTTAGAAAAGGGACTAATAAAAAAAAAGCATTTGGCTTTTCCTTTGTTAATGATAGGCCAAACACAAAACCCAACTTAAGAAAGGAGTAGGTTATGTTGGTTTATGTTTCCATAGAGATGAGACCCCATCATGTTGTAGCAGAAAAGTGACAGCAAGCAACAATCATTGTTACAGAATCCTGAACAAATACATCCTTAACATCAAGTATGGAACTGAGGGTACACTGTAAGTGGAGTGAGGATTGATCTCTCAAAACCCTCTCATTGATTTGCTTCCTGCAGCAAGATTGTTTTTTCCTATAACATCTCCAAATACACAACCAATTAGGAAACAAGTGGTCAAATGTCAGATTATGGGGGATATTTCAAATGAAAACACCATCAAAGATGAACTGTAAATCACATACTGTATGGCAAGAATAACACCATAAAGTGGAAATGCACCCCAATTTGGTCAAGGAATATAAACTAGAGTTCACACAGAAAGGCTGAGATTAATGTTTGTGGTGAGAACAGCAGGGTAAAATAAAGAGTAATAATCATAGATTGTGCTGTTAAGAAACATAATTCAAAAGACTATTTTAGGTAATTTCTTTTGTAAACCTCCATCTGAGGTTCGTTAAGAACATAACTACAAATGAAACATTTAATAATATTCCATGGATCTAAATAGGCTACTATAGAAATAATTGTGAAAATATAATACCTTAACTAGGTTAGGCTAATTGGGTCATAATTCTTAATAAATTTACTTTATGTGTCTAAACTCATTTGACATTAATAAAAACCACTAAATTATGTTCAATAAAAATTGCTTATATGTGGTTTAAAATAATGCGCGCATAAGGTTTACAATCTCTGAGAAAAATAATGTAATTGTTAAACAGTTCTGAAGTTTAATTCAAGTTTCTTGATTGTGTAACATAAAAGTTCACAGAACGTTTGCGACAAATTTTCATCATAAAGTGAAACTGAAAGATTTTTTAATGTTCAAACAGAGGAATAAATTATTGGTAACAGATTTTTTAAAATAATATATTATCTTTTATTTATACATGACAGTTTGCTTAGATATGTATTTAACAAGGCAATAATCGTCAGAAATGTATTCACCAAGAAACAAAACAGTATCCTTGATAATTTTCCACTTTTGAATGCCGAGATCTGCACTCTTCTTAGATCTCACAACCATGAAAATCCCAATTTCAGAATGCACTCTCAATGCACTAAAGAACTTTGTTCCCCAAGTGACTTGTTAAAAGGATGTTAACACTGAGTATTACCAAAGATTTGAATATTCTGATTGGAATCAGGAATATTGTAATAAGAATAGACTGTAGTATGAATATTAATAATTCAATTGACTATTAAAATAGGTTGTAATTAATGGAAATAAATGTACCTCTAAACCTGATGCAAAAATTTGAAATGCTAAATAAAATATGAAATAGCCTGAGTTTTTGAATGGCAATTTTGAAGTGTTGCACGTTATTCTTTGAGTAAGAAATAATAAATCTACATTGAATACATACATATTAGATAAATTATTTTGTAATGCCTATATATACAAGGGTTAACAGGATTACACAAAGATGAAATTAATTACCTGCAGTAATATCTATGTTTGGTTGATTTTTCTGTATTCTTTTGATAATATTATACATAGATAACTGAGGATAATATTGATAGTGGTTTATCTCAACTTGATATAAATTAGTATAATTAGGGAAAAGGAACCTCAATAAAGAGCTTGCCAGTATCAGACTGACCTCTGGGAAAGCTTGTGGGACATTTTTTGTATTAATGATTGAAGTCTGAGGGCCAGTCATAGTGTGTGTGGTTCCAATGCTGGGCTGATGGTCCTAGATGATAATTTTAAACAGCTAACTAAGTAAAACACAATGAGCAAACTGGTAAGCTACATTTCTCTATGTCTTCTACCTAATTTCTTGTTTTCAGGTTCTTCTACAAGTTTCTGTTCTCATTTTTCTCAGTGATGTACTGCTACCTATAAGTGTAAGATGAAAGAAATCCTTTATTCCATCATGGCATGGTCATGGTGTTTTATCACGAATAGAAAGTCTAATAAAAATAATTATCAAAAGGAATATATAACTACATACTTCTTATTAAAGGACATATATAAATTAATGTCTTCTTAAAGTGTGAATTCTTTTGGTAGAGTCCATGCTTCACTGAAAATAGAATAACATGGTAGCTGTATTAAAAGTAGAAATTCTATCTATTGAAATACCCACAATTATATACTGTAAAATTAACTTTATATACAGTTTTTGGTTATAGGAGAATTACTGCATCAGAATTTCAGGTTTTACATCTCAGCTGTGGTTACCGAAACTAAATAGTTGTTTCAGTGTGTATTTGCTAGTGACTGACTCTATAGCCATCACAAGACATTTCTGGATAATCCTCTGAGTGTTTTTATGTAAGTGTGATTTTTACTGGTAATTATTTGTCTCTAAGATGGCAGATACTACCAAAAATCTGGAAGGCAGCAAATGAAAAGATGATAATTATGTTCTGTTCTTAATTTGAAAATTTTGCCTCTAGGCCTCCAATAAATACTCCTGGCCTGTAATGGCAAGCCCTAACACTAAGTTCTCCAAGTTCTTAGGTATTTAGAATGTGTCATATTTTACCATTAAATATTTATTTTTATATGCCAGTTTGTAACATTATTTTTTATCTGAAATCATTAAGTAAATTCTTATAATATACTCTTAAAATATGAATATGTGTGCATACTTACATTTTCCTCATGTCTGTCATTATGAATATCATTATTAATATCTGCAAGTATAAATTAATAGTCATAAGTGTTCTGTCACAATAAATTTTGGGGAAGTCAAATTACAGTCTATGACAGGTATTCAACAAATAAAAGCCTATGGTTCATATGCTAGCAATTTGTTCTTAGAAATTCAGTTTATTAGTATAGACATACTAAAATCCTCATATTTCAATTTTAATCTCAGCATAATAAACCCATAACTACATAGATATTAATATTTTAAAAAACCACATGACATACAAAATTGTTTTGTCCTTTAATAAAGAGGTCATGCACTTTTCTTCTAGATTTAAAACATTTTATAGCACTCTCAAGTAATAATTTATTAATTAAATTTATATTTTAAGATAAAAAGTTAAGAAATGCAGAGAATGCTAACTAGCAAAATAACCATAAAGAAAGCAAACATCTTTAATATTTTCAAATGATTATCAATATACTCCAATACATAAATTGGTTGTTTTAAACATCATAGCTAACACAAACTGATTAAAAGACCCAAATATTGTTTCAAATTAAAAAAAAAAACTAAATAAACTAATAAACAAATAACATATAAAACTAACATACCAAATGACATCATTTAAAGGAAGCCAATGCTTTTTCAGCCTCTTTGCCATGTATATGTGATGCACTGTTGCTACATAATTTCCTAATGAGTTTCCCTTAGGGAGTAACTAGCCATCTGGTGTTTAATAATAGTTAAATACTAGAAATACAGAGTTGATATCTATTTCGATTTGATCTTACATACATCTTAGCAGGTATGGAATTTTTAATAACAATTTCCTTTATAAAAATCAAGTCTTATATAATTTTTAAAAATTAACTCTAAGTCAGAGTTAAAATACTTTTAACACAATTAGTTGTAAATGAAAAGCAAATATTCCTATGAAAACTATTTTATAATTCATGATACCTCTATGCTGTCAATGCTTGAATTTTAACTATCATAAAACAAAATATGATAACGCAATTCTTTGAAAATTTATGTATAATAATGAAGAAATTTTAGGTGTAATATATCATTGTAAGTATCTGTAGATGGAATTTTGGGGGAGGGGCTAAAAACCAGCTCCCAAAATAAAGACATAGAGATTTCTTGTTTATGAATGTTCTGTATTTGGTTTATGCTTATCCCACTAACTCTTTTAATGCAATTTAACCTGTTTTTGTTCAACTATGTTTTGCCTAGGGACTTTATACCTTTCTTTCCTTCTGTATGTCCTACTTACCTGCTTCCTTCATGTCAGGGTGGCTGACCCTTGCTGTCTCCCTGCAGTCTCCTTTTCTTCTCTCTTCTCTTTTTCCTTTGAGCCTAAATTCCTCGACTATTTACTTTGCCTGCTTGGTAGTCACACCAGAGCCTCTTTCCACATTGACTAATCAGTTTTTTGTTAGACCAATTAGGTAATTTAAACTGGTGAGGCAAAACAGCAATGCATCTTCACATTAAACAAATATAATACATTTTTATATAGTTAAACAAATATTCTACAACATAAACAAATGCAACACATCTCTATGTCGTTAAGCAAATATCATTTTACAGTTAAACAAATATAACCACTAAATATCACAGCAATATATGCTTATAATCACAGAATTAATACTTTCAACATGGTTTGGAAGATTGTCAACTAACTCTTCAGTAATTGATTTTAGGTTTTATGCTTCAAAAATTATTTTTCAAGTCCTCTAAAATCTATACCATAGTGATCTTAATTTTCTATTATCTGAATAATGTATTACCTAATAAAGTTCTCAAATAATTACACAGCTATTAAATGGATACATTAATGCACTGTAATGTGACAATTCCACAAAATAAAATAAAACCCATTGTATTTTTCTTAGTTTTAAATTTGTATTATCTTGAAATGAAAGAAATAACAGGTACCTTTATAAAACTGTGTCAAATACATAATTTCATGTAATGTATTATTATAAAATATAAGAAATAATAGTTTAAATGTGGCATATTTATTTACTTGATGTCTGTATAAGAATAATGAAATATAACACATGTGCCTGCCAGAAGATCATATTGGAGACTTGCAGATCTTCCCAGTGTCCCAGGCACAAAGTCAGGCAGACAGAAGAAGACCAGGTAGCCTCTCTACAGACTTTCTCCACACTCTTTTTCCTCAGACTCAATTGTTCAGGGTCATAGTTAGCACACAGATTATCAACTTCAACCTGTTTTCCCTGCTACCCACATCTCCTATGCATCCCTCAGACCCTCTCCTCCTAACCTTGCTCTCTTCACTCATTCCTCTACTCCAGCCCCCAACTCAAGCATTGATCTGCTCAAATATGGGCCACAACTTCCAGAAAACCAGGTGGGCTGCTTATAGACCTTCTCTTATTTCTACGTTTCCCTAGACTCAGTCTGTCAGTCTCGTCTTTAGCAATGATACAGCTAAAGAACTCCATCCTCCCTCCCCCTTGGGCGATGTCTGCTGTGAATCCCAGGAACCCTCCTTACCAACGTTGTTTTTATGGTTATTGTATCCTAGCCTCCAACACTAGCAGGGATTATCTGTGAATGCACCAGAAGAGAAGGTCAGTAAAAAGGCAACAAACAATTCCTTATGTGCTGAAAATTCATACAGAAACTATGAAATATACCACCTACAACAAAGTCAAACTCAGAAGTTAATACTCAGACTCAGTTTTCCCAAAGGCAGAGTAAAAACACACTCAAAAAGAGTAGGACGTGTCTCCACTAGAGCCTAGCTATCGTACTATAGCAGACTCTGAATATTCTAACATAATTGACGCACAATAAGAGACCTTACAACCAGCTATAACAGGATAATAGAGGCTCATAAAGAGAATTAAATAAATCTCTTACATAAATCCAGGAAAAGACAAATAAATTTGGAAGAAATGAACAAATCACTTTAAGTTAGGAAAACATAAATAAATGATTGGAAAAAATGAATATATCCTTTAAAGAAAGCTAAGAAAACGAAAACAAAGAGGTGAAGTAAACAAATGAAACTATTTAATACATTAAAAAGGGAACAGAAGCAATAAAGAAAACAAAACTGAGGGAATTCTGGAAATGAGAAATTTAATTCCCAAACAGGGGCCACGGAGACAAGTTTTACCAAGAGAATACAAGAAAAAGAAGAGAGAATCTTGGTCATTGAAGATAAAATAGAATAAATGGATACACTGGTCAAAGTAAATATTAAATCAAAGAATTTCAGACACAAAGCATCCAGAAAATTTGGGACACTATGAAAATATCAAACTTAAGAAAAATAGCAACTGAGAAAGAGAAGAATCCTAGCTCAAAGGCCCAGAAATTATTTTCAACAAAATCAGAGAGAAAAAAATATCTTAACGTACAGAAGGAGATGCCTTTAATGACAGGAGAAGCAAATAAAACAACACAACAACAACAAGAATTGGAATGGACCAGAAAAGAAAGCTCCTCACCACACAATAATCTAAACAATAAACATAAAGAACAAAGAAAGAATATCAAACACTGCAATGGAAAAGACCAAGTATCCTATAAAAAATAAAATTAATCAAAGATAGAGAAAATAAAAGGTTCCATGATAAAATCAAATTTGAACAGTATCTATTCTCAAATACAGACTTACAGAAGTTACTAGAAAGAAAATTACAGTCTAAAGAGGTTGTCTACAGAATAAAATAATCTCACAATAGAACAAAAAAAAGGGAAACGTGCGCGCGCGCGCGCGCACGCGCACACACACACACACACACACACACACACACACACACACACACACGAATAGAGCTTGCATGAGTCTACATCAGGTCTTCTGTGTATATCATTAGCTCTTAGCTTTGTGTTTTAAGACTTCTCACTATGGAAGCAGGTAGGTCTCTGATCTTTTTCCCATCGGATTGCTGTGTTTAGCTCTGGTGTGAGGGCTTTAGCTTTGCCTCATTGTATTTTGTTTCACTGTGTTCGGTTATTTTCTCTGGGAGGCATGCAGGAGAGGATTCCAGGGAATGAGATGATGGTAGAGGAGCTGTGGAGTGGATGCTAGGTAAACTATAGTTGAAATATACTGTAAGAGATAAGAATATGTTGTCAATAATGAAAAAGGAATCATAAAATGCTCAAAATCTTTATCAAAGTTGGTGATAACTGTCAGAGTATCAATGTTGTTAATACAAATATAATATGTTTATCAAACAAACCTGGGGTTCTCCTGTTTCTACTTTTTACTGTAATATAGATTAAATTCAATTTTCAGCCTTTCAGAATGACATGCTCTACCTTTTTTTAAAAAGATGGTGATCTATACAACAGAAATAAGTTTTACTATTTCTTTATAGGAACCATTTAGTGACCCTTGGATAATATTCCTATATGTGAAATAACAACCCTGTTCTGTTTGCATGTCACCATCCTAGCTTTGCATTTTCAGTCTGCTAATATGAAGAATGTCTTTCTATTTGAGCAACTTGGGGACTGGATTACTACGCTCATCCCACAGAGAAGATCCTGATACCAAATATAAGTTTTTACTGACAAGGTTAATACAAACAAATACATACAATTTGTGAAGACCAACAAAAGTCCTATTCTGAAAAAATTATTTTAAAACATGCTGCTAAAGGGAATTTGTATTGGTAAGTTTTCCAGTAGAGTTTTAAAATATACTGACCACTGGTTTTCTCTTCCTACCTTCCACATTCTGATTTTTACATAAAATTCTAATGTGTGATGTTCTTAATATTTAGCAGATTAAAATCATTGTATCATTCTCAATCCTTCTGCGTACCTGCATTTTTATTGCTATTATTTCTATTCTAAAGTATAAACGTAGGTAATATGTGAGCTATGTGAATGCCCATTTGTAAAGAGGAATCAAATCAAAGCATAAGTGACTATTTTAAAAATCTTTTAAAAACGTAAACCATGAGGAAAACATCCTGATTATTTATGAAAAACTAACAATTTGGAATCACTCACTCAGCTAATATTATTAGAATTTAATGGCAAAATACCCAGATTACTTGTATATTTATTTGATTACATAATGAGTTAAGCAGTTCTTATTTTTTGATTTTGTGCAATCTTAGTCCCTAGTAAAAACACTTTATTTTGTGCTACTATGGTTCTTCAGTCTTCTTATCAGTATAAAACTGTTAGTATGTTATGCATATCACATATTTATAAGTTTATAAGTTTGTAAAACAGAATTATACCCTACCAATATTATTTTTTAATAAAACCAAGCTAAACATTGTTACTATAAACTTGTATATATATTTATATACTAATTATAAATAAATAGTTATGCTCCTTAACATATATTCATTTAAAATACACATATCAAAGAAAGATACCAATATTTATAGTGCCATATTATGTGACAGAATTAATGTATAATATTTAATTCTGAGCAAATTTAAAATATAACAATTTTTATGAGGAAATAATTTTGTTATCTATATCTTTGAGACATATTTTAGTAAATAATAAACCATTTACTACAAAATGTGTAAGGTTTAAGAATCAAATATTTTTTATAAGTAAATAAGTTAGTGAAATGCAGATTAAAAACTTGAATTTCTATATAAAATTTTATAGAAATTTTAAGCATATTTTAGATTTGTAGATACTATTGCAATTAATTTGCTTATCTTTGGAAAGATTAATAATTATTTATATATCTTGACTACATAATTTACTCATATATGAATAATTATGAATATATCAAGGTATGTTTATATGTTTCTTTTTCTTTTAAATTAACAAAAAAGAATTAAAAAGAATTTTTGGTTATTTTTTAGATAATATCAGCCATTAATTAATGTGTTTCTTAGTTTAAATCAATACTTTATTAATTTTAATAGGTGACTATTATTCCATCATGTATGTATGCATATATCAGGGGGATGGGAGTGAGAGAGTCAAAGTGATGTAAATAACAGTCAGTAGAAAACAACTTTATAATGTTTTTAATGCAACTGTATTAAAGTCTTTTTTCACTCATACTTAAAAGGTGTAAGGTATCTTCCTCTAGTAAATGAGAGCATCCAAGGTCAGACATTGGCAGGGGGAATCTCTTCTTGCATTGAGACCTTGAAAGACCATTACGAGATGCTATAAGGTAAAGACCCTAAGATGTCACAGGTTCTAGAGCCATGATCTTTCTACAAAAAAAAAGCTGCAGATAGTAAAACCAACTCAAGAAAGAGGTGTAACGACTAGAAGGGCAGAGCCATGTAAGCCCTTTGACATTGAATGTGGAACAAAAAGAGAGTTGCAGTTTGACTTCCTACATTTGGGTATTTCTTTGACCAATGATTTTTTTCAGTATGTCCACATTCCTCCTTCTTGGAGACTAATGTGTTGTCTGCATCATTGTCCACTGAAAGGATATAATGTGTGTGGTTATATACTATATATTTAATAAAACCTGTCTGGAATACCAGAGAACAGATACATCCACAGTCTAAGCCAGGGGGGTAAAAGAATGGTAACTCATGCCTTTAATCATGTCATAGACAAAGACCAGAGTGGTGACCTACTCCTTTAATCCCAGAAGATCTGAGTTTGAAGCCAGCTTAGTTTAGAGAGGGAGTTCCAGGCTCCCAGGCAGGCTGTGGTGGTGCCAGGCCTTTAATCCCATAACTCCAGAGACAGAGGAGATCTCTCTGTGTTTCTATGAGTTCATAACTAACTACCAAATAGTAGTAACCCATGCCTTTAATCTTAACCTGGATGTTAAACAACTGGATGAAGAAGGTTTTTAAGGCAGGCATAGGAAGACAGGGATTTATTCTGTAGAAACCACTAGGAGTGGAGCTGAGAAAGATGGGAGACAGCTTTTATCTTGAGAAGTTGGCTGGGTGATATGTGACTGTGGGTTTTTTCTTTTGAGCTTTTCTGAGATATCTGGCTCTGAGTTTCATTTAATAAAAATAAAATAATAAAAAAATTCTCGTGAGTCTCAGAAAATATTTTGGACTTTAAAAGTGTTCATATTGAGGAAGACTGTGAGGACATCTGAAATTGGACTAAATGCATTTTGCCTTATGATATGGCCATAAACCTATGAGAGACAGATAGAAGAATATGCTGATTTTACTGAGAATAGATTCCAGGTTGTCATATTTAAATACTTGGTCCAGAGGTAGTGACCTGCTTGGAATGAGATTTGTTTTTGATGAGTTACCTTGGTTATGGTAATTTAGCAGATCATTTCAACAATTTCTGTTTTAACTTTGAATATAAAATATATTCACACTTGCAGTCAAATATAAGTTAAAATACAGAATTTAAAAATCAAAACAAAACCGCTAGAAAAACAGTTAGGCAAAAAATACATCTTTATCCACAATACAATTTTTATAGATCAGAAAAAAATCAGTATATATTGTCAAAATTAACCATTTCATAAAAACTATAAGTTCTCTCAAAGAATGTTAGTAGATTGAAAATAATGTATGAGTAGTTGTTACCAGAAATTATATTTAATGTGCCTGAAAGCATTTTATTATTGATCAACAAAAATCATTAATAGATTCATTTTCATGTCATATAGTAATTTCATATTCTTACATAGAAAGTTTTCATAATAAATCATATTTTGCATTAAAATATGCAAATTACTCAAATATTCAATACGTAAAAGTTAAAAGTTATTTCTGATTTTAACTGCAGAGTTGCTAGTAACTAACTAACTAAATTATTAATTACCCAATGTCAAGAACGTGTTACTTCCAAAGGTTCTTAAAATTGTACAGGTTCTTGCCATTTTTATTGGATGTCAACTAGAAAAGTACGATAAAATTTTATTGCAAAAGACTCCCCACACTTTAATTACATGATAAGGAGTAATCAAGCAAAACTGAGCTGGAAATTTCTACCTGTTACTTTTCATAATTCCAGAAGCCTCCAAAAGGTTGCTGGAAAGAGAAAAGCCATTAAGGGCCTTACCTCACCTTGAATGCTATTGAACTACAAGACCAACCCTCCATGTTTTTTCATTAATGTCATGAAAGCAAATAACTACCTTCAGATGAGATCTCTGGGTCATTGAATTGAGTGGAATTGTTACCCTTGGTGCTGTAAACCTGCCCTAAAATGATGGGAAAGTTCAAAGACCCACAAAAAGAACTAAATACAAGTGTGTAGTTATAGTGACATAATATCAATCCAACTTGTCAATATTGATGTTTATATCGACAGAAATTTCCTACTCTGTCTTTCCAATTTATGAATGTAATACTTCTTGTTATACAATGGCCTGTACACAGAGCTAAAACTAAATAAAACAATATCATCTCTGCTAAGTCTCAGGGGATATTTCAGAGAAAGGGAGAAAAACTATACATAAGATATGGAGAAAACCTGTGCTACACCATCTGCTGGGCAATACAATATGATTGTAGTCATTAACTCATAGCATCTGAGGATCCTTGCACTGAGTCTTCACAAGAATGAGCCCATTAGCAACCAACACTTATAGATGAGAGGCTCAGCGGGCCTTACCACTACTTGTTGAATTATTTGATAATGATTGATTGTTTTAGGAGGGAATATAGCTGTGTAAGAAGCTATGCTTACTGAGGACTAAACCAGACTGTAAAACGACAGTACCAATCCAATAATCACACAAATGGCTCTGAATAAACTAAGTATGCAACAAAACAAAGGTTATAAATCTGGAAATAAAAATACTGGTGGTAAAGAAGGGGGCGTAATGAGGATAGAAGTGATATAAGATAGTGTAGGCAGAGAAATTAATCAGAATATGTTGTGTATATGTATGTGTGTGTATATTCATATATACTGAATAATTAAAATAATAAAACACAGAATAAATTAATAGCAATTGAAAATAAAAGTAGAAAAATGACAATATTCTCACACTATTTTTTTTGGATAAAGCATGAAATATTTCTACTACTTATTGCTGCTTAGAGAGAACCATTTTATTACAGCTGCTTTAGAAAAAAATATCTTTATAAGAATGAGGAAAATTTTTAACTTCTAGTAGGCAAAAAAGTATACAGAAAATTCCACATCCTGTAGCAGCTTTATATAAAATTGTGGACCTGGTTGGAGACTTTATTTAAAACATCGCTGGAATCACAGGAACTTGGGAATGTTCCACATCACTCAGGTGAAGATCACTCTGAATAATAGTCAGGCTTCTTAGGAATTCTGTGTCTGCATCGACACCAGAGGAAGCTTCAGACAAACAGTAGGGACAGGATTTAAGATCTGGTTTGGTCCACAGACATATGTCCTAGTAGCTGCAGTGTTAGCTGTGGACTCAGAACAAGGAAAAGGACTCAGTTTCCCATTAGATCTACAGTCCTGTGGAAAGTTCAATAACTCACAAAACCATCTTTATATGCAGGCAAGAGGCCTTAATTTACACTGGGACTTAACTTACCCACAGAGGCAAATTCAAGATACAGAATGGAGCCCTAAATAATAATCCCAAGTAGAGAAACTAACCATAAATCATAGGACTTAATTCTCCATAGCACATTGCAGAAATCACCCCAAAAGAAAATCAAATGTAAATTGAATTTAAATATCTAAGTAGAAAATAAACCCTCAAGCAGTTAAATCTAGCTATACATGAATGTCTCAGCAAGATACAGAAACAGATGAAAAATGAAAGTAACCTATATCACTCACAAATGATATCCTAAATTATGGTATCTCATGAAAGGGTTTGGAAGAACTTCCCCAAAAAGTCTTTAAAATAATGATTAAATGTATGTTCTGAGAACAAAAAGAACATGAATATATTCCAAAATAACAAAGCGAAGTGACTAATATGTTTATTCTGAGATATAAAAATGAGAGAGAATTGAAAAAAATTAATCTTATATTCAAATATCAGTGACTTTAGCCATCACAAAGCATCTTTTTCCTGTAGCAGATGAGAAAAAATATGAGAACCCATGGCCAGACACTATGCAGAATCACAAAGACCCTCAGACAAGTCTTAGTTAGGGTTTCTATTGTTGATATAAAGCACCATGACCATAAAGGAAGTTGGGGAGGAAAGGAATTAATTGACTTATACTTTTCTATCACTATTCATTGATGGAAGAAATAAGCTCCAACAGGGAAGCAACCTGGAAGCAGGAGCTGAGGCAGAGACCATGGAGGAATACTTCTTGTAGGACTCTACCATTAATGATCTGGACCCTTCCAGATCAATTATCAATTAAGAAAATGTTTTACAGTCTTGCCTACAGCCCACTTTACTCATGCATACTCTTAGTTGAAGATCCCTCCTCTTAGATGATTCTAGCTTGAGGTGTGCTAAAGTAAAACCAAGTATCACAGGACACTTAGTCCTAACAGGATGTCTCCATTAAAATTCTCCACTAAGAGCCCAGAGAACCAAACACAAGTGGAGGAAAAGAGTGTAAGAGCCAGAGTGGATGGAGAACAAGAAGGGTCCGAAAGCCCCGTAAATCACTGTGAACAAAGCTCATAAAAACTCACAGAAACTGAAGAGGTTCACATAAGGAAGGAAAGGCTCTCTCACAGGTCTCATCATGGCAAGCATGGCACCAGCAGCTTTTGCCTCCCTTTCTTTCCTCTCCCTTACTAAGCCCTTAGATTACAGTCCTAACACTAGACCATAGGATCTATCCCCTTATTTGATCACCAAGTCATTCCTGTGACTAAATACCAAGGTCCAATAATCAAAATTCATTATTTGGCTACAATGACTAATGTGTCCAATCAGAACTTACCAACTCATCTGTGAGGATATGTTTCAAATATAATAAAAACAGTCAGAGATATTAGAGGGCAGATCCACCTCCTCCAGTCTGTGTTTGTTTGTTTTTTTCTTTTTCAAAACTGAGTTTTCTGTCTAACAAATTCTGCCTGTCCTGGAACTTGCATATAAGACCAGGCTGGCCTTGAATTCACAGAGATGCTCTTGCCTCTGATTCCCAAGTGCTGGGACTAACAGTGTGAGCCATGGTTTCTTCTGCCTTTCATATCCCTGTGTTCATCATAACACATATTTTCCCTACCCATTCCTCCTTAAAAGATCCATTTCTGTGAGATATCTACTGTTGTGTTTGTCATATCCACAGTCAGCAATGTGCCACAAACCCCTCTTGTCTCTCAGGGTAAATAAATGAACCTTTGTGACGAGAACTTGGTATCTGTGTATATTTAGTGTACATTCTAAAACCACTTAAAGCTTACATGGCCTCCTGCATGGAACTGTACCAGATCCACTGTGAATATATTATAAGCATAATAATATAACAATAATAATGTATTGTAAGCATCAGTTTACTGATTTTATGAGATCCCTAAATCTGCAAATGAGGTATCTCTGATATCTGTGACTTATCTTGTGCACTTTTCCTTCCATAGGTTTTTCTTCTTAATCTTCAATAGTGTTACATTGTAGTTTCTTTAGTCCCCAGTCACCAGAGGCCAGACCCACAGACCTACAGACCCAGAACCCTTAGCCTCCTGCAGCTACTTAGGCCCCCCAAAATGACTCAGACGCTTATATTAACTTCATGCTGTTTGGCCTATGGCACAGGCACATTGCTAGCTTGCTCTTACATCTTTACTCAACCCATTCTCATTAATCTGTCTGCAACGTGGCCCGTGGCTCACCTGTGTTCCTTACATGTTGCTCCTTTGGGCTTCTGACTTGTCTCCTCTGACTCCTCCCTGCTCCTCCTACCTATGCTCTGATTTCTCCTCCTACTTTTTCTATGGTGCCTGTCATGGGCCAAAACAGCTCCTTTATTTAAAGATTGATAGTCACAGCATACAGAAAGACATTTCCACATCACCTCCCCCTTTCTGTCTAATAACAAAGGAAGGTTTCAATTTTAACACAGCAAAATTACATATAACAAAAGAGCCATAAAGCAAGAATTATAGTTATAATATCTAGTCTATTTGTATTTAGTGAAATTAAAGAAAATACTCTATCATCTACCTTATCTTTATGAATCTGAAGTTTCATATCTAATATACCTTTTAAATGACTAAGAAAAACTATACCTATAACTATCTAATCTTTAACTACATCACAGACCACAAAAGGATATATTTACCCAAGTAAACCAGAAGTGCAAGCAACTTTTAAAATCTAGAAATGACAGAGATGACACCTATCTGCCTGGACAGTCACCGTGGCCTATGGCTCACCTGTGTTCTTTACATGTTGCTCTTTTGGGCTTCTGGCTCAGTCTCCTCTGATTCCGCCCTGCTCCTCCTACTTATGCTCTGATTTCTCCTCCTACTTTTTCTATGGTGCCTCATGGGCCAAAACAGCTCCTTTATTTAAAGATTGATAGTCATAGCATACAGAAAGGCATTTCCAAGTCACAGTGGTTTCCATTTTATCTTATATTTTTATTTTGTTATTCTTTAAGTGAATGAATGAAGGAAGATAAGGAGGAGGGTAGGAAAACTGAGATATTATTTTAAATGTTAACAACATAAATCCTATTTAGACTTCTGGGGGAGAGAAAATACATTTCTCCAGTAGAATGACACTGGATGTAATCAACCATTGAAGGATAAGCCACAGTTTCACAGTGTAGTAGTTGATCAATATGTAAAGGGACTCTATAACTTTTTTGTTTTTTTGTTTGGTGTGTGTGTGTGTATATGTGTGTGTGTATAGTTGTTGTTATTTGGGTACAGCTTGTTGTTTTTGTATGTGTGCTTTATTTGATTTTGTGTGGTGTTTTATTTCATTTTATTGCTTCAGTGTTATTGGTTTTTGTTTGCTTATTGGTTGGTTAGTTTTTAAAAGTTTTTTAAAAATAAGTAAAACCATCCAGTGATTTTATGACATACTCTGTTTAGACTTAAGTGTAATTGTGGAGTGTTGATTTGGCAAAATTCAAGGTAATAGACATTCTGTCTCTGATTAAGAATAATTCACTTGCTTTTAGGATCTTATTTGAGATATCTTTAGGAAAATACATATTACCTCAATAGACAATCTTGTCTTTCTCAATTTTGTCTAAGTTTCTTGAACCTCAACTTAAATGGAGAACTATGTTCCAGGGTGAAGGGTTTTCTCCCTGACACACCTTTCTTTATTTTTTCCTCTCTTTCTACCCTGTCTCTAAAGCACAGCTTTATTCTGGGCTTTTTAGTTTAGGGAACCCAGTGAAGGATGAGTTAGGTAAAGACAAGTTGTAGGGTGTGTTTAGAGGGGGAGATTATCATTTTAACAAGCCATTCAACTATGCTGAGTGTCTGCCTTTGGAAAAACTGGTGGAGAGAGTTTAAAGCATAGGTATGAATAATATTTTCCAGGGCTGGTGCTTAAGAAAGTGAGAAAATCCTGTAGGCTGCTCTGGAGAGTGGAACTTTCTTCCTTCCTTCCTTCCTTCCTTCCTTCCTTCCTTCCTTCCTTCCTTCCTTCCTTCCTTCCTTCCTTCCTTCCTTCCTTCCTTCCTTCCTTCCTTCCTTCCTTCCTTTCTTTCTTTCTTTCTTTCTTTCTTTCTTTCTTTCTTTCTTTCTTTCTTTCTCTCTCTCTCTCTCTCTCTCTCTCTCTCTCTCTTTCTTTCTTTCTTTGCTTATTTATTTTGTATGCTCATTTTATTACTTTTTAAAAAATAAAAACAGTCTTTTTAATCCATGTTTCCCCTACTCTGCTTCTTTCCACCTTCCAATCCCTCCCAGTCATCCTTCAGTCTCCCTCCTCCCCATTTCCTTATCCCCTCCCCCAAAAGGGAAAGAAGTCCCAAGGTGGGTCAGCTCAGACAAGTCTGATTTCCATATCCCCAAATCAAGACTGTGTTAGGTGTTCCTCTGTAGGGAATGGGCTCCATGGTGTCAGCCCATACACAGGAACACAGTCTGATTCCACCCCTCAAAACTCCACATACTGGCCATGCCAGTTAACATTTTCTTACCTTTAGAGGGCTCCTTTTCCCAATGGATCCCCAGTGGCTGTTCTTAATTCAGTGAGCTCCCTAGGCCTTAACCAGCCATCACTGTGGGGATTTTCTTCATAGTCCCTATCCCCTTGAACATACAGACTCTTCTCCCCTGTTCTCAGCTGGGCCAGGAGCTCTCCCCAGTGCTCAACCATAGATCTCTGCCTCCACCTCTAATTGTTGGATGTGTGTTTTGTGATGACACTTAGGGTGGTTTCTCATTTGATTATAGGGGAAGTCCTGTTTAGGCACCCTCTCCACTATTGGTTGGAGACCTAACTAGGGACATCCTGTGGGTTCTTGGAGGTTTCCCTAGCACCCAGTCTCTTTCAACTGAACATTGGCTTCCTCTATCAAGTTATCATTTCTCTCTCTTTTTGTTGCTTCTCTCACTCAAACATCTTCTTCTGTCACGATGTATTCCGAACCTCTTCTTGGTTGCAACCTATTACAATCCCATATGCTAAGGTGATCTCTATTTTTTCTACTTCTTAAGTACCTTCTGATCCCAAGCTTTTCAGGGGTTGTGGTTTGCAGCTTGTGTATTTGCTTTTTGTTTAAAATCCACTTATGAGACTGCACATCTCGTGCCTATCTTTCTAGGCTTATGATACTTTGCAGAGGAGGATATTCTCCAAATCCATCCATTTGCCTGAAAATTTTAGGATGTCATTTTTTTTCTTCTGAATAGTACCCCATTGTGTAGATGTACCATAGTTTGTTAATCCATTCTTTAGTTGAAGGGCACACCTAAGTTGATTCTTGCTTTTACAAATAATACTGCTATAAACATAATTGAGTTAATGCCTTTGGGGTACAAATGTGCAACCTTTGGGCATATGCCCAATAGTAGTAATGCTGGATCCTTAGAAAATTGATTCCTAGTTTTCTGAGGAGGCACCATAATGTATTCCAGAGTGACTCTACAAGTTTACACTTCCACTAACAATGGAGGAATGATACCCTTGCTCCATATCCTCTACAGCATAGGCTCTCATCCATGCTTTTTAACTTAGCCATTCTGACAGGCATAAGGTGGTATCTCAAAGTTGTTTTCATTTTCATTTCACTGATGGCTAAAGATGTTGAGTGATTTTTTTAAGTGCCTTTCAGCTATGTGTAATTCTTCTGTTTAGAATTCTCTATTTAGCTCTGACCCCCATTATTTATTGGGTTATTTAGGGTTTTGGGTTCTAGTATGTGGAGTTCTCTTTATATTTTAGGTAACAGTCCTCTTTCAGATGTAGGGTTGGTGAAGATATTTTCCCATTCTCTAGGCTTCTGTTTATTCTTATTGACTGTGTCCTTCACCTTAAAAAACATCTTGCTTTCATGAGGTCAAACTTAATGATTGTTGTTCTAGTGACTGTGCTACTGGTGTTAATTTTAGGAAGTGGTCACCTATGCCAATGCATTGGAAGGTATTTCCCACTTTCTTTTCTATCATGTTCATTATGCTGGGTTTATATTGAGGTCTTTGATCCACTTGGATTTGAGTTTTGTACAGGGTGATAGGTTTGGATCTATTTGTGTTCTTCTACATACTACCATCCAATTATTTCAACCCCATTTGTTGAAGATATTTTTTCCACTGAATATTTTTGGCCTCTCTGTCAAAAAGTATGTGTTCTTAGGTGTGTGAGTTAATTTTGGGACTTCTGTTTGATTTCATTAATCCACAAGTCTGTTTTTATGCCAGTACCAGGCTGTTTTTATTACTGTGTAGCTTTTAGTATATTATAGCTTGAAGTCAAGGATGCTGATTTCAACTGAACTTCATTTTTTTTTTTTCTTTTGAGTAGTGTTGTTTTGGCAATCCTAGGTTTTTGTTATTCCATTGAAGTTGAGTATTGTTCTTTCATGTTTTGTAAAAATTGTGTTGGGCTTTTAAAGAGAATTGCATTGAATCTGTTTATTGTTTTTGTTAAAATTGCCATTTTTACTATGCTGATCCTTCCTATCCAGGAGCATGGGAGATCTTTCCATTTTCTTATATCCTCTTCAATTTCTTTCTTCAGTGACTTAAAGTTTTTGTGAAACAGGTCTGCTTCTTCTTTTGTTAGAGTTATTCCAAGATATTTAATGTTTTTGAAGCTATTATAAAGAGTTCTTTTTTGGCCCATTATTGTATTGGATTTTTTTCTTTTGCTTTTTGAGAATAAGTTTAATGTTGGGAAGGGATGGAGAGGGAATCCCGAAGGACATAGAAGAAACATATCAAAATATATTCAAATAAAAATACTTTTAATAACTATATATACTAGAAAGGAAAGTTAAGCTGAAATGATATTAGAAACCAATCTTTTAGTGTCAAATAATCTCTATGGAAAGACTCAGCATTGGAACAATCCGCATGAGAAATAGGAATGGAGTAAAATATTGTGGATCAGGGTCATTCAATAGAGGTTAGCAATAATTATAGAAGAGAAGAAACAAAATAAGAGACTTCTGGGACAACACAAAACTTTATTGTTACATTAATCAAGTTATAAGTGATTAATGAAGATTTGATACAAGTATACAAGTAAATTTTATTCAATTCTAAAGAAAAATAATATTATGAAAGTTTTATATAAACCAATGGATCTGGAAAACATCACATTCAGTGAGTTAACCCAGAGTAAAAGAACAAGCACCTCATGATTTTCTTCCTCATGTGCATCTCTGCATTGTATAGTTAGATTTATGGATTTAATTTTGTGTATCTGTAGTATCCAGGAAACTAAGAAGGGACTAGTTGTTTCAAAGGGAAAGAAAAGCCTTATGGGAAGAATGCAAGTGATATAGGTAAATAACAGAGAGTGATATTTAAATGAAGAAGGGAAAGTAGGGGATGGCAGAGGAAGGGATTAGTTAAAGCATAACTCTCATCAAGGATGTCTGAAAAACTCTCTCTCTCTCTCTCTCTCTCTCTCTCTCTCTCTCTCTCTCTCTCTCTCTCTCTCTGTGTGTGTGTGTGTGTGTGTGTGTGTGTGTGTTTCCAGACTACATTTGGTTTTAAGGACTGTTTTCTTGGAAGTATTGAAAGACCCCCGGGGGTTAAAGACCCCCGAAACGGACCTTTCCTCGGGAGGAGACCCCATGACCCAAGGAGGACCGAGTCACAGATCAGCTGCAAACAGCACGAGGTTTATTGAATAACGCAGGACCTGCGGGCTACCGAGCCACTTGGGATGGCTGGCGCACCCAGCCCTCTGTTTAGGGCCTTTTTATAGGGTTAGGGAAGCTAAAGCGTGCGTACAGAAGCAGAAGCGAAGTTACAAGGTTTTCATTGGCTGGTTTGAATGAAATCACCCGTTGAGGGGTGAAGTTGAGGGGTGAGGGCCCCCAGGTTGCCATCCAGCCTGACCAAATGACCTGGTTATCACCCGCCCCAGGCCTGCTGTTTGTTCTTTTGTTCCTTATCTTCTTCCTGGAATTCCTCCCCTGATCGGGCTGGGCCTGATCACATAGCTAAGTAACTGCTTCCCCTCTCTTCCCCCTCTGCCCAGCTGAATCCTTGGTTGGGGGCTGTTTCCTGACCACGGATCTTAACCACATTCTTTTGTCTTTACTCTAGACACCTGGACTTAGTCTTAACTGCAGTTTCTCTTTTATCAGTGAAGCTAATCTTTACTGTCCTGTTAATATGTCTTAGGCGAGTTTGCTTACTGTCCTTGCAACGTGCTGTTGCTAACTCTACTTCTTGGGTAAGAGAAATTTGCTAAAACAAGCAAAAGGGAGGGGGCCTTACATTATCCTTATCCCTAAAGCCTTAGGTTGCTGAATAAAAAAATACCATTGCTAGGTTTTGGATAACTTTCTGTGTCACCTCTAAATTTCAACAATGACCACTATAACAAGATATACCCATATACATTGTAATAGAGTTGAATCTTTGGAAGTAAGCAGCTTTTTGTCTTCTAGGAACTAACACCTGCTTCACAGAAGAAAAAGTTCCCTGGTATTTATCTGGCCAAGATCAGATTGTCAGGGAGCTCCCTGTCTTCTGAGGTAAAACTTCTATTTTTTCTAAGTATATATAATATCTATATTAGCTAAGATTCTTAAGAATTTATACATAAATATGTTGTATTTATACTTAGTAAAATTAAGAAAAAAATTATGTTTGATAATCTATACTTGATAATGGAAAATATAATCAGTAGCCTGAAGTCCAACTACTCCAACAATCTAACAATACCTGTCTTAAAATGAAGGTACATAAATTGATAAAAGCCTTTTAAAATACAATACAGTAGCAATAAGGTAGATGGACATGCCATGGAGAGTGAAGCAAATAGAAAAGATGCAAGAACATCCTTATTTGCTCTTACAAGTGAGCTGCTAGCAGAAGGTGTGGCATGGATTTATAGTGATTTATAAGAGCCAAGATTATCTGTATTGGATAATACAGAAGCTCAGTAATATGTTGGGGATCACAGCACCACTGAACTCATGATAATAAAAGAACTGTGATTCTTCCTGTAGAAGAACTGAGAAAATAAACCCTCTCACAATTCTAACATTGAATGGGAAAATCTTCATGATCCTTTAACCATCACTGAAGAGATAGGTATGATAGAGTCAGTGGATTCTAGAAAGTGGAGAGTAATTGTAACAGTATGTCTCCTTGTAACTTTATTGTTCTTCAATGGATAGACTCACACTCAGAAAGTAATAATTTATAGTCAGTGATTACCAAAAAGAAAAGAAGGTAGTGAATTTGTCAGTTAGGAAAGTGAGTATATATGTGAGGAAAGATTTAAAGAGAAGAGTTTAAGATGATATGTTACAAAACCATCATATAGTATTTTCTGAGAATTAATAAAACTTTTTAAACAATAGAAAAAATTATTTTATAAAAATAGTTTGAAGATTGTGCTTATTTAGAGATATTAATGTAATTAAAAAGATTTAAAACTTAAAAAGATATTTTTAAAAATTTTAATTCATATTTGATAATGGGAAATAAAATTTCTGTTTTAAGCCCTGAAAAAGAAATTGAGCAAAATGTAATCATCTATAAGGGGATCTATTATGTTTAAACTTGCAAAGCCAGAGAATGTAAGCTAAACATTTTTACTTTATTTCTAACTTTTTCTAAACCCTATAGGTCTTGTAAATATGCATAATGCTTTCAACATTTACTTTAATTTATTATAAACACAATTATTCTACATTAAAACAACAGTTGATATTTATTCAAATATTGTTTTAGACAATATTTTATATATTTAGCTATTTGAAATTACATTTTGTTGTATTATCATTTATATTATTTTAAAAGCATTTTCAGTCATTTAAAGAAGAATGTACTTAAGAGCCATTATCTATTCTTGAGTTTTCTATATTACTTAAAAGGAATCAGATTTTAGTAACAGTAATTCTTGTATGAAAGCTACAAAGTATCCTTCTTGTTTTAAAAGCAAATCTTTACTCTTCATAGTCTGCTCTGATCACATGCCATATTTTTGCTCCTAGTTTGATTAATTTTTAACAAAGCTTTTTTTCTTGGACGTCAAGCCTGGAAATATCTTCATCCAAACAATCTGAAAACAACTGAACTCTAACTTTGCAGATATTATCCACAAGATTTCCTCATATGTGGTCAGTTCCTGTTTTCAACCTTCAAAGTGATTTATTAACAGTCATAGATGGATTTGTTCTCTCTGACATGCCCCTTTCAAATTTATGTCCCCATCTACTATATCAATCTCAGTTCTAAGAGCTGAAGTATGAAAGCCAGCTACTGTCTCCAATCTTTACGATGTTTATGATACATAAAATCAAAATAACAAAAACAAAGAACATGTTTAACTTCCAAAGTTAGTTAATTGGCATATTTCATAACAAAAATGCAATTTTACCCATTTTTAGTCATTATTTGTTACTCGATCTTGCTGTTGTATGTGTAATATTTATTATATATAATGTTTAAAATGTGTTAAATAGTATTCAGTAACAACTAAAGTGAAGAAGTAATTATTTTACCTCTCAAAGATGAGTATATCTCCAAACTAAATTGTTAAAATGTCAGAAGTAGGCATTGACAATGTTAGAATTCTTAACAGAAAAGGATATATTCTAAAGTACATGCATGGAACACCACCATATGTAGAGATTAATAACATTAGTCTAGTTATAAATAAGGTAACAATAGGATTTCAATGTGTGTGGTACTAGGGACAATTACTTGAATTTTTTTTTTTTTTTTTTTTTTTTTTTTAGTTTTCATTGACAGATTCCTAAACATACAAGTACCATGTTTTCATTTATAATTTAAAAATTAAAACCACTTGATATATATATGTATTTATATACATATATGTATATATACATATCTTTAAAAATATAAGACATTTAATCTGATTTACTTTTTATTCTTGTTGCTGAAACTTATTTCTTTATTTCTTTATAGTCAGCAAGTTTCTAAATTGGCTCTAACAAATTTTATTTACTGTGATGTTAAAATTGTAATTGGTTGTCTTGAAATACTATTTTTAAATCTGGAAATGTTTTTGTATCTAAAATAGTCTCTAAATTCAGAACCATCATTAATGATTAAGAAATTCTTATAGGGTTTATAGTGCCTGTTATATTATTCATATTTATAAATTTATAGGATAAAGATTTATTATTTAAGGTCATGCCTTAAAGGAAGATCCTGGAAAAATCATGAACAATCTTAAATGTAAATAAAATGTCTGTAATTGTAAATGATGTGCTTTATCTTTAATTATTATGCAAACATAAGAGCTGAAAGAAACTCAGAACAGCTTGTTAAAACACGTGTGAATTCATAGGGCATAGCAGTTGAGGATAGGCTCATATATAATGATTTCATCAATAGTTCTTCCTTGGAAAATATGCAAATCAGATTGAGTATCAAGAAAGGCTAATTTTGTAAGCACTTTTATTAGAAGTAAAAAACTGGCAATAACCTTGTAGTCAATAATGCCTGCTCAGTCTAAAAACTGCTTACATATAATATGACACTTGCTGTGTGAACAATTGTTTCAATACTGTTTAAACAAGAATTGGATAAGTCAGTGTTGGATGAGAAAAGAAAGAATAGAGGAGTAGACGTTCTGATGTGTAAATAAGTTTAAGTGAAGTAAGCAAGAAAATAAAATATATTATTGAATTCATTCTCTGCAAATTATCATCGATGTTTCTGACATTTGTTTTAGATCACCTTGTCTCCTTAGCCTTTTCTCATATCAATTACTTTTTCTAGAGTTAGCCATAATTTCCCAATTTCAGATGCAGCATCATCACTTCAAACATATGGTAAGAAGGTCTCCTACTTATCATGAAGAATAAGACATTTGATTTATCCAAGTGTTATATTTGGTTTTTATTTCTCAGAAACACTAACCAAACCCCTAAATGTGTCTCTGCTGACAGCAATGTCCTTTACTTGTAAAGAAGCCAGCCATACTGTTTAGAAGTTAGATGTGGATGAATTATTCCCAACAGTCTTTAAGAAAATGTGTGTTCTATATGTTGTAAACCCAGTGGTTTGAAAAATTAGAATACTAAGTAACTAAGTAAAATAAAAGGCAGGTTAAATGTTCAAATTCATTTTCTGCATACTTCAAAAATATTTAAAATAATAAATTATCCTGGTTTGTTTAAAAATTTTAAATTTAAATTATCTTTAAATTTGAGTAAACAAAATATTAATTTAAAATGTGAACATTAATATGTTTGTAACTCTTTCATATATTGAGAACACTGTGCCAGGATGTACCTTAACTAAAACTTCTAAAACAATGATTCAAGCTGGCTCAATTAAAAAAAATAAATTTTCATGGACATGGAGAACTATATTAGCAAAATGCTAAAGTAATGCCATATGAACAATATTATTGCAGTGAATACAAATGAAATCATGATTTGCCATTTATTTAATTTGTACTATTAAGTGTTTGATATGAATGTTAGGAGTGATTTTCAAATATTTCATTAAATAAATTTTCATAATCATAAGCTAGAATTGCTATTAAAGGATTATTATGAAGTAGACATTTATTTGGAAAGGACTGAAAGTAAAAATTGCAGATAAAAACAGAAAAGAAGGTTAAAGAAGATGTATACTTAATCTCCTATAAATATTGAATTAAATAGAGGTCAATAAATTTAATAAGCTCTATAACAATACACAAATGTATTTAATCTAAAAATAGTTTTAAATTTTAAAACTTCAATATAATTTTATATAAATAATAAACTTAAGTAAAAATATTTGTTATTATTTGTATTATAATGCTGTCATAGCTATAAAGTATGTACATTACCTATTCATTTACTATGTATTTCTGATATTTTCTGCTTTTTGAGCTCTGAGAAGTTAAGGACATACATGATTGTAATATTTTTAAAACTTATTCAACACTGTATCCAAAAGAAGTATGCCTCAGCAAAAACTTCATTTTTAATACATAATTGCCATTTATTTGAAGTTTATCAGAAATGTTTTATAATGTAAAATTGAATCTAAACTGAACAGTTTTAGTTTACAGACAACTCTTCATAAGAAAGGTCTAAGGGAAAACTGATTTTTTTTTTTAAGTCTGCTGAATTTGGCTTGTGTTTTGCAAAGCAGCTTATATAAGCCAACCTAAAATTCTTCTGTCATCTGCTAGAATAACAAGCATGTTTTCTCACGTTGAATGTTTTAATCCTATTTGTCAGGTTGCTAGCTCTTGTTTCCAAATTTCTCATTTAAACTGTCCCACAAATCTCTGGTTAACAAAGTCTGGAAAACAAAATGAGTTCCTGTCACTAGGCTGTTAAAAGGTCAACA
The DNA here is from genome assembly GCA_033318265.1 of Phyllotis vaccarum. NCBI lineage: Eukaryota > Metazoa > Chordata > Mammalia > Rodentia > Cricetidae > Phyllotis > Phyllotis vaccarum. Next base: position 2,941,691 of record JARWLC010000028.1, read on the forward strand.
AGAATGACAGATTTGCCATCTCAACTGCAGATTTCCAACTAAAAGCCAACTGATGTCAAGATTAAGTCAAAGCTGAGACCTCATGATAATAAACAGATTGTCAAGACAGCAATGAGAAGGCAGCTTGGAATAAGAAGCATGCTTATGAATCTGGCCATATGGAAATTAAAGGAGAGGGAATGAGAAACTGAGAGTGAGAAAGGAAGAGAGATACAGAGAAAAAAGACACAGAAAGGCAGAGACAGTAGGAGATAGAGGTACAGAGGCATAGAGATATAGATACATGGATGGATGGATGGGTGGATGGATGGATGGATGGATGGATGGATGGGTGGATGGATAGATGGATGGACAGATGGATGGGTGGGTGGATGGATGGACTGATGGAAAAACAGATGGACGGACAGACAGACAGACAGATAAATCGCTGCAGGCCTTGAAAAACTTAGCCTTCCAAACTCATACTAAGTTATGGGTGTGTGCTAATCTATTTGTAGTAGAGCAAGGGAGTGAAAGTTCACAAGAGATAAAGAGAAAAACTGAATGTTGAAAAATATTAGATATTGAATATGTCTGATTACATTTTCGTAATAATTTGGTTTCTATAATGAATGTGTGAGTAAAAGTAACTATAAGATCAAGTAGAAACATGGTAGATAAAATACACTGCTACATTGCTTAAATGATAAACAGAAATTGTCATTGATGGTGAAAGTGCTGAGTAAGAAGTCTATCAATATGTAATCTTTAATTAAAAATACAAATTGGATGTCTTTGTCAAGTCTACTGTTGCTGGGAGAAAACACCATGATCAAAACTCTTTGGCGAGGGAAGGGTATATTTCACTCACAGTTCCATCTATCATTTCATCACAAAGCAGTGAGGGTAGGAATTCAAGCAGGGCAGGAACCCAGAGGCAAGTGTTAATGCAGATCATGAAGGAAGGCTGCTTATTGGCTTGCTTCTTATGGCTTTCTCAGTCTGTTTCATGGAACACAAAACTACCAGCCTGGGTGGCCTCACCAACAATGGACTGGACCATCCCAGTTCAATCCCTAATTAAGAAAATCCCTTACAAGTTTGTATACACCCTGATCTTATAATGATATATTCACATTGATCTCCCCTTCTTTGATGATTTTAACTTCTTTCAAGTTGACATAAAACTTGCCAGCATAAACAGTCAGATGGCCAGAGCTAATGTATACATATATGCATATACACTGTACATATATATACACCAAATATTAAAAATATATTTTATTCTATTAAAATGTGTGTTTTCTATTATTTTCTTACCTCCTATCAAGGTCATTGGAAGAAATTAGAAATGAAAAAAACCAGAAAATTTTTTTACCTGTGGAATTTATGCTATCATGGTAAGATGGAAAATTATTAAGGCTATTTTAGCACATAGTTACTCTAGCCAGAAACTTGCATTTCATGCATTTGTGTGTGAATGCTTTCAAGTACATGTCTATATTGATGTTTCCTGAGAGAGAGTTAAAATAGTTCTTCTGAGATTGAATGAATTTAATAGAGCATTCTGCAGTGCTCTATGGGATAGTATTATGAGAATCTTGATGAATAACTTAAGAAGACACGAGGCTGTACACAGTACTTTTAAATGGTCTTTGCCTAAGTTCCACCTTATGGTTCTGGCTCAGTTTGAGTTTCTACCCTGATTTCCAGTGGTGGTGGAGTTTTTGACAACCTTAGAGTTGTAAGAAAAAAAAAAAAACAAAAAACAAACAAACAAAAAAAAAAACCTAAACTCTGAGCAGGCTCTTGGTGGCATTCTCTTAGATTTTCAGAGCTCTGGTATAATGATAGATTTTAGTATGCATTATTGGGGGTAGGCCTAAGCCAGAGGAAGCTTAGTAATTGTGAATATATGTATTTTTCAAGCCCTATCCTTCCCTGACTTTTTACTATAGCCCCACTTTCTCCTCTTTCTCCACTCTGAGGTATTTTGAGACAGGGTCTACATGTGCATAGCCCTGTCTGGAACTCATTATATAGGACAGTCTGACTTCAGACTAGAGAGATCTGACTGCCTCTGCCTGCTGAGTGAAACCACGGAGCACACTAAATCTTTCCTTCCTTTTTCCTGTGAGGTGTTTATTCCTAGGAACAGAAGAGTAACTCATAAACTCCCTGATGATGCTTCCTTAAAAATTCCGGGCACTTTCATATAAACCGTGTTTGTGAAAGAACAGATCAGTTGTCATGATGTCAAAGGAAGAAACTTATCATCCTAGGTCCACTGAAGCATAGGGACTATGGAAGCCCAGGTCTCTCCCTCTGTGGCAATGGCCTCTGTGCTTTTCAAATATAAACTCCTGCCTCAGCTCTGAGGCTTTTTGTCATGGTGTTTTATGACAGCAATAGAAACTCTAAATGATCTCCCTTTTATTTAGCAGGCCTTAAGTTTATTTAGACATCTGTTCATTCATTTCAAGGTACAAGTGTGGTTTTTGTACCATTGATGATGTGATCAGGCCAGTTATGGCTATGGTTCACAGACTTTATAGCTGATCATTTTTCCCTTGGAATTTTGCATAGCTCCTTTCTATAGTATGAGAGCATGTCCTCATGCGGGAGGGTTACAGATCAGTATCAGCTTTATTCTTCCGAGTCCTTTGAAGTGCTTGGTGTCTTCAGTAACAGGATTTTACAGTAATGTTCTAGCCGATCACTGAGATTTATGATAACGGGCTCCAACTTTTGGTGGGGTCTCTCAGAGCACCCTAATAACTCTTAAAAACATTTCTTCTGAAATGACAGCTGACAAACCTTCACAGAATGGGTCTAAACCTTCTGAAAGTAGATGACAGTCAAACATTGTGGGCAGCTTGTGGAGCTTCTTGCAGTCTGGACCAGAGTTTACTTCTAGTGTATGAACTGGCTTCTTGGAGCCCATATCCTGAAGGGAACACCTTCCTCAGCCTTGATACTTGAGAGAGGGACTCAGTCCTACCTCGAAGTGGGTATGCCAGAACAAGTTGACTCACATTGGAATCCTTGCCCTCTCTTGGGACTGAGTGGGGAAAGCAGTGGTGGGTATGAGAAAATTTTTAATAAAAAAATTAATTTTTTTTCTTACCTAGCTGCAATCCCCATGGAGATAAAATTTTCAGACAGTTATAAGCTTGTTCTCTTTAAGAGCACGAGAAGCTGGTGACCACTGAGCAATCTTGTCACATCTATAGAAGATTTATACCTGAATATAGTCAGAAAACATTAACAGCAGATGATGGCATTTTATACTAAACTTTTCTTACCTTTGTAGAATACACAAACACATTAAGTCAGTTTGGAAAATGTACAAGCATTTTTCTCTGTGCATAACATTTATATTTAAGTATATCATCTTTTTCTTTCTTTCTTTCTTGTCATTCTCTGATTGTAGAATTATTACACTAGGATTTCTGGCCCAAACTAGTCACACATTTCAGACCCACCATCCTGACACTTATCTGAACCAGCAATCCCAAAGTTTCAATGAAACACACAGACTCTTATATTCACTTCATGCTGTTTGGCCTACGGCTCAGGCACATTGCTAGCTAGCTCCTCATCTTAACTCAACTTATTTTCATTAATCTGCCCTGCCACGTGACCCGTGGCTCACACGTGTTCCTTACATGTTGTTTCTTCAGTACTCTGACCCTATCTCCCTGTCACTCTGCCCTCCTCCTACCTATGCTTCAGTCCTCGCCTACTCCTATAATGCTTGCCAAGGGTCAAAACAGTTTCTCTATTTAAAGAATGATATTCACAGTATAGAGAAAGACATTCCCACATCATGAAATAATTCTTCAAAATTTACACATAAATATTGATTTTTATGTATGTTCTGTAATCTATTTTATGATGAATATATGTAAAAGTATTTATTGTTCACATAGGGTTTTTTTTCTAAAGCTTTACTGTTTATTTTGAGACTCTTTTCTTTTTGCTTAATATCAAACATAGGAACATAGAGATCCCAGAGAGAAAACTATAAATAAACTTAAACAGGAAACTTCATTATAAGTAAACTTGCACATCATAAATATCACTAAAGTAAAGATGATGAGTATTTTATTCCCAAACAATTTATGTTGCAATGCCCAACTAACTACTTTAGAATCATGTTGATTAAAAAAATGATCAATGTGAAAAATAGCAAAATATCAGGGTGCATTATTTTTTGAATAGAAACTTATATAGTCCAAACTCTACTGGCTTTCATTAGCTTGTTAAATAATATCCCTAATATTAGAGTATATAGAACCTGTGATATTCATAATGATGTACTTAAGAAAGCATGAGAAAAAATTGTTATTTTATAAAATATTTGACTATACAGTATTTTCCTTAATGCTTGAGATATTTTAAGTATAACATTTTGTATTTTTTTAAGATTTAACTCTCTTTCAAAATTTATTCTTTATTTTATTGAAAATAGACTTTTTGTACAATTTATCTTAATGATAGTCCTGCCTCTTTTTACTATTTTCTCTCTACCTACACTACCATCCTTCTCCACTCCCTTTCTCTCATTAAAAAAAAACCCACAATCTAAGGATAATAAGAAGCCAGGATATCAGAATAGGACAAAACAAACACAATAGAAAAGAGTAAAATACAATGCATGACATATTAACGTGACTCGGTTCCTATCATTCACACATTCAGGAATCCCACAAAAAATCCCCCCCCCAAAGTAGAGGTAAAAGACCTATGAGATAAAATTAAGTATATAAAATTGATAAACTATGAAACAAATAAAATTAAAGATACTTAATTTTAAAATGAGAGAGGAGCAGAGAGACAGACAGAGCTGGAGGGAGAGAGACACACACACACAAACAGAGAGAGAGAGAGAGAGAGAGAGAGAGAGAGAGAGAGAGAGAGAGAATGAGAGAGAAATCAAAGCCCTGACATGACCTTATAAGACGAAGAATCTCAAAGATTATGTTATGTATATATGTGAGTATTGTGAATTTTATTATGAATGTGGATGTGGGCACACATTTCATGTGTATGTGGAGGTGAGATAATAACTTGGAGGAATTTGTTCTATGCTTGCTTCCCCTGTAGGCTCTAATGATGGAACTTTGGTTATTAACAGCATTTGCATTATGCACTTTTACTTTCCTAACCACCTCAGTATCCCCATTGTATTTCTTTTTAACAAATATTTACCTCATTTCAGATATATCACTCCTTCCAAACTGCCCTTGGGATTCAATCAGCCCATTGGTGGAATACAGTACAAGGCTGTATCCGTGCCTGATGCAATCCTACATCCTAGATAAGAATATTTCTCCATGTACTAACCAACTTTAATCTTAAATCCCAGATCCAATTTCTCAGGAGCTTGAAATGAATTATACTTATGAAGAAAAATGCAATATTCTTAAGCATTTAAATTGTCGTGACCTTGTTTTTTTATAACAGTCATGATAATTCTATTTTCTCCATGATAGGCAGGCAAACAGTTTGACTATAATTCCAAGGTGTCTTGGTCAGTAACTTGGCCTTCAGCACTAGTATAATTTTCTATAATTTTCTCATATGCATAATGTATTATTCATAGAATAATCAAAAGATATAGTAAAGTAAATGACATAAGAAAACACATTAATGACCTTACTAACTTGGGTTAAATATTCTGAGTTAGTTATAGCATGGTAATAAACATAGAATACATCCTCATTTTCTTTATGACAGTTACAATCCTTGGTTGAAATGTGATAAACTATCCATTTTAAACAAAATATTAATTCCAAGACAAATATAATTTTGAATTAGATGCAGAGACATAATGAGTTTAACAATTATGCTTACAAGTGAGCAAAGGTTGCAAATAGTAGGGGCCTTAAAACAAACACATATTACTTTAGACATGCCTGAGCCAGTTATTTTATGATTTTTCTTTTCAATGCCTGTCATAATAACATAGTTAGAAATTCTCATTGTTATACTGTCAACACTCTATTTTAAAATGTAATGTAAGAGAGTTTATAGATTTATTTTACAATGTTCAGGTATACAACCCCAAACTATTAAATAATGATAACATCAAACACATGTAATAAAATAACGCTAAAATTATATTGCTTGCAAAACTCAATCTCTCTTAGAGAAAGAAAGAAACAAAAATTACAAGTGAACTCAGGCAGGATTAAGTCCATAACAAAAGCCTTACTCAATGATAGTTCCAAGAAAACTTTTGATTTTTACATTTTCCCTTCACAGTGTGTGAGTCTGTACTCTATTTCACAGAACAATGCTCTACTGAATGCTGTCACTCCTACAAATGGTGTGGGAGCAGCCAAAGATTTTCAAAGGAAGCTGAATAATATATACATATCTTATTTTAATGTTCCTAAAACACATGGATTCTTTAGTATTAGTAGTGAGTGAAGAATGTGACCATAAGGTGAAAGCACAGATCGTGCTGTGGACCCTGACAGCATGATACCACATGCTTCATTAGATATTCTTCTCAGAGCAGCTGGCCAATGGATCATGAAAATGAATCAGAAACATTGTCTTTTTCATTTTTCTATTTCTGCATATACAGACAATTATGAACAGTTGGATTTATGTGTTAGTGCCTCAGTTCTGTGCTTTTATCATACTAGTTTTGTTTCAGAAATTGAGTTCCCTAATTCATGAATGTGATACATAAAACATTTATATTTCTCTAAGAATATTTTTGTAAAAAATGGACATTAGGAAATTTGGGTTTAAAGGGGGGAAGTTTTCTCCTTTGTTCTTTCTTTTCTTCCTAATTTCCTTCCTTTCTTTCTTCCTACCTTCCCTCCTTTCTACTTTTATTACCTCCCTCCTCCATTCCATCCTTTCTTCCTATCTTTTAGAAGTTAGTATATCACAATACAGAAATAAAATGAATATATAGGTAAAGTGTCTGTTTAAAAACTCACGTGAAGGTATAAATCAGAAAGAATGTTTATTTTCATTTTGTTATAGCTATATTGAAATCTTCAAGGAAGCATAAGAATAGAAGTCAAAATTAAAATTAATTACAATGTTATAAGTATCATTATAACATGATATTTAATGCTGAAAATATGAACGTATGCATTTCCTAATAACCCACTCTTACTAAAGAAATATTTTTAATCTTTTAATATAAATGAAATATAGTTATGATAAAGTATTAAAAATTCAACATCCTTATATCAAGCTATCTATTCTAATCAAGCCAGCAATAGCATTTAGTTGGACCTTTATTTTTAAGATAAATTTAGATAGTTAATAATAATGAATCTCTTTATTTGCAGTGATTCATTATTATATCATTAAGACAACAGTATCAGCAAATTGAATAAGTTATATCTATTTTGTTATAAGTATAAATCCTGTATAATACTTGAAGATAAGTTTATTGAGACATATAGCTTAACTTATGTGTATACACAATCAACATGATGGAAATAGCAAATAATAAATTAATACATTGAAAATAAAATGAACAAAAAATAGATGGAAAGCAAATAATTAAGCAATTGACATTATGTTTCTGTTATGAGTGCAAAGTTTACTCATTTCTAGAACCACTAAAATGACAGCCTTACTGTTTTGTCTTTAAAGATCCTTAGAATGTTTTCCTACTGTCTCATTAGACATAAAAATACATTTAAGAGTGAGATGAAAAGAGCACAAAAAGATGAAATTATTAAGTAATATTATAAAATACTAATAAATCCTACACACAGTGTAAAGCAAACATGAGATGTTTGCTCATCACCAGCACACCCACTATACATTATTCTGTAAGCTAATAATTTTCTTAAAGTAAAGGTAAGCATTAATTTCACATAAATAGACATAATTTTAATTTCATTTTTGCCAGCATTAATTTTTTCCAGAAAGTATTTCTGAGGATAATTACATAGAAACAGATTTAAGATGTCAAAAATGCACTGAAATTTTCCAGATTATAAAAGATAATAGGACCTACTTAAAATCTGTTAGCAACTACTACCAAAGTTTCTCCTAATTCTTTGATCCTTCTTCATTATTTATAAACCTAAGACAACTATATTTCCCATATTGGCGTTTTCTACTTTGTCAAGGTTAACAGTTCCTCTCAGTGTTCCAAAGAAGAAAAGCAGAAAGGTATAAGTTTCCTTGTTACTTCTCCACATTTTAAACTGGGGGTATTAACAACATTTTCTTCTAGAAAGATAAATTTCTTCTTTTCTGGGCAATTATCATCTTAAAGTCCCAGTTATAAATTAAAGAATATTTTTGAGTGTAGTTTATTGCTTGCAGCAAGAATTAAAAATTTAGTTTTGGTCTTTCCTAATTAATCTCTGTTTTTCATGGAAAAACATTTTGAAGCTATCTGACTTTTATACTTATCACTGATGACTTCAAATTTATAGTTTATTATAAATTGAGCCTTCAAATAAATACTCATAGAGCATATTTGATATTTAAATTTGTATTTCCAAAGTGCAACCTATATAACTTTGAATTTCCCACTTTTGTTGCAAAATATTTATCTCTTTCTTTTTAAGGATGTCTCACCCTACCCAGTGGATTAAATACTATTGTTCATTCTTTCACTCACACTGAAATATATGTATTTAATTCATTTATTGAGATTTTCCTATACAATTACTCTTTTGGGGATAAGAGATATGTTATAGATGCAATAATTTGTGTTGAGCACCACACGGTCACTTCCTTGTTATTCTATAGTATTGTATGAGGTGGGAATGTCTTTCTGTATGCTGTGACTATCAATCTTTAAATAAAGGGGATGTTTTAGCCCATGACAGGCACCATAGAAAAAGTAGGAGGAGAAATCAGAACATAGGTAAGAGAAGCAAGGCAGAGTCAGACAGACTGAGTCAGAAGCCCAAAGGAACAACATGTAAAGAACACAGGTGAGCCATGGGTCACGTGGCAGGAAAGATTAATGAGAATGGTTTGAGTTAAGATGAAAGAGCTAGCTATCAATGGGCCTGAGCCATAGGCCAAAGAGCATGAAGTTAATATAAGTGTTTGAATCATTTTTGGGGGACTGAGCAGCAGCTTTGGGGACTGAGCAGCAGCAGGCAGCTAAGGGGTCCGGGGCTGCAGATCTGTGGGTCTGGACCTATGGCCACCTGGGACCAAGAAACAAAATTACAACAGATCGCATGCCAACATGGACTGAACACCCACATAAAGCCAGAGAAAGATTAGAAAGGATTCTAGATCACAGAAACTGAGCCAAAGCAGCTTCCAAATTGTGTATCTGAAGCAGGTCATTGTACAGAGAAAGCCTGGCATTAGGGCCACATTCAAAATGGCACCTGCGGACTAGAGGCAGGCAGTATAAGCTGCAACCAGGCCCCAGGACGTTTCCTCAAGTCTCACAGAAGACTCAGTAGCATGTGACTGATTTAAGGTTTCTGTTTATTTTGAACAAAAAGTAAACAAAACAAAGATGGTTTCTTAGTAGTAGCATTTCTTGGGTCTGTTCTGTTTGGTGGCAACAAACAGAGATGCTGTCCCTTTAAGAGAACTTACTGATTTAGCTTTATCTGCTAAAACTATGTGGCTCTTTAAGAGAGTGTGAGTATTGTAAAAGCTCTTCTGGTTGGAAGATGATTACAGATTCACAATAAAACAGATCCAGATGGAAAAAAATTGTAACAGGTTTACAATATATGTAAAAGGTACATAGGCTTCAGAGAGAAAATAAAGTCTTTAAAAAGAAAAATAGAGTAATAAAAATATAATAAGCCACATAAAGATGGAAAACAGACACAAAATCTGAATTTTGGTTATTATTGTGTTTTCTTTTATTTTTTTAACTCTTAATGAGCTAACTGCAGAAAGACAATGGATTGCTATTGCAAAGGCTGCCTCATTAAACAAGAATACATATTTTAAATGTGTCTTGACTTTGAAATTTGTGTCTAAGGATTTATTGCTTTGGAAGAGTTCTGCTTTTGTTTCCACAGAAAAGATGAGAACCTGTGAATTGATTCCAGGAAGATATGGTTTCATCAACGAAGACCCCCTGAAAAAAAATTTCTGATAGGATGAGATGGCCATATCAGCTTCAAGACTGCAGACTATGATCCAGTCTTAACAACCCATCAGATTTTCAATGCCCCTTAATCAGCAAGAAGTAGTAATAGAAAACTATGCCCAAATTCCCATAATATTGTTTATAAATATTTGTTTTCATTATAAATGGTTAATGGTCATAGTTAATCTCTTTCTAAGAAGAAAAAGGGGATATGGTATATGAATGATTCTTTAAAAATTAGATTATTGAATTTACTTAGATCAGGAAATCAGCTGTTAATCTCAAAATGTTTTACATTGGTATGGATTTTGGGTTATTGACAGAAATTTAAGGTCAATTCTCATGCTGTATGTATTTTTCTACTCTTATTTAAGATATGATGTTTTTGTAGCTGATTTAAATTTGTAATGTATAATTAAGAAATGTATGTTAGTTAGATTTTTAGGTATACAAAGATATAATTTGATTAGATAGGTAATCTTCAAATACTTCTAACACCTACAGAATATGGCATTTAAATGTTTTAAGAACTTAGACTTTTCTGGACAGTGAGACAGATCTGTTCCTGGCAGCACCAATCTACTTCAAGAGAAAAATGGGCATCAAAGAAACTCCATGTTGAGATTAGTTTCTTTGTGGGATCAGTTAGCCACTGGACATGAACCTGTTTTTGTATTGACTGTTTGACAGTATGCTGTTAAAAGAGGGCATGCAGGTTCCATAGGAAGGTGACCTCTGAACTTTGGCAGAACAAGCTGAGATGGTCATTCAGGTTCCTGCTTTGCATAGAAAACTGTCAGAAATTCTTCAGGACCCAAGTAAAAGAGACTGATGAACTATATCAGAATGGGCAGAGCAGATTTACTGCTTACTGAAATAAAAAGAGACTCTGGGCCTGTAGGCTGAAGATGAATGCCCCAACTTTATAAAGGAACTTTGGGTGACTGTCCAGGCAGACAGGTGTCATCTCTGTCATTTCTAGATTTTTGAAGTTACTTGTACTTCTGATTTACTTGGGTAAATATATCCTTCTGTGGTCTTTGATGCAACTGAAGATTAGATAGTTATAGGTATAGTTTTTCTTAGTTATTTGAAAGATATGTTGGATATGAAACTTTAGATTCATAAAGATAAGGTAGATGATAGAGTATTTTCTTTAATTTTGCTAATTACAAATAGATTAGATATTGTAACTTTGATTCTTGCTTGATGGTTATTTTGTTATATGTAATTTTTCTATGTTAAAATTGAAACCTTCCTTTTTGATTAGACAGAAAGTGGGAGATGATGTGGGAGTGTCTTTTTGTATGCTGTGAATATCAATTTTTAAATAAAGGAGCTGTTTTGGGCCATGACAGTCACCATAGAAAAAGTAGGAGGGGAAATCAGAGCATAGATAGGAGAAGTAGGGTTGAGTCAGAGACAGACTGACCCAGCCGCTAAAGAAGAAACTTTACTGTTACAAACGGAGCCCAATGTGGAAATGCCATCTGTTGTAATTTGTTTTCTTGGTCTCAGCCAGAGTTCCAGACCCAGAGACCTGCAGTCCCAGACCCTTTAGCCGCCCACCGCTGCTCAGGCCCCAAAAATGATTCAGATGCTTATATTAACTTCATGCTCTTTGGCCTCTGGCTCAGTCCCATTGCTAGCTTGCTCTTACATCTTAAATCAACTCTTTCTCATTAATCTTCCCTTCCATGTTACCTGTGGCTCACCTGTGTTCCTTACATGTTGCTCCTTAGGGTGGCTGGCTTGGTCTAGTGGTAAAGATTTTGCACCCTCACCATTGTGGCCTGGGTTTGCGGACTAGGTTTCCCAGTCAGGAAACAAAAAAGTAAAAGAGAGAGATAATGGGACCCAAGATCCCAGCAGCCTTTTATGAATGGGGTTGTACACTCCCTTTTTCAGGAGCCTGGGACCCTGGATAAGCATCTTTGGACCTTATCAGCTGACACCTGAATCCTATCACAATTGTACTTCTTTAAAAAAAGATTATTTGATGAGACTTGAGAGCAACACTCATATGTAACCATAAATATATTTAGGGAACAGTAGTAAATTATGTTAGTTTAAAAAATGGCAATAGTATGTTTTGGTTTTATGCTAAGATCCTTCACCTTCCTAACATTGGGCTAGGTTTAGAGTACCAAGGTGAATTCCCTTGTATTGAGTTTTACTTAAGTGTATTTTGTGGTTATTAGTGATTATAAAGATGCAAAGTCCACCATTATACTTGTTGAGATATCTTACTGTTCTGGTCTCTGTACTTCAGAGTTACTACAACTTAGCAGTTGCTCTCATTCTTAGATGTTAATATATTTCCTTTTGGTTCCATGTGAGCTATTCTTCATGGTGGATGTTTCTGGGTCAAATCCAGTTCAATTGCCAAGAGTCCTGTTTCTAAATGTGTCAGTTTGTAAGGAACAAGGTCTTGCCTTCAATTTCCAGGAAGCAACCAAGGAAGATTATTTTATTTTGTTATGCTAAGCCAGCAAACTATCAACTCTGCTGTACTCATGAATTTAATTAATGATTATAAAGAAACACAGTGCATGAAAAATATAGAATTTGGATTTGTGGATTCAGAGACTCAAGTGGAGAGCTGGCCTTAAACCATTTACTTTAAACAGCACCGTGCTTCTTGCTACAAATGCACAAACCCAGGTCACTACTGAAAATGAATATATTGACAGGGACTTTCAGTCATTCAGTGTGTCTCTGTATAACAAACCCTGTATCTCTAAATAATGGAGATAAGGTATTTTTTCCCACTAGAAGCCTGACACAGGTGTATAAACAGACTAGGAAAACATGCTTTCTTAATTTTTTTAAATTATATTTTCCATGGAACAAATGAGGGATTTGTGGGAGGGGTTGGGGAAAGGGTGAATTTGGTGGCCCTACCACCCTATTTCACCTCACCCAGCATTTGTTGTAAATTGTTTTCTTGATTTTCATTATTTGGCTGGCTGTAAAATGAAATACCAAAGTAGTTTTAATTTGTATTTGTCTAACTGCTTAGAATGTCAGCTTTATAAACCTGAGTAATTGTTTCTTCTTTTGAGAACTCTGTTCATATTCACAGTCATTATTTTTAATTAGAACCACATTTTTTATGTCTGGAGTTACTGTATCTTTCTTTAATTAAAAATATTTTTTTTCATATAATATATACTGGTTATGGTTTCCATGTCCCCAACTCCTCCCAGTTCCTAAGCCCATCTTCACCAACTCAGATCTGGACACATTTGTCGCTTCTTAGGAAACAAACAGGAAAGCAAACTAAGATCAAAAACGTATTAGAATAAGACAAAGCAAACAAACAGGATAAAAACACAACCTGGATGGTTTATTAAAAAAAATAGTGCCTTGGCACAACCTCCAACGTTGCTCATTGAGTTCTTTTTTTATTGGCCATCTATGACTGGTCATGGGAGGTATTGCTAATAATTGTTTCTTTCCTCAGAAAGGATCTCTTCAAGAAAACTAATATTTTATTACAAGTGGTTATCAGTTGGAGATAGCTTCTGAGTTGGGGATCTGGGCATTGTCTAGTCCATAGCCAGGAAGGCTCTATGCATGTTGTCTCAGTCACTAAGTGTTCATATATGTGTTGGTCATGTTACGATATCAACAAATTCTTAAGTTTTACTTTTTGAGAACAGTGTTCTGTGAGCATGGTTTAGGAAATAAATGAATTCTGAAAAATTATATCTGTCCCCAGTTCTGTGGTCCTTGCTGGTGTGTGTCAGGTTCTTTATTGCTGTTATAAATACCTGAGAAGGAATTTGTTTTGGCTCATAGTTTCAAAGTATTCAGAAAAAGGCTGGATGATTCCATGCCTGGTGTGCATGAGGAAAAGTATCCTGTCAACTGATGCATGAACATTGGCTGCTATGCAAATGATACCCAGAAAGCGGTTCTGTAAGTTAGAAAGGGGCTAAGAACATTGTGCAAAAACTACCAAATGCACCTTGATTTTAAACACAGTTTCTCCATCTAAGATCTCATATAAATTTTGTAGGAATTCCTCAAATAGTACTAACAAACATTGGGGGCTATGTCTTCAACATATGAGTAGAGCACAATTCGTGGATTTCTCTTATTCAAAAAAGCATCTTCCAAATACATTATCAACCAAGTCATTCCACCAATTATATTAGATTTCCCTCAAGTAGCGTCTCTTTTTTCTACAGCTTTTTTAATGCTACAATAATTTTTACTAATAATTTTCATATATTTTTCACTTATTTATTTTCTGTATTTTAGAAATTGAGCAGTTTCCCAGGACAGTACTGCTTTTATACTCAATCCTAGTTTATTTCTAGTTTAAATTTCATCATGATTTGTGATAAAATTTTTGATTAGTTTATAATTAGAAAGATGAGGACAATCAACATTTGTCTTAGCTTTTCTTTTTTTTCTATAAGAGATAATTATATAAAATGAGGGCCAGAAAATGTTTATACATAGTAATGCTTGTTCTGTTGATGTCTTGCTTCTCTCATAAATGTGTGCAAATCTCTTAACTTCCCTGTGCCCTCATTTTCTTGAGAGATTACACTGAATCACATCTAAGCTTCTCTCCTATCTTCCTGATACAGTGCTGTCCCTATGCATATCAATGTGGCATGCTTGATTTTTCTACTCTTTCCCTTTAAATTCTGGGAGCATTTTCATATAAAGTTCACATTCTTATAAGCTATAATTAAAGTGTATTGGACTATAATTATGTTTTTATTTTGTGTCTCTTTTTCTGAAATTTTCCAGTGATGACAATACATAGAATTATTCCAATATATTTTTCTTCAGTTTGTAAACTTTCCGCAGTAACATGTTCTGTGATTCCATGTCACAAGAATTTTAGTTATAACAAAATTGTACTACCTAAAAATATATATCTGTTCATGTGGTCACTGGCAGGGGATCAGGACTTATCCTGGGTATACAAATTTGCCTTTTATAGCACACTGCCTATGGTGGGATGTCTTACTCAGCTTTGATGCAGTGAGGAGGGACTTGGTTCTGTCTCACTTTGGAATGCCAGCATGTGTTGTCTACTCAGTGGAGGCCTTACTCCCTTTGAAAACTTGAAGAGAGGTGTGTATATATGGGGGGAGGGGACATGAGAGTATGGTAAAAGGAGAGGAGAATAGTAGTAAGTAAAAAAATATAAACAATAAAAAGAGAAAAAATAGGTGGAATTTTGTTTAATTTAACTACATAACAAGAACTGAGAAAGTGACTGTGTCTTCTGAAAAATTTCAATGCAAGGTCAGGATCATTCCCATTCACAGCAAGGAGGAAAGTATGTGTGCTTTTTGTCCTGTAGAAATGGAAACTGTAAAAGAACATCATTTATTAATTCTGCACAATAAAAGTGCCCTCTGCCCTTTCCAATCCACTACATTTGTAATGAGTAGACTAGAAGGCATTTGGACAGACCAAGCAGGGATATTTTGATATAAATTTTAATACAAACTTCTGATCATGAAGAGCTTTTAAGAGGAATTTCTTATTAAAGTTGAAGAATCCAGAAGATAACTTGCTGCAAAGGTTTCTTTAGATCCACCATAATTCACTAGCAGTAAGCTCTTCACATCATGCCTGCAATCATTATCAAAAGACTTGATTTGCACACTGGAATGAATGCTTCTTTTGGATTTTCAGTCACCAATTGAGTCATTTCCAATTCCAGATGTTAATCACCATTACACAGCATCAGATTAAAACATGAAAAAAAGTCTCATTTACTGTCTGAGAATATATATATGTATAACCTACAGGAATAAAAAAGGCATACTAATATAGCAAATGAGACATTTTTATAGCTATATGTACCTCTTCCTAAGAGATATGAACTTAAATTCATAAGGTTCAAATATATGAAAATAATATATTTATAATTATCTTTTGCATGATATGAAACTATTTTAGTGATTCTTACACATTAGTAGATGAAACAACTTACGAAGTAAATGATAATATCTTAAAAGATATGTATACATTTTTATAACCAAGACAAGTGCTAAGCACTTTTTTTTTTCTAAATTAGATTTAGAAGTAGCCTTAATAGACTTTTATTGATAGAAAAATAATCATGAACATGATTTTTATTGCTTTAGGTTCAATTAAATAGGAAAAATGTACCTGGATAGAGTGAGACACATAATAGAAATGATATGGTTTTCTGCTTACTAATTCTACTTGCAGCATTTCAGGGAGTTAAAATTATAAATATAAAATGTGTATATCAATCCTCATTGAAAACATATAATGATTTTTCCTTATATGCTCTAATTTGCAATTATTTAAATGATTGTACAAATTAAATACTGCATTCTTCCTAGAAATATATATGCATATTTTTCTTTACAAAATTTTCTTTTTTCTTAGTGATAGATTCTAAAGAATCAAATTTCTTTCATATCATATTGTATGTTGTTTTTATAAATGTTGCTAGACTATCCATAAATTTGATTTAACAAATGCTCATAACTTTTACTTTGAGAGAGAATATCCTCATCCATTTATTTTAAAATATGAAACATTTAATGAGAAAAATATATATGTATCCATTTCCTGCAATATCAAGGCACCCATTCCAGTTTAAACATAAACAGAGTATTAATAAGTAAGTAAAAGTCAACTGTATACTCCCTAATTATTCTAATTTGTAGTAGAGAGGTTTTATGGTCCCAGATGGCCAGAGGCCCAGACCCACAGACCTGCCGCCCCAGACCCCTTAGCTGCCTTCCGCTGCTCAGGCCCCCAGAAATGACTCAGACACTTATATTAACTTCATGCTGTTTGCTCTATGATTGAGGCACTTTGCTAGCTTGCTCTTACATCTTAAATCAACCCATTTCCATTAATCTTTCTGCCACATGGCCCATGGCTCACCTGTGTTCCTTACACGTTGCTCCTTGGGCTTCAGCTCAGTCTGCCTGACTCTGCCCTGCTTCTCCTACCTATGTTCTGATTTTTCCTCCTACTTCTTTTATGATGCCTGTCATGGCCCAAAACAGTTCCTTTATTTAAATATTGATATTCACAGCATACAGAAAGGCATTCCCACATCATCTACCTCCTACTGATTATATGGCATTGAAAATCTCATGGATTCTTGAGACTGGATCATCTTAGTCTGTAGCCCTGAAGCTGATATGGCCATCTCTTTCAATCAGAGATTTTTTCAGGAGGTCTTGATTGATGAAACAATATTTGCCTGGAAGCAATTCTCAGGTTCTCATCTGTGGAAACAAAAGCAGAATACTTCCAAAGCAATAAATCCTGAGACATAAATTTCAAAATCAAAATACTTTTAAAATATGTATTCTTGTTTAACTTAGTAGCCTTTGCATTTGTAATCCATTGTCTTTCTACAGTTAGCTCATTAACAGTTAAAAAATTCAAAGAAAACACAATAACAACCAAAATCCAGATTTTGTGTCTATTTTCCATCCTTACATGGATTATTATATTTTTATCACTCTATTTCTCTTTTTAAAGACTTTCTCTACCTTCTCTCTTTTCTCTCTGAAGCCTATGTACCTTTTATACACATTGTAACCTGTTTACAGACTTTTTTCATCTGAATCTGTTTCATTGTGAATCTTTAATCATCTTTCAACCAGAAGAGTTTTTAAAACACTCTCTTAAAGAGCTGCATAGTTTTTGCAGATAAAGCAGATGCAGTAAGTTCTCTTAAAGGGACCACATCTCTCTTCATGGCCAGCAAACAGAGCAGACTCAAGAAAATGCTGCTACTAAGAAACCATTTGATTCTGTTTCCTCTTTATTCAAAGTAAACATAAACCTTAAATCAATTACATGCTACCAAGTCTCTTGTGAGACTTCAGGAACCGGCCTACTTGCAGTTTACACTGCCTGCCGCCAGTCTCCTGGAGCCATTTTGAATCTGACCCAGATGCCACGCTTTCTTTGTACAATGACCTGCTTCAGATACACAATTTGGAAGCTACTTTTGCTCAGTTTCTGCTAAAACCCTTTTTAAACTTTCTTAGGCATTAAATGGATATTAGATCCACATTGGACACTATCTGTAGTAGTGGGGTTTCTTGGTCCCTGGCACCAGAGGCCCAGACCCACATACCTGCCACCCCAGACCCCTTAGCCACCCTCCGATGCTCAGGCCCCCAGAAATGACTGAGACTCTTATATTAACTTTATGTTATTTGCTCTATGATTGATGCACATTGCTAGCTTGCTCTTACATCTTAAATCAACCCATTTCCATTCATCTTTCCTGCCACTTGGCCCGTGGCTTACCTGTGTTCCTACATGTTGCTCCTTTGGGCTTCTGGCTCTTGTCTGTCTGACTCCGCCCTGCTTCTCCTACCTAAGCTCTGATTTCTCCTCCTACCTTTTCTATGGTGCCTGTGATGGGCCAAAACAGCTTCTTTATTGATATTCAGAGCATACTGAAAGACATTCCCACATCACTAACTACTTTAGAAAAAGATGTTGTGTCCTTGCATTTCATAATTCACATAAAATAGTAATTTCATATGTTGCTCTTTGTTCAGTAAATATATTAAATCACATAATGTTAATATTTTGAAATGTCTTACTTGAGCTGTTAAGTTTTATTGTTTTATGTTCTTTCAGGCATGTTTATGTGTATTTGGGTTAATGTGTAAGCACATGCATCTATACATTTTAATGAAGAGGTTGTACATATATATTTAATTACCATTACTATTTTATATTTAATTATTCACAATAAGTACAAATTTTGTTTATCAAATAGGATCTGTATTCACTAAAATGTGGTCAATTACATAAAATTTTGGACAATATTTAGGTTATTGTCCCAGAATGTTTTTTTAAGTGAGATATGTCTTTTTTACATATAAAATAGATAAAATAGATAAAATAAATTAATTTAAATTTCAATGAAATTATTTTAACTCTTCATAGAAATAAATAACTCAAAATAAGAAATTCTTAGATTATACCAGTTAAGATACTCCAACAGATTCAAGTATTCAAAGAAATCATTTCTGTTTCTCTGTTAGAATCTCATGACGAAAATTTATTTAAGGCTAGTTATATAACTTATGTTATAATTTATATTATGTTACTAATACATGTTTAAATGTTCTTAATTCAAATTTTCAAATATATATTATATTTATTTATTTATTTTCACTACCTGACCACTATTTCTCTCCTTCCTCTGCTTCCAGTGGTTTGCCTCTGTCCCCCTCTGCTTCCCTCATCATTTTTCCATTTCTGTTCAGAGGATAAGGGTTGCCAGCCCCTGCTCTAACTGTTAGGAGTCTCAAAAGTAGAGCAAGCTACACATAGGTATCATTGTGCAGAGGTCATAGGTTAGTCCTGTGCAGGGTCCCAAGTTGTCTTTTCAGACTGTGTGAATCCCTATGATCCCAGGATTGTTGACTCTGGGTTTTCTCTAGGTAAACTTAAACCAGTCAGATAAATTCCAACAGGAAAATAGTGGAAATAGACAGTATTATATCAGTTTCAGAAAACTTAAACTTGATATTCACTGCAATAAAATTGAAACATATCTTTCCTCATGGAAATAATGTACTTTTGGAACAGAAACAGATTGTGAAACTAAATAGAAGATAAAGACAGGAAGTAAGAGTCAAGAAGGGAATAAGGTTAAGTATGACGAAATTGGTAAGGCTACTGCTGATAGGAGGATTTCATAGAGGCAAGAAGGAGGAGGAAAATAAAACATTGAAAGCAATTTAGAATAAAACAATGAATACATTTTATGAAAGATATAATAATAACATTCAATACTGTGAAGGCTAAAAATTAAAAACTTTTATAAATCTATAATAGAATATTAAATTTCTATACTCCACTTATGAGTGCCTACATCCCATGTCTATCTTTCTGGGCTTGTGATATCTCACTCAGAAGGTTATTCTCCAAATCTGCCTGCAAATTTTAGTATGTAATTTTTGTATTAAAGGCTGAGTAGTACTCCATTGTGTAGATGTTCCACATTTTTTGAATCTATTCTTCAGTTGAGGGGCATCTAAGTTCTTCCCAGGTTCTTGATATTACAAATAATGCTGCTATGAACATAATTGAGATAACGTCTTTGGGGTACAAATGTGCATATGTCCAATAGTGGTATTACTGGATCCATGGTGAGATCAATTTCTAGTTTTCTGTTGAACTGCCATCCTGTATTCCAGAGTGGCTATACAACTTTACACTCCTACCAACAATGGAGAAGTGTTCCCTTGTTCTGCATCCTCTCCAGCACAGGCTGTCATCTGTGGTTTTGATCTTAAACATTCTGACAGGCATAAGGTAGTATCTCAGAGTCGTTTTGATTTAATTTTTCTGATGGCTAAAGATGTTGAGCACTCTTTAAGTGCCTTTAAGCCATTTGTAATTCTTCTGTTGAAAATTCCCTTTTTACCACTGAATCCCATTTTCTAAAATTGCTTATTTAAGTTTTGGACATCTAGGTTCTTGAGTTCTCTATATATTTTAGAGATCAATCCTCAGTCAGATGTAGGGTTGATGAAGGTATTTTCCCATTCTGTTGGCTGTCATTTTGTCTTATTGACTGTGTCCTTTGCCTTACAGAAACTTCTTAGGTTCAGGAGGTCACACATATTGATTGCTATTTTCAGTGTCTGTGCTACTCATTTTACAATTAGAAAATGGTCTCCTGGGTTGTGTTGGAGGATATTTCCTACTTTCTCTTCTATCAAGTTCATGTAGCTGGGCTTACGTTGAGGATCAACTTGGATTTGAGTTTTGTACAGGGTGACAGGATTGGATCTATTTGCATTCTTCTACATACTACTATCTAGTTACACCAACACCCTTTGTTGAAGATACTATCCTTCTTCCATTAAAGATTTTTGGTCTCTTTGTCAAAAATCAGGTTTTCATAGGTGTGTGGGTTAATGTGGGGGTCTTTGATTCTATTCCACTTATTCACAAGGCTGTTTTTATGCCACCAGGATGTTCTTATTACTGTAGCTCTGTAGTAATGCTTGAAGTCAGGGATGTATTCCTCCTGAAGTTCTTTTATTGAACAGGAATGTTTTGGTGATTTTGGCAATTGTTTGGGATTTTGATGGGGATGTCATTGAAGCTGGAGATTGCCTTGGGTAAACTTGTCATTTTTACTATGTTGATACTACCAATTCAAGAGCATGGGAGATCATTTTCTGGTATCCACTTCTATTTCTTTCTTCAGTGACTTAAAATTTTTGTCAAACAGGTCTGCTACGTCTTTTCTTAGAGTTATGTGAGGTATTTGATGGTATTGGCAGCTATTATAAAAAGTAACGTTTCCCTTATTTCCTTTTCAGTCCTTTTATCATTAGTGTATAGGAAGGCTATTAAAATTTTTTTGAATTAATCATGTGTCCTGCTACATTGCTAAAGATGTTTATCAGCTGTAGAATTTCCCTGGTAGAATTTTTGGGGTGACTTATGTATATGAACATATCATCTGCAAATTGAGATAAGTTGACTTCTTCCTTTCTAATTTGCATCCCCTTAATCTACTATTGCTCTTTTATTGCTTTACCTAAAACTTCAAGAACTATATTGAATAGATACAGAGAAAGAGGACAGCCTTATCCTGTTCCTTATTTTAGTGGGATTGCTTTGAATGTTTCTCCATTCAGTTTTATGTTGGCTATCAGCTTGCTGTATATTGCTTTTTAATATATTTAGGTATTTTCCCTGTATTCCTGATCTCTCCAGGAGTTTTATCATAAAGGAGTGTTGGATTTTGTCAAAGGCATTTTCAGGAACTAATGAGATGGTCGTGTGTTTTGTTTTGTTTTTTTTTCTTTCAGTTATACATATATATATGTATGTATGTATATGTATATATATATGAATGAATGACAAAAGCAAAGAATACCCAAGCTGCAAACCAAACCCCTGAACAGATTGGCATCAGAAGGAACATAAGAGTGATTGTCAGAGATTTCTTTAAGAAGAGAAAATAGGTAAGATCACTGTAGAACATTAGGGTCATAACAGGTTACAACCAAAAAGAGTTGGGAACAAATCTTGAAAGAATGAGATGGTTGAGTGAGAGGAGCAAAGAGGGAAATAGAAAGAGGTGGATATCTCAATAGAGGAAGCCATTGTGGGGTTGGAAAGAAACAGGGTGCTAGGGAATCCTCCAAGAACTCACAGGATGTCCTTGGACAAGTCTCCAAACAATAGTGGAGGGGGTGCCTAAACAGTATTTCCTCTATAATAAAATGAATATCTACCCTGTGTGTCATCACACCCTTTGTGTCATCACAGAACCTACAGTCAACAAAGAATAGAGGTGGAGGCAGAGATCCATGGCTGAGCACTGGGCTGAACTCCTGGTCCAGCTGAGAGCAGGGGAGGAGAGTCTGTATGAGCAATAGGAAAGGGATTATGAGGAAAATTTCCATAGAGATGACTAGCTGGAGCTCTGGGGAACTCACTGAATTAAGAATAGCTACTGGAGATCCATTGGGAAAAGGAGCTATGCCCTCCAAGTGTAGGCAACTGTCTATGTGGAAAGTTGTGGCGCCTCGAGGGGTGGGATCAGACTGTGTTCATGTGTGTGGGCTGGCACTTTGGAGCCCATTCCATGAAGAGGAACACCTAACCCAGTCTTGACTTTGGGATGCTTAAATTGGTCTTGTCAGGAGTGGATGTGCCATGCAGAGATGACCCACTTTTTTTCCTTTTGATAGTGGGGATGGGTAAACGGGGAGGGGCGAGGCTGAAGTCTGGCACCAAGGGATTGGGAGGTGGGAAGGGAGAGGGAGCAGGAGCATACATAGTTAAAAATGTCATTTTTAATAAAAAATAATAAAATAATTTAAAATTCCTTTTTGTTGTTCATAAACTCACTTATGTTTTAGAATTTTAGATACTAATTTCTTTTATACTTACATTTAAGTAAGCAAATTCCAGTAGAATTCAGTTTAATCTTTTTGTACAAGAATAAAAATTATTTGCTACATAGTAGATAGTAGTAAAGGGTTACAAAATATTAAACAATGTTGAAACATACATTAAGAGTAACTTTTTGATTTAGAAGAAATATATACTCTTAAGTGTAAGTTTGGGTCAGTGTGTGTGTGTGTGTGTGTTTGTGTATTTTTGTAAGTAATCATCAGTGAGAAAAAATTGAAACAAAACACTAATAGTTATGTAAGGATATTCATGATGAATATCTACATAGGTGTTAATATAAAACCATATTTTATAATTCTGTAGCTGTAATTCTATAAAACATACAAATTAAATAATGCAAACTATAGTAGAGTCTTCTCAGTATTTTAAAAAGTAAAATTTATGTGGGGGAGATTACAGAAAATCTAATTTTCTACTTCTATTTCTTGACAAGGAGTACATTTTTTTTTCCAGTAGTTACATTAGGCAAAGCAAAGTAATTAACATCACATATTTATTCTTACCTCATTAGTGACATTTAAACCTGCAGTAATGCAAAAGCGTGCTAATATTTTATTTATGATTTTTATAGCCTTGCTTACTGCCATTCACATCATTCATATTTAACAAAAACAGAAACTAATAAAAGCCAGGTATTGGGTATTATTTATCCTTGTCCCTAGTGTGATAGCAGCTATAATGAAAAAAAAAAGTGAATAAAATCATAGGCAGTGGTAATTAATCCAAGTGCACTTACCTCACAATATAGAGTCTAATGCAGCAGGTTTCTAAGCTGTGTCCTTCATGTATACACATTACAATGAAAAACTCACAGAGCTGTCATGCAGTGTAAGTCAAGCTGAACAAATGGGTTTTTAATTTGTACTAGGAAAAAGAGTAGGTCCACTTTGTCTAATTTTACATAGGACATTATAACGATATATCAAAGATTAAGTTACTAAAAATGTTGGAATCAAAGAAGCCTGGGTCAGGAGGATATATGTTTTGTGAGCTTTAAAATAACAGAAGAGATTATCAATCAAGTTTTCTTTGTAAAATCTTTGTAAAGGAACATTGTAAAAGAAGCAGAAGTATAACTCATATCAATGCACCTAAGAAGGTTTAAGAACTAAGAAGATTAATGATTTAGATTAAAATTTAGAGAGAAAGCTAGAATATTTTGTTAAGGCCCTACAGTTGAAAAATAGATGGCATATTACAGCAAACATTAATGCCGTAGCTGATTGAAGACAGTAGCCAAAATGACAAGTGCTTTTAATATATGGGTCTATCCTACCTGTGACAACTGTCCATAAATCAGAGGACCATGAACAAGAGCTTTATGAAGGACTAAATGGAATAAAAGTGTTTTCATCAAAAATCTTTTTTAAAGGATTTCACAGTTTTAGAGTACAGGGTATATTTAACACATTTTGCTCAAGAATGCTCTTCACACAAAGTATTTCATTCTCCATGATGAATGGAAGATGCTTGAGTTAAATTCATACCTTTTTCTCATATTATTTTCATTACTGGATATATAAATGTATACATAAACATAGGTAAAAATTGCACATGCAGTATGAATCCCCTTACTATGGATGAGAAATCACGACAAGATACTACGTGTGTTATTAAATAGCAATGTATTGAGACTAGGAATTTTTTTGATATCTACATAAAAAATATGTCATCCTATTTACAAAATGTTATAAAATAAGAAAATTATCAAGATTTATCTTGATAACTCTATTTTACTCATCTTTCACTTATGTCAAAATTCCTTTCTTTTAGGGGTTGAATTCTGTCATTCGAAGATTTGAAGTTTTTACTCCTAAAACTCTTATTTTACTCTTTAATCTATTTAAAAGGTAGGTCTGACCCTAATTGACATTGTAGAACCTTAATCCACCAATCAATAGAGGCAGAAGCAGAGATTCATAGCTAAACACCAGGTCAAGCTCCAGGTTCAGCTGAAAGGAGAGAGGGAGAGGAGAGAGTATATGAGCAAAGGGATTAGGATCATGAGAATGAGACCCACAGAGAAACCTGAGGAGTTATAGGGAGCTCACTGACTCAGAAATAATTACTGAGAAACCTTCTTGGAAAGGAACTAAACCCTCCAAAGGTAGACAATAGTCAAAAGGTGTAGGCAGTGTGTGGAGCCCCTTGGAGTACATAAATACACACACAAACACACACACACACACACACACACACACACACATATACATACACATACATATGTATATATGTATGTGCATGTATATGTTCATGAAATGACATCTAGGAGCTCATTCCCTACATGAGAACACCTAATCCAGCCTGAATACTGGGATGAGGAACTTGGACCTACCTCAACTGGATATGCCAGACTGAATTGACTTACCTTGGGACTCCTTGCCTTCCTTAGGGAATGGAAGTGGGGATGGGGTTTGGGGGAGACTGAAGGAGAACTGGAAGATATATAGGGAGGAAGGAATGAAGGTGAGCAGGGGTATACATTTAAAAAGAACTTTTTAAATAATAAATTTTAAAAATAGAATGAAGATCTATAAAGATTTTAAAATAAGGCATTAAAAGATAACTCAATATATTAAAGACACATGGGACAAGAAATTTTTATATCTGAAGAAGTAGCAGAGATATATGTATATAAAAAAAGGAAGACCATGTAAGCTCACAGCAGGAAGGTAGCCATGGAGAGAGGCATTGGAATGAAACCACTTCAGTCCTGAACTTCTAAAAATATTGAAAATTTGAGGTAATCACTATGTATTTGCATTTTGTTATTAAATATAAACAAATAAAATTTAATAGAATTTATGAAATGATACATAAGCATCCCACCAGAAATGGCCATAAGCTTGCAAATAAATACAGTTCAATGGGTTACTCCTGAATGAAACAAAGGTACACCTCAATTTGTAAATATTTTTATGCTCATTATGTCTATTCTATTTTATTAAATAAACTTTCTATAGTTTCCATTAGTAATTGTATAGATTTATTTCTTGGTCTTCTTTCTCAAGACTCTTTTGGAATAGTTGATAAAAAGAATAACAAAAAAAAAAGTCATCAAATGTGTCTAAAGTACATCAGGTGTCAAAGCATAGGAGAATGATTTTTTGGTGGCCCTGTAAAGGTCAGATGTTTACATGTCTTTCCTCATGAGAAAAAATGTTTTGTCTTTGGGATGGTGTTTATGATTCTCTTTGTAGCCTTAAGAGCACCTTTCAGTAACAAAGATTCTGAAACAGTCAAGGTTCAATGTAGGCATCACTGCTTCTCCATGTTCAAGGAATTGTGTGGGTGCATCTTCAGAAATGGAACCTGGCTGTTAGTTTGCACAAAGCAACCAAATGAATTACAACAGCCTGAATTACTTAAGGATTTCATTCAAATCTCTTTGGCCATCAACTAACATAGATGTTACTCATTCCTGGTACTGGGTGAAGACATATGTCTAGCTGGTGTCTGTCTCTCTCATTATTTGCAGTCCTCATTACAATTACCTTCATATACCTTATAAATTTTATACCTGCAAAATATAATAAGGAAATGATGACATGACACAAAGCTACTGAGAAATCATAGGTAACACAGAACAGTGTCAATATCTGGAAAGTCTAGGTGCAGTGGAAGGAATCACTGATATAGAAAGCTACCAGATGTTAATGAATAACAGTTTCAGAAACTCTGTTAAGCCTGGTCTAAAGGTCAGAGAACATTAAGGCAAATGGCCTTGTGCTAATATAGAGGTGACAACAGGTCTTAAATCTGATTAACAGTGGTCCTTATATTACGATTAAAGTACAGAGAACAAACATTAGACTGTTTTCCTTCTTTAGAAAGTTGCATATTATTATTGTTGTGTTAATAGTGATAGTAGGAAGGGCCTTCCACATGCTGGGAAAATGCGTTGATACTAAGTTATATTTCACCTTATGTACAACTCATTACTTTTTACATAATGTTGATATTCTTTCCCAAAATAGATTGCAAATATTGTGTAAGAGTAAATAGTATCATTTTTCATCAATGACAATTAACTGCTAATAACCCATTTAATCAATGACAATAAAAACAATATCATTTATCTGAAAATATTATAAATATTACATCTGACTGTATAATTTATATTAATTCATTTTTAGGTATCTTTTCAAAATAATCTACACATAATATAATCATAGAAACCATACACATTTCAGATTATTTTTATACCTTGATATATTGCATTCACTTTGAAATTAGGAGTAAATTAGATTCATTTGAGGACTAAATGATGTACCAAAACCCCCATAACTTTATCCTTATTCTTTCTAAAATGATTTTAGTTGGCTTTCAATTGATCTTTCCAACTATTAACCTCAAAAAAGGTAAATCTTCAAGGAATTCAATGAGACTAATTATTCTAAAACAATGCTTTCTACTTTCTTCCGTCCTCTGTATCCATTCTCCTGACTATGCTGCCTACATCATTTAAGAACCCCTGAAGTCATGGCCTCCAAATATCTTATAAACCTATCTACATGACTTAAAATTTATCATTCCTTACTCTCCTAAGTGAATTATTTCCTTTAGATAATTGATTTAACAGTTTCTATATAAAATATGTGACACTTCCCTGGCTCTAATCTGTTTCTTACTGCATTCCTGACACCTGAATGTCTTCTCTTTTCCTCTTCTCTCATTAAAGTTATTCTCTCTGGAAATATCACTTAAATGGAGTAATCCACAGTGATTCTATCTACTCTACTCCAAATTCCTATTAAGAATTTTTAATCTCAAATACCAATTAGCACAATTTTGAGCACTCTGTTGCCACTTATAGCTCTTCACAATTCGCTCACAATATCTATAGAAGTGTTCTAAAGTTTGAATAAATTTTCTCTAATGGTTTGTACAGTCATATATTTATATATCATTAAAGTAGTTTTATAAACCACGCTTAGAGAATTGTAAAAGCAGGTGCTTTATATCCTACATTTGTTGAGAAGATACTGGGCTAATACCATTCTATTGTCTAAAAACTACAAATGAATACATTAAAATCGAGTTATGAACATTATGGGAAATGTTCAGCAATACTGAAAGGAGAGGAATGTGACTAGTTTTGTGCACATTTGAATAAGAGGAATGCATAGTACCTTCTTAGTGATTCTGTAAATATAGTTTTTCATATAGACACAATAACAATGCTTTTGGTTTAGAACTATTTAAAGTAAAATAAAAAATAATAGAACTCATAGAAATGGAACTACTATGTATATATTACAAGAAGTAATAACTATGCCAAATCTGGGTGAAATCTCTTCCATATTAGTAATGCATAATAAGGAAGTACAAAGATTGATTTATAGATCTTGGGTATCAGTTCACATAACCAGGGGAAAATATCTACTATAGAAATGAAGTGTTTTAAGGTGTTTGCCCATATCAGAAATGCCCCCCACCCCCAGTTTGTTCTTACTGTGGTTACTGACTGAAATTACTTACAGGAGCAGACATAACAGAAAGACAGCCATATCACCACACCTTAAGGGGGGCAGCCCACAAAAGCAGAAGCCCATTGCACAACTTTCATGCATCTCAACTGGTTAGAGAGTGATTTTGTGGTTCAATTAGTCTGAGGCAGCTCAGCTATTCTCTCCCTCAATCACAATGCTGGTATGACAGTATTTCCAGCATGTATTGACTCAGAATAACAGTATAACCTACAGGCAGAACATATGAATTTAGTCAAGAGAGACCATTCTGTCTTTAAATATGTCAGGTGTCATCTCAGCTCAGAAACTGCTAGGGAAAAATGTCTCACATCAGTTACTATTAAAAAATTAAAGACCATAAAAATGTTCATGCACTAGTTTTGAATTAGATTCAGGGCTACAGTTCATGATCAGAGTCTTCAAAATTTGGACATATATATTCACTAAAGATACACTAAATTTTAATTTGCTATGAATATATTGATTCTATCTACAGATCTATATTGTTATCTATATATGTATATATAGAGAGATTTTCAGCAAGTATTTAGCAATTTATTGAAGAATATTTAATTCAAGACTAAAAGGTGACATTTGTAGAAAAATATTCACAATTAAATGAATCGTTAATTAAAGGCAAAATAAAATCCAGAGTTAATTGGTATTGGTATAACAAAGCTGTGAATGAAAAGCCAAGACACAAAGTACATTCCATAGATTCTAGAGTATCATTGAAAGCTATAAAGGGAGCATATATGGTAACCTCATTACAGAACATGCAAGAAAAAGCAAGAAGCAAATAAATGGCTGAAGATATTTAATGTCAACAGATTTGATTAAAGTGAAACAATCGAAAATTCTGCAATTACTTGTCTGAAACACAGAGCTTGAGAAGGTCTAGGAAGCCAGGGCAGTGTTGGTACTTCCAGCAGTCAAGAGGCAAAGGCAGACTGATCTGTGAGTTTGAGTCCACGCTGTTCTAAAAATCAACTTTCAAGCTAGCCTACACAACAACAACAAAAAAAACTGTTTCAAAAAAAGAGGTTGGGGCCTATAAAAAAGATACCACACTATTTAATCAGGGAGATAGGTTGCATTTTATTAGCCAGTGAGAATATGAATTGTATGCTAATACCCAAGTTTCAGCCTGTGTGGCATCAATGCCATGATACAGAGAATGGTTATAGGCATAGGAAATTGTAAAGGTTTTAAGGTTTTTGACATAGAAAGTAAACACTAGATGGAACTCCTATAAACAGCGAAAAACTTGAATCAAAAATGTATTCTTTGAGAACTCAAAATCTGTTCCTCTCTCTGGACATCAACAAATGACCAGAAATTGCTGTTGTATTGATTTTTGAAGTCAAAAATAAATCTCATAAAGTCAGCATATTTACAACCACTGAATTTTTGAGTAATGCCGATTAGCTACATAAAACACCAGAAAAGATGTAAGATTTACAGCAGGCATAGGGTATCATACAATTTCAATATGGAAAATTTTCTAGGAAATAATCTTCCCTATTCATTATAAAAACTATAGATTGTCGCAATGTTATTCATTCACTAAGGAAGTTTCATATTGAATACTTTGATCAATATTAGAAGCAATCATTTAAGTGTGAAGATTTATGATCAAAAGTTTTATACTGGTAGATTATCAAAGATTTACAACTGTAAAATCTATGGCTATATCTATGACTATATGAAACATTGTGTTTTTATTACCAGAATTTTAATAACAAGTCATTAAAAATTGGGAAAGTGCTTAGACAAAATGACATGGAATAACTTACTGTATATTGTAAAAATTTAACAACCTATCAAGTTTTACCCTATGGATTTAATACAGGAATTTAATCATTTTCAACACTCTTTCTAACAAAATAATATTGTTAATTTATATTTGGAAAACTTTTAAGTGCCTTGAGTATTTTAAATAATTACAAAAATTATAATTAAAAGTAGTTAATTCTATAATTAGGGTTCATAAATAATTTATTCTCAAATTTAAACATATTATTGAATTTATATGGCTTATTTATCAAAGAATAGGTATTCCAAATATACAAACTATCTAAAAATTTCAGCTTTAAAAATTTGAAATCAAGTTTAATAGTTTGTCTTTCTACTTCTTGGACATTTTGTTTTTATTTCCTGTATAATTTAATATAATATCCAATCAATCTTTTCAATTATGTCATAGGACTTATGACAGCCAAAACCATTATTGAAAGTTTAGTAAGAGAGTAACTCTGAGCTATGCACTCCAATCTTGTGCTATATATTATGAATATGAATAATTATACAAAATCATAGCAATAATAATAGGTGATCACATGGTTGAAAAGGTTTAAACCTCAACGA
Organism: Phyllotis vaccarum; assembly: GCA_033318265.1. Taxonomy (NCBI): domain Eukaryota; kingdom Metazoa; phylum Chordata; class Mammalia; order Rodentia; family Cricetidae; genus Phyllotis; species Phyllotis vaccarum. The sequence continues at coordinate 2,972,528 of JARWLC010000028.1, forward strand.
GTTCTAAAAGAAAATATACTACACTTCACTTATTTACTTTCAGTATACATATTTATAAAACTGATTAAATAAGACTTTATATTCAATATTAATATTTCCATTTGCTTGGTTTAAATTATATGTGGTTAGTGAACTAATTAATGTGTAACAGTGAACTAAATTTGAAAGCTTAACATTTTTAGTACCTAATAAATATACTATGGTTATCAGAATAATGACAGTATCTTTATACATATTATACATGTAACTTCATTGTTCCCTTTGTTACTGATTCACATCTTGTGTCTCCAAATATTGTCTGTAAAGGCTCTAGATGGATGTTAGATATCTGTGGCAACTCTCCAAAGTTGTTGTTTCTCCTTTTAGTGTTTATAATAATGAACTCAATTATCATAGGAAATTGGAAACAGTAGAGTTATTGAAAATATTACAATAAACTGATACTTGTAAATTTATAAATTCATATTTAATAAATATATGAAATAAGTTTTATGGTATTGTATAAAGACATGAAAACATCCCATAATATGAACTAAATGAAAAAACTATACTATAAAACCATTTCAAAAACACTTAACACACATAAACCACTTATGAACACATATAAACGCCAGGAATTATCATCTTTAACAAGACTCTATGGAAAAATTGCTAAATTTTTATGAGATTATTATGAAATAAATTTCTCCTTTAAGAAAATATGTTCTAGATTAAAAAAAAATACATTCTAAGCAAAATAATTAAAAACCCCCCAAATTTAAAGAGAAATAAGTGAAGCTCCAATCTTAGGAACAGTGCTTTACATTCACATTATGCAAATAAATATGAGCAAGGTTTTTGTACAGTGTCACAATTATATTGTTCTCAGCACAATTTTACTACCAATTTTCTGCTGTATAAATGACCAACTTGCATTACTAATACATTTGTGGTTTCTAGGAAGATGTTATTATTTTCCAGTGATGTAGTTTTACAGGTAAATATTCTTTACATTCATTTGTAATAGCTGATATTTTATTAACATAATTTGAATGAGAAAAGCAGTTTAACACCTCAATGGCTATACATACACATTGACATCAGATCCTATCTGCGTTTGTCACTTTGGCAAAAACAGCAGCTCACTGATTCTTTCCATAACCTCTATAAATAAAGATTGGTTTTCAAAGCTTCAATAAACACTGCACTCTTTATGTAAGCAGGATGCCAAATTTATAAGCCATAAAGTTTAATAGCAGGTTTACTTATTAATAAATGAAAAGACCTTGGAGAGCAAATATTCTTAAATGAGGGTGAAAAATATGACCGTGGTTAAAGGATAATCTGTCATTTACAAAAAAATTAACATATAATTTTTGTCTGAAATAACTAGGCAATAGAACTACATAAATATAAAACTTTACAGTTTTATTGGTGAAGATTGTTTTAATTTTCAATGAAAGAATATTTTAAACTTTATAATTAACATTCATTTTTAATTAGCATCACTGTGGCTGTTAGGAGAAATGAAGACCTAGAGAGAGTTCAAAAAGATATGAACTATCCCACTGTAATTACCAGAGCTCCCAGCAGGCCTTCCCTCATCTGATTAACACCACAGCAGGGTGGGAGATCCAACACATAGCTACCTGCCACTAGCATGAGAAAAATAACAAGCTGGAAGACTCAGAGGAGAATTTCCCTAATGTTGACAATTAAGAATCCAGACTTCTTTATATTGTCAAGAGCAGACTCTCAGGTCTGAACATTTCTGGAAACTCAAACTAATATTGGCATCAACATTTAGAAACAAAGAACACAAACTTCAAATGTGAATACTTCATTGAAGTAAAACTGACTATGTGATTTTATTTTAACTTAAAGAATTAAACAAGGTGGTTCTTCTGCCGTGGATCCTTTCTACAACTTATCAAGATATCAAGAGACAATTTGTTCAAAATCTTATAGTCATAGACATGATGATTTTTAGAAAATATGTAGCTTTCTATGAATGTCCAGATAGTCATATCTACTCATGTTTAGTTAATAAAACTTGTGTCACACTGAGTACACCCAGTTATAATGCTTTTATTATAGTGGCACAAATTAGTCAAAAAAGGTAAGCTTCATTCCAAAAATTTTCTTTTTTTAATTCTTTTTTTTTAATTTAAAAAGTTTTTTTTTTTTTAACCAAATTTACCACTGCTTTCTTTCCCATCACTCCTCCCGGTCACTCCCAGTCATTCTTCAGCCCCCCTCACCCCATACTCCATCCATTCCCCAAGGAGGGCAAGAAGGCCCAAGGTGGGTCACTTTAGTCAGGCATATACAGTAGAGGTAGGTCTAAGTCCCTTATCCCAATATTAAGGCTGGGCTAGGTGTTCCTCTGTAGGAAATGGGCTCCAGGATGCCAGATCGTGCACCAGGAACATACTTTGAGCCTACTGCAAGAGGCTCCACAAACTTCCCACACCGTTTGACAGTCATCTAACTT